>NQII01001800.1:493091-569487 GCA_002778355.1 Clitarchus hookeri
GGGGGGGGGGGGGCTGGCTAGACTACTACATATAACCTGGCCTGAAGACCGCTCGAGAGAGAGAACACGGGGTGGGTTTCATAGAGGGAACACCATATAAGATATGTATTTTTATGGGCATGTATTATTTTTGGGCAGTTAATTGTAACTTTCTTTAAGCACAAGTTTATCCAATTTTGTAAATTCAAACTTAATGATTTCTGTGTGATAAAATTGTTTTAATAGTCTTCTATACTTTCGTATAAGTGATTTTAGGGCATTTTTCAAAGGAAAAAAAAAAGATTAGCCCGCAATTATATTAGTAAAACTAAATTAGCATCCATGTTTAATTTCTCACAACTGGGGACTGTTTTCTTGTCAATTGTTCTTACGGGATGGTTTCTTTTAGTTGAGTTTCCAACGTATTTGATATCTGCGCAAGGTTTCAAAGGGTAATTAGCCCATTACATTGGTATTGATGTTATGGACGGAGGGAGATGCATTGGTCACTGTCACGAGGTGGATGGGTTTCCTCCGGGTGCTCCCGCCTTGTGACAATAGTGACGAAGTACATTCAACAAATGTTTGCGTAAACCTAAACAGGATTATCCTGAACTCCTGGAACAAACTTTGTACCTAAACTGTTCGCTGTTAGTTTTAATTTTCTGCTTCATCACAATCACTTCAAAATTATTAAAAGGAAGTAACAGAATTAACATTACTTAACCGTACTGGCGAAATAAAGTAAAAGGGTAACGTTTAAGTTAGTTTTTTATGGCTGCACAATTACGTGTTTAACATACAGTATGCACATGCGGCTGCAGAAACGCGACCAAAACTGTTAAAAACGTTTTTAAAATTTGCGTACGGGTTGTGACGATTGGTACCACTCGACTACAAGAATGTTTTGTTTCTAAATACATTGGAATGTAAAGTAATGGCTTAATTAAATAAACCGTAAACGACGGTTGAGTACATGTATTTATGGAAGTATTGCTGACTTAGATTCTCTGTTTCCGTTAAAAGTCTTAAAGCTTTATTGACATTTATACCACTTCCGGAACAGTGAAGTATATCGGTAACGTAAAGTTAAACGCCTTTTAGTTAAATTATTGTGTTTTTCTGAAAATTATGTAAAATCATAAAAGTATACCAATACCGGACATTTTTTCTTTAATCACTGCAGAAGTAAACAACATTGCAAAAACATACCCATAAGTTCAATGACGTGCTTTAATTTCTACGGACATGCTATTGTGATACGATACCCATGGTAGCCCCACTACTAATTTATTATAAGTAAGCCAACATACAACATTTTGCTGAAAATCCAAATATAATACACAATGTACAAACTGTCACTGCACTGAAAGCCGAGCAGTAAATACTGTCTCGTGACGTACAAACTAAAAGGACAAACTAAAACAATAGTAAACTGTCAGGCATTCGCATATTGTTAAAAGAGCATACTTACATGTCAGCGATAGTTTGGTACCAGTCGGTATGAATAACACATGGCACACAACTTTTTTCACTGCCCCATGCTACCGGCCCCCCCCAACTTTAATAATATTTGCACATTATTTCTTGGCGTTTCTGTGTTACTTTCCATTGCATATGCTTTATCACTGAATTTCTCATTGCACGTACTTTTAGATGCCGTTGAAATAAATGTGTGTTCCAGGGGAAAAATCATATGTGGTTCAATTATTTCTGTCCATATGGGTGTTACGAATAGTCACTTTGTGGCAAATTACTTGCCCCCGTACGTAATTTCATTTAGCGAAAACAGCATTTCGTGATCTGCAACCGTTCCGGAAAGTTTGTGGGTGTGCACGTTAGGCGGACCAATTCTGTATGATGTATCACAAGCGTTTCATACCTATTTTATCATATTACTATATTATTTTTTTGTTAAATTATACTTTTATGTTTATTATCTCTATAAGTATTTATATTTTATTTACAATTAATGTAAATAAAACAGAGAAGGGGCGTGTAGTAAGAAATAGTTCTCACGCAAAATTTTATTAAAATAAGTGCACACGAATATGGCGTGCTAACCCTTTGGTGTAGTTTTCTAGACTATGTTAAGCTTTGCTTGCATGAGACGGAGGAATATGCTGAAAGTAGAACTTCAGCAGGACTTCAGAGACGTTGGAAGTAACTGTGAATGGACTATAGCGACTCTCTGTGCTTTGTGTACTCAAGTAGAAACAAGGAGGAAAACTGTTGCGGGTTTGCCAGGAACACCTGTCGATAAGTTTAGCTTCACTAGCTCTGCGCCAAAGGTGCAATATTATCTCTTCTTGAAGATGTGTCGGCACGCTGAAAGGAGAAGGAGGAGAAGCGGAAACCAAGAATTCTTCGTAGACGGCGGAGCTCAACAATTCTGACTCTTGTGTCGGCGTTCGTCCCAACTTTACTGCAAATAGAATGAGTTCCTCAGAGCGCACGAACGACGAGAATTTAGAACCACGGGCACGGGAGTGAATTTTTTCGTTTAGGGGTGTATGTGTGTGAGAGATAAATATAGTGTGTGTGAGAAATAGAGAAAGAAATATAGTGTGTGTGAGAGATAGAGAATGAAATATAGTGTGTGTGAGAGATAGAGAGCGTGTGTGTGAGAGAGAGACAAATATAGCGTGTGTGAGAGAGAAATAGTAAGTGTGTGTGTGTGATATATATATATATATAGAGAGAGAGAGAGAGAGAGAGAGAGAGTGTGTGTGTGTGTGTGGGGGTGTGTTAAACCTTTCTTTTTTCAGCTGTTTCAATTTTTGTATTTATGTACAGTTTNTATATATATATATATATATATATATATAGAGAGAGAGAGAGAGAGAGAGAGAGAGAGTGTGTGTGTGTGTGTGTGGGGGTGTGTTAAACCTTTCTTTTTTCAGCTGTTTCAATTTTTGTATTTATGTACAGTTTNGTGTGTGTGTGTGTGTGGGGGTGTGTTAAACCTTTCTTTTTTCAGCTGTTTCAATTTTTGTATTTATGTACAGTTTGCTAATCGTATATCAATTGGTACTTACATGTTTGAATAGTTTTTAAGTTACCACAGGTGGAAAGTTGATTAAGTTGATAATATTTTTTTTGTCTGAGTTACATAAACTAAACTGACTCTGAATACTCCTTTTAAACCAGAATTGGTTAATGACTTATTTGCAAATAATTAAATAACTTAAACCCAGTAAATTATGATCTTCGTCATTACCAAATTTTAACTTTCTTTATGTAAGTAAATCGGTAGTATTGGCTAAAATTTTTGGCCGAGACTCTCATCTATGTATTGATTGCTCTAAAACGCTTGAGTTTGCTATTTCTTAATATACGTTAAACGGAAATCGTCAACAGTTTTAAAGTTCGTTGGAAGCAATCATGTAATTCAAATCGTCTACGTAGGTGTAGAAATTATTACTACAGTACATAATTTTTGGTATGTTGAGAGCTTTGCGAGTTTTTCTGAATACCGCCGTTGTCCGCTCTAGTATAGCACTAGTGTTCATCAAACAATTTTCAACATAACAAATCGTGACTTTTTATGAATTGTGCAACTTCTAAATACCTCCGAAAATAATTAATGTACAAACCAACCAATAAGTAAATTCCCATACGATATTATTTCGTAATTAATATTTTCTTCGTACTAAGTAATTTTGGTCCAGGGTAAGGCAATAGTGGCTTCAAAAAAAATTAGCACTATTTTTTTTTTCATTGTCAATAATATCATGGATGTTGGTAACTAGACGGAAAACTTAATTTCCATTATTAATAATTTATAATGCTTTATAAATTTTCGGAATATATCAGAACCATCTGGAAAGGTGTTAGTGGTGAAGTAATTACATTTGAGTATAATTATTTTTCTGTATAACGTGAAGTGAAATGTATTGAAAACTGTTTCAGCAATGGTTTTTGTTGCCAGGGAAAAACATTCATACAGGAAAATGGATAGAAAGGTGATCTTGTAAAACTATTCTTTCCGAAATAAAGTAGGCTAAAATGAGACGTATCTCTATAAGTTACCTATTTAATTACTTTTAAAATGCGTTCTTCAAGACACGTAACTTTATCTTGTATATCTATTAAATGCGTTTCTTTAACCAACCACTTCCTTTGCACCTGAATGTACCTGTACTCTATTGGACTACTATGTTCAACTGTTAGCGACTCCATGTAAAAATTTTAGTTGTTTTGTATCTTTCGCCGAAACTAGTTCTTAGTTTTTCTCGTCCTTCAGGAGCTCTCCACAAGCTCAGTTTAAGAAAACCCAGCGATTATCTTAATTAGCAGACCGCAGATAAAGTTCTAAAAGCTCGCAATATAAAAAGTTATTATTTTCATTTACAGGCACCAGCAGGTGAAGTAAAAAATTGTGAATGTAGTGTGCAAACAAAACATACGTATTCAATGTTTGCATAATTTGTGTAATATGTGTTTGTGATATACAATCGGTGCAATGTATGTTTGTAACACAGGTGGATGATATACGTAATTTATATCTACATAAAATATGTCAAAGTTTATATGTTTGCATGTTTGGCAACGTTCGTAATGTACGAATGTGTATATAATTACGTGCGCCCACTGTGTCTCCTTTTACCACAGACCTCATTTTATAATATACCCTATAATTCCTATGATTTGTGCACATGTGTTGACAAAGTGACGCTAAAATGGTTAAAATCCTAAACGCCATTTATAATTTACTGGTAGAAATACCTGGCGTTTCTTGGGAATAAGAGGGAAATCAGTGATACTAGACCCCGTTTTAGCGATTCCAGTCTCATTGGGGTCCCAAGATACTCGACCATGTTTTATAGTATTCAGGCCCAATGTGGGAGCCGGAGCTAATTTTAGCATACACACTATTATTAATTAGGTACTGAAGGATAGAGTTGCCAAATTTGGCCAATATCAGTTTAAAGATATCGAACTGAGATACACAGGTCCAGTTGAGGGTTTTTGAGGGGCTTGACTCCAGTGGAGACCGAAGCCCATTTTTCGCCAACACAATGTTATAAGTTGGGCACTGAAGGGTGTATATCTGGCAAATATGGTCTAAATCTGTGAAATGGTTTATAATTGAGATAAACGACTGCGTTGTAAGGGATCAGAAGGTTTTGGGTACAATTGGGTTTCGGAGTATATTTTGGCTTACACAGTATATTAAGTTTGACTCTGAAAGGTATCCCTGCCAAATTTGGTTCAGATCTACTAAATGGCGTACAAATGAGATACAAGAACACGCTTTAGGTTTTTGGAGTTTTGGGTTCAATGGGGTTTCGGAGCTCTTTTTGACCTACGCAGTAACTTAGGTTGGGTACTAAAAGCCATCCGTGCCAAATTTGGTTCATGTCTGATGAACGGTGTAGAATCGTTTAGAGGACAAACATACTTGCATAAATACATACAAACATACAACTCATACAATATTTGATTTCTATGTAAATATACAACGTGTGTAAATAAAAAAAAATCCGATTTAAGTTGACCTAGTAGAAAATAAAATTTACATAATAAAGAATTACTGCAATAATAATAATATTAATAATAATAATACTAATAATAACAACTATTATTAGTTGCCAGAGTTTCTGAATTACTGCAGTCAGTGGATTGACAAAATTATTGTTTAAAAAATACATCTTTGTACATAGCCAAAAAAATTTACAACAGCTGTCAAAAGCTATTGGGCTTACTAAAAGTTTGAAAATCAATGTCGTTCATTTTACAGATCAAACCTAATTTTTGGAAAAATCTTTCTGGGCCAACGAAGTCTGCCCAAAAACCAAATGTTGGCTGAATCGACTTTTAGGTTTTTCTTGGTCATATACATTTAAATATAATGTTTGCTTCAATGAAATTTTTTTTTGTTTGTGAGTTAACATAGGAATGCATGCAGATAAGTGGAGGGAAGGTAAAACAGCCAGCCAGTCAGGGCACAGGGAAGTGGTTTTCACACTTTATTTTACCTTGAGCCACTAGGTGTAGACTGCCAACCTAACACGGCCTCTTTTGGGTGTTTTCTTTTCAAATCACACAGGGCCGCGGTGGTGTAGCTGTCAGAATACTCGCCTCCCACCTAGGCGGACCGGGTTCGATTCATGGCGGGGTCACTTCTGGGTTTCCGCATCTGGGAATAGTGCCGAACGACGCCGCTGGTCAGTGGGTTTTCTCAGGGATATCTTCTTTCCCCCGCCCTTGCATTCCGAAGATGCTCAGTACTCATATCACTTCAACCAAGACGTCCATGTTAAGAGCCGTCCAAATCTCTCAATTCCACATCTCTCCACTTCAAGACAAATAGCAAAACGTAGAGCCAATTTTTTCGGCTCTCCATGGATTCCTTAATTATTCCAGGCGAATGCAGGGCAGGTTCCTTACTACAGGACAAGGCCGATTCTTTCTCCGTTCCTGCTTCTTTTAGCAATCTGCCCGGCTCTAATGACCTACCTCACTGTAAACGAGACGTTAAGTCCTGCTTACCTCCAAATGAGTAAGTAAAACGAATATAGGCTATTCACGGCAAAGTGAACACGTTTGAAAGCCCTCTAACTTGAAATAACAGTCAATAAATATATTTTATTTTAGCTTTAGACGTTAACTTCCGAGTGATGTGTAATATACACACTTTGTTTATTACTTCAGTGACAATATTTATTTGAATAGGTCGTTAAAGGATTGAATATGGCTGAAAGGTAAAAGTAACTGGGGCCTCAAAGTGCTCAGTTTACCGCGAACAACGTATAGGAAAATGTATTTCGTGGATCACATAGAACAAAGCCACAGGAATACTAGTGGTCCGCGGACCGCGGTTTGAGAACCACCGCCATAGAGTGAGTGCGTGAGTGAAGAGATTTGGACGGCTATTAACATCTAGGTCTTGGGAGCCAATGAGGTTGAAGCGAGGTGAGTACGGAGCAACGCCGGAATGAAATGACGGGGGAAAAGGGAGATCCCCGAGAAAACCCGCTGACCAGAGGCACCGTCCGGCACGATACCCACATGCGAAAATCCGGGAGCGACTCCGCCGGGAATCGAACCCTGTTCGCCGATAGAGCCTCTCACTCTTAGATTGCCGTGTACGGTTTAATGGACATTCACTCTCTTCCTGATACATGATTTCTGTCGTTAATGCTGTCCTTGTTTCTGCGTGCACTGTTGTCTGATAAGTTATCTTTTTGCAGCATGAAAAAAAACGCCATTTTCACTGCATGCGCGCCATGCAAGCACAATGATCGAGTTTCTCACAGGTTTCAGCTTCAAAGGAGCCGCTTAGCTTTGCGTCGCAGGAATGGATTCTCTTAAGAGTTTTCAGGGAGAAAAACATCTAAAATTCTCTTAATCAGGCCATTTCCTTCGCCACCCATTTGTTACTCAGCCTGCCAGTTACGTGGCAAAGCTGGAGTAGTCTGGATACAGTGCGCGCCATTCACAGTGTACCGCAATCTAAGAGTGAGACGATCTATAGGTAGGATGCGAGTAGTCTAACCACTGCCCCACCGCGGCCCCTCGTCGCCATAGAGAAAGGAAGGACTCACGCTGCAGTTGGAGGTCGACGTGTCGCTGGAGGGTGGCGAGGCTGAGCGCTGCGTCTGCCGCCGCCCCGCCGCCTCCACAGGCGAACTGGTAGAAGTCGCGGCACGGGTCCCGCCCCAGCGCCGCCGCCGCTGCCGCGCGCCTCGCCGCCTCCTGGCACGCCTCGTGCCTGCACGCCGCCGCCGCCCCCGACGCATCGTCGTGCGCGCACCCCGCCTCCGTCTGTCAACACCACGGGCCCCCGCCCTCAGACACACAACACAACTAATGTGGGCAATCCCTAGTATTGTATAGTGCTCACAACAAGTTTTAACACATTCCCCGCTGCGCACAAACAGTTTAGCACTTTCCCCGTTCGCCAACTAATACCAAATATTTATGTTTATGTTAGGAGTTGATCGTACCCGTTTGAACTGCGTTGGGCAGTGTTTAATGTTCTCGTTTACCCATGGAACTATTAAGCGTGTGTCCGAAGTGCTGATCTACGGAAAGAACACACATTTCAGACCAGGGCTGTTGAATGCTTTCGAGACGTCACGCACATTAGTAACACCATTTCAGAGTAGTCTAAAATAACTAAAAACTACTTTAAAAAAAAACACTGTATCTGAAAATACACGCTCCAGATCCTTTCTAAACTAGTCAAGGGCAGTGCATTGAACATTCCTGCAGACTTTCCATCAATAAAACAATAGGGTCACCACTGAAAGTCCCATAGGTACACGCAGTGTAGCGAGAATACTGCACGCCAGTTCAGAGCATTGCGCTTAGCGGTGACGGCGCATTTGATGTGCGTGGCAGTGTCATCCTTATCGCTCCCGCGCTTCTCTGTCTCAAACGCGGAAAAAAGCTCTAGGTAGGCGGGAGCCTTATGTTTCTTACTGTAAACCAAAAGGCTAAATTATGGGCGGCTTTTATACTGTACAAACAGGCACCACTACATTTAAAAACGACACACAGTCTCTATGGTTGGCCGGGGATTTTATTTGAGAACATCGTTGTGTAAAAGCGCCGTAGCGGTCTCTGCTACAAAAATCGACTCAAGAAACTAATTTTAACTGTGCGTTTCGCGGTAATGGTAACTATACTCAGGTTAGGAAGAAAAATATATTATTTAAGAAAAAATTCAGACATAGGAAACATTTTCGTAGCAAGGTGTAACTAAAATAATTGTGTGATTAAACGTTATAATAAATTCGGTTTTACGACACAATATTAAACATCATGTGAATATACACTCATTTGCAAAAAAAAAATTACCATGAACGAATCGCGCGAGCACAAGGAAGGTTTCCACACAGAATCGTCATAGCTCGACATATGTCCCATTTGCGTCTAATGCGGTTTGATTGCGCGGATGTGCCACTACGTGGCATAAATGTCCTTCCGTAATTCATAGCCGCGAGACACCGAATAAGGCCTTGATAGCAGTGTGGATGAGTTCGAGAGATGAAATGCACGAACGCATTGTGCAGATACATTACGCCAGAAACACTTCAGGCCTCTCGACGCTCGCTACATGTGTGTTTACAGATGTGTATTGCCGTCAATGGTAAACGCATCGAGCACATGCTGTGAAAAGACCTTATGTTAAGCGTTTCAACTATAACTGTGCTCTTTTATAGTATGCATGCGGATTCGATTGTATTTATCCTTAGGTTGGTCTATTTTATTTTTGTTGTGCACCTGTACGCACTCGTTAGTGAGTACGGTTAATGACTACGGAGCAAATCTCCTGAATTACATTGGTATCTGAATAAAATATAACGTATTTTCACTCACATTGCCCGTCTTCCCTCCGCTGCGGTGCTCTCCTTCGTCCAATATCTCATTCCATGCCCCTTGCCGCATTAAGTTAAGCGCTATGCTGCTATTAGGAAGCGGTCCCGAGAGGATGAGTCATGGCGCGTGTTGCTTGCTTACAGCTGTGAGTACAGGACCACTGCCCCATGCTATCGGCCCACTTAACTTAATCATTTTTGCACATTATTTCTTGGCGTATCTGTGTTACTTTCCATTACATATTATATATCTCTAAATTCCACTTCGCATGTACTTTCAGATGCCGTTGAAATAAATATATGTGGTTAAATTACTTCTGTCTATGCACGTGTTACTAATAGTCACTTTTTGCGGAAAATTACTTGCTCCCGTAAGTAATATCATTTAGCGAATACCGCATTTCGTGATCTGCAACCGTTCCGGAAATGTTGGGGGTGGCCACGCTAGACGGACCGCCTTGTATAGTTTCCCGGTACTGTTTACATTGAGTTTCAATACCTATGTGGCCTTCCTGTTCACCTGACTTTTAGCTCATGGTACGTCCATGGGACCATATGAGATGGAAGTTGCCTTATGTTGAATGGTTTGCAGTTTTGATCATAATTCGCTACAATTGTGAACAAATATGGCACATGTCAGCATATGCCTTTTCGTTCCATATCCAACTGTATATAAGCATGTATCGAGGTGGTTCAAAAGAGGCAACAAAAGTTTCATTCGCTGTCGTAGTACAGTGGAACATTGTCTTGATGTGATGATATGGTAATCACTTTTTTATTTGGTGGTACTATCACCCACAATGCAGTTTGAATACAAAAGTTGCTTCTCGATGCGCACATTTTTAAGGCAATCAGTGTAAATAAATATGACAGACCAGCACGTTTTCTTTCTCCGTCACCTAGAGAGTGGCGACGCACCCGTTGCGTGCTCGAGACCTTTTGGGCCGGTTATATCTGGTCCCAGCAAGTAGAGAGCGTGGTGACGTTCTCATGCCGTCTTGGACCAAGTATACCTCATCGTGGCATTAAGAACGGTCTTGATGTCACGGAAGACGTCGGCAGCTTGAAAGTGGAGAGGGGCGCCCCGCAAACAGTGAAAAATGTTCTAGAACCTAAACTTGTGCTGGCTATGGTTGGAGGGCTTAAGAGCGGTATATGGGTGGGCGCGACAGACGTCTACTTATAGGCATGCACACGGCAATGTTTTGGCAATTGGCTCGCGGGGAATATGGAGGTACGTATTGACTTTCCTGTTTGGTCGTTACGTCCGCATGTTTATGTTCGTGTTAGTCATAGGTTGTGTGGACATAGTATTATTGTTACCTTATTGCGATGTTTTCTGTATTGGCCTCCGTCCACAATGTGCACCTTGGGCGTTTGAAATAATTTCTTGCACTGACTCTTAACTTTTGTATTGATATTAGCCAGAAAATATTTTATTAGCAATAGAGTATTACCAGTATTGCAGACAGCTAAATTGATTTTATTATAAGTGTTGATGATTTGAAAAGTAAAGACCCTGAAAGCACTGAGGTAAGTCGGAACTATCGTACCACGTTTTTTTTAAAAATCCGAATTTGGGAATTGCGATACATAATTACATGAGGTGTTTGAATAAACGGCTATCACGCGACCCTTTGGATTCGAGACCGCGAAACCATTTTTATCCACCTGAAAATACAACTCTGTATAGTAATGCCAGCGCACGCGTATTTTTTTCATGTTGCATTCTGAGTGACTGTATTTTTGAAACGTCAAAAACGTAAAACAGNTCTGAGTGACTGTATTTTTGAAACGTCAAAAACGTAAAACAGATAAATTTTATTTAGTACCCAAATGAACTGCTGTATTAGTAAACTGGTGTTAATTTTATATACTTTCGATAATTCATCTCCAGATCTCCGTGCTTACACGTTTTTTTTTCCTTCAAAATAAGCTGAATACCGGAGTCCGTAGTATTTTGTCTAATTGCTCTGCCTATGGCCTTGCCAACTTGCACGNCTTCAAAATAAGCTGAATACCGGAGTCCGTAGTATTTTGTCTAATTGCTCTGCCTATGGCCTTGCCAACTTGCACGAGTATGGCAATGAGAGTGGCGTGGTCACGCCCTGCAGGCTCGTTGTGTACGGTGGTGTGCAGCGTAAGTACGGCCTTGTGGAAATAAATATCATTTACACGCTCTTCGCGGTAAGCCGAGTACTTTTGAAAAGCCTTACTTAACACACACATGCATGCACATTGTGTATTCTCCATCCAAATGTAATCTTAGCATTACCGTGGGTCTTGTCACTTTATTCACGAATAAAATTATTAGATATTTGCTTTTCTAATAATTTATGATAATTTTAATATGTGTTTTACAAATTTGCTTACGTACNATAAAATTATTAGATATTTGCTTTTCTAATAATTTATGATAATTTTAATATGTGTTTTACAAATTTGCTTACGTATATAAAAAGAGAAACAAGAGATCATTCTAGCATTCAAAAATGTTTAACTAACGCTTTAAATTCAACGTTAAGACATGAAACTACTTTCGCAACGTTGCGACCAACTTTACAACTTGCCTGTCTGCGTGTCCGTTAAAACGTATTCAGGCACGGGCGGTGACATATTTCAAAGTCTGATTTCAAAAGTACTAAATTAACCGTGAACAGCTTATAGGTTTTAAGTGATTACATCAGAAATAACTTATAAAGTTTAACACGTGTCTGATACAAATCCTCGTGAATCGTCCTGAAAATGAGGCTAGTAATCCAAGTCTAAAGAGCTGGCATTGGGGCCGGCACCTTTGTAAAACTTGATATCGACACATTGTTAGAATCGAGCATGTGCAGTCTGAGCGGACTAGCTTAGGCATGCTTTTTGTTTCGTGGCGTCATGTATTTAATATTCGCGCATTCCTCACATCACAGTCAAACCTGCTTCCTCTCACGAATTCAGTAACATATTTTTAATTAAATTATTTTAGTGAAATGCTTTTAAAATTGTAGGTGGTAATCTTTTTTTTTATTGCAGAATAACAGAAGTTTACAAGCACATGGATTCACGAAATAACTTATATAAGAAAAATCCATAACAGGAATACAAAATGATTTTACACTAAGATTAATCAAAAATGCTTAAACAAATGTGCAATATTAGGTATATAAATGGGAGAAATGGGTTTCTGTTAAAGGTTGCATCAACCATAAAATTTAACATTAAAAAATGAATCCTACCTAATATTATAAATGCTAAAGTATGTTTGTTTGTTTGTTTGTCCTTTCACGTCGTAACGGAGAAACGGATCGACGTGATTTATTGCACAGAAATAGTTGGAGGGCTGAAAGGTGATATTGGCTACTTTTTATCGCGAGAAAATATCTCAAAATTTACAAACGATAATAGTGAATCAAGTCGGAAAAAGTTTGCCGCCAGCGCGCTCTCTTGCAATATGCTGTATAAACGGTTAAAGATTAAACAATATCATGCAGTAAAGAATTGTGTAGAATAAAAATACCTAAAAAAAAAACTCCGCGGTAGCATATATCTATTAATAACAAAGAAATACTAATAAGTGTTTTTACCATTTAATTCACCGAGACGTTGAGTTTTATAATATGTATAGAGCATAGAAGATTAACCCTAAGTAAAATTCAACTTTATTTTTAAAAAAAAACCTATACAATAATTCTGTAGTCCACGTGAGTGGAGCCACGGGCACAGCTAGTGAGGATATATAAGGCAAATGCTGGATCCAAACGGGACTTCTGGCTCTTTCTGTACGTCCTGTCGTTGGCCAGCTTCCCACGGTCGGTGCCAACTGTAAGCAAGCTGATACAGTGCTGCCAACACACGCATAGAGAATTCCACTATACCACAAGCGAGAATCTACCACGTTCCACTAGACTGTAAAAATATGCATACGATTCGTCGAATAACGCCAATAATCCCCATTATTTTATTTCAGAGTCAAATAATGATTTAAAGTAATTGTTAAATATATGTGTGTTTTTGACAGTTTATTTTACGAACATATGAATGTTACGTAATAATGTTTTTGACAAATATAACAATAAACAGAAAGAGCAATAGCAATACAAAAAGTAAGCAAAATGATGCAATGCCACGAATGCTAGGAATACACTGGTGGAAAATAAAAAATTAACACTCGGACGCAATGGTCCCACATGAATGGAGGTTGTATTACTGAATAATTATACAGGTCGTACACTGTATATCATAACGATAGCAGGGTCGTACACCTATGGACAGAGGCTGCAGAGTGTCTTGCACAACAATGTCAGTATCTTGCGTAGCCGCCTTTAGCGACGATGCTGTTCTGCAGTTGCATATAGAGACGATCATAAAGGTGCCGGATGTCATCTTGGGGAATAGTGTTTCACGCTAATTCCACCTGTTGTTGCAATTAGTGGAGGTTTGTTGCCTGTATTGCACCAATAAAATTGGCTGGATGATGTTCTGGATGTAGCGTTCACTTTTCAGTGTTCCCTCAACAAACACCAGAGGCGTACAGTCATTGTAGGCTATTGCTCCCCAGACCACGATGCTAGGAGTTGGTTCTGTATGTCGCTGCCGTATACACTCTGGTGGTTGCCGCTCTCCTGGTCGACGCCGTANGGATGATGTTCTGGATGTAGCGTTCACTGTTCAGTGTTCCCTCAACAAACACCAGAGGCGTACAGTCATTGTAGGTTATTGCTCCCCAGACTACGATGCTAGGAGTTGGTTCTGTATGTCGCTGCCGTATACACTCTGGTGGTTGCCGCTCTCCTGGTCGACGCCGTANACGATGCTAGGAGTTGGTTCTGTATGTCGCTGCCGTATACACTCTGGTGGTTGCCGCTCTCCTGGTCGACGCCGTACTCGCAAAGGACCGTCACTGACCTCAAGGGAGAATCTGCTTTCATCACTAAACACAACTCCACGCCATTCATCCCTCCAGTTACGTCGTTCGCGACACCATCCGAGGCGGACTGCACAATGATGAGGTGTGAGAGGAAGCCTGGCGAGCGGCACCTTTGATCGTAGCCCAGCGTCCAGCAAACGGTAGGTGATGGTCCTAGCTGACACCCTGGGTGCAACAGTGGCCCTTATCTGTGCGGCATGTGATAAGCAATGTCTGCTCGTCTGATGCGGCGGTCCAGGCGGGAATCCGTATGCTGCTGCCGCCCGGAACCAGGTTGACGAGCATGTGCAGCATCGTTGGACCACCGGCACCACCAATGAGGCATAGCAGACACTTCACACGTCCTATGCGTCGGGCAATTTATCAGAAGGACCACCCAGCCTCCCTTAGGCCCACAATATGACCTCGTTCAAAGTCCGTTGATTGCACGAAGTGTGGTAGTCTATGCCGTCGTGGCATGTCTACAATGCTTACTACACACACGCCGATTCTTAAAACAACAGACTACTCTTTCACCTAGTAAACTACAGTTGTATTGGGGGTCAACGGTGTTATGCCTAGTACGCGGTTCCTACACTGTCTACAGCACAGCACTATTTATCATTGCATTTACTGCCCTCTATCAATGTCCCATGCAAATATGGCGTTTCTACGTCACCGCTTTAGTGGTGTTCATTTTTCATTTTCGACCTATGTATTTACCATTTCGTCATATACAAATTTNGTTGCGCGCGAGCCTGCAAACTGGAAACAGCACGAAGTCGGAGACGCTATCTGCTCCTGCAGCGGTGTTCGTCTTTGTCCCCGGCGTCTCCTTCGCAAAGAAGGATGTCTGTAGTGCGTGGCTTGCCTATTTAATTTCCGGCCACGCTGACGTATGGACTGTTGACGGTAAACTGAGCGCTTTTGAAAGCCCTGCTCAAGATACACGCTCATACACGTTGCGTATTCTTCCGCCATATGTAAATTTAACATTGCCATGGGCCTGGTCACTTTATGCATGCGTCGGTCATGTAAAACTGTGGAATTATTGCAAAAGTGATTATAAAAAATATTTTTAAATTTTACGCTTAGGGCAATGCGTTAAAAACAAAGAAAGTGTAATAGATCATTTCAATATTCACAATATTCACAAATGGTTACCAAACACTTTTAATTCAACGTTACGATATGGAACCATTTTCACTTCGCCATTACCTATGTCACTGGACGCTTGGCAGTCGGTGTGCCCGTCATAAAATATGAAGGTAACGGCAGTGACATTTTTCTAAGGTTGAATTCAAATGTGCTCAATTCACTGTGAACATACTATAAATTTACGTGTGTGTTCACACACTGCCAAAACGTAAAAAATTCCAATACTTTTTGATGAGACTAAACTTCTGCAGTGCGGGAGATTGTATGACATGATATAACTTATTTTCAGGCTTCCTTTTTTTCTTCTTTGTAAGCGAAGAGACTGTTGCCAGTACGCACAATTTACGAGAGAAACTTGGCAACCTTGTAATTATAAAATGTTATAAATTAAATACATTTCTCTTTTATTTATTGTTTTATTTAAAAGTATTACCAATTTATTTTGTGAAATAAAAATGTATTTTTTAATTTAATTAAATAAAACCATTTTTTTTTACACTTATGTGATTATAGGTTTGAATGGGCACCAACGAAAATTATACCGAGACGGAAATGTAAAACCCCTGCTTTTCAAAATTACTGTAGGTATCAATTTTTTTATTTTTGCTTGGATTTTTAAGAGACGCGGCAGTTTTATAGTTTATCTGATTACTACAGAATTTTAAAGAGTATTTAGTTTTTAAAACAAATACGCACCCTCTCATAGTCATACACGAAAAAAAGAATGTTATTTGCTACAAAAATGAGTGAAAGATGAAATGTTACAAGAAAATATAATGATTAATGTGTTGTTAAAATTATGTCTAAACATATTTGAGTGTATCTGCAGATGCGGCATTTACGTCGTGCTGATGAAGGAAATTTACCAGACTTAACAAACGGGTGAGTATGCAACATTTAAAGTATGCAAGTTGTTCAAATAAACTCAGGGAGTATAAAAAATTTGTTAAAAATATGATATATTTTATTCCAATTCTGTGAAACTGAGCTGAAACGAAAATAATATGTTCAGTTTACTCAAATTGGGCCCTTTATAATCCCGTTATTTGATTGAAACGTTAAGAAAATAGAATTATATTTTATCCATTAGATAAGTGTAGGACTAGAACAGTCGTCTCCTCCTCCCAAAACGGAACCGACGCATGCACCGCCTGAACACGGTTAACAAACCAATCAAAATCTGGTGGGTCGTTATTGCTAATAAACCAAATAGGTTTACGCCACGTAAGAACATGATGTGCTTTTACAGACATCCACACAACAGCACTGTATCAGGTGTCAACTTTTTGAGTCAACTAGATTCAAGAGATATAATATGTTGGAAGACTTTCGCCATCAATGAACTCGTTGCTACATCTAATTCTGTTATTAGTATTGCATCTAACCCTGTTTTGTATTCTCGTCGTAAGTTGCGATTTGAACTTGGAGATGCTATTTGGATTTTCAGAAAGTTAGTTGGTACTAATGGTGATGTAAGAATGTTTGGTCATGCTACAGGCTGTATACCTCTCAGGCAACAATTAATCTGCTTTCCAACTTCGTTTCTGAAGCAACGGTCAGTATTAGGGAATACTACTAAGGCAATGTTTCGTATTGATCTTTACATGATGATTACTAACATGCCATGTCAAATTGCTTCAAGCTGATGGTTACAAAGTTTTAAGCAATAGGAGGGTACAAAGCCCAAGGGTGTACTATCGGTAAGAATTTTTTGCGGTTCCCTCCCTTGTAGCTTTTTGCCGGTATGCTACTTTCCGTTGCTTAATCACAAGTAATTTCCACTCTTACCTTTTGGGGGCGTCTACCGCCCTCCGAAACCACCGTAGGCCCTAAGTCGTATATATGTTTCCCCTATTTAGGTGTGCTAGGGTTTTCACTCACGTTGAGTTAGCATACGACTTGGCCTGCGTAACCCACGGCGTGACTGCATGTCAGCTGACTTGCATGGCCGTTAGTGACAGGGGCGTGAGTTCACGGGGACCATGAGCGACAGTGGAGTGACGAGCGAGTTCGGAGAGCGACCATTGGGAGAGCAGAAACTGAGACTGGATGACTGGCGGACATTTTGAATCATATAAATGCATGGCAGTTGACGACGGTCTAGTCCGTCTAGTAAGAGGACTCGTTTACGAAGCGCGTTCGTAGAGGTTGGATAGTCCTCGGCCCCGTCAAGGTGGCGCGTGCAGATTCAGCTCTGTACGATGCTGTTGACAGGTGAGGTGGTATCCACGCCCACCCACCGCGATTGGAAGGAGCGTAATCTCCTTATATTGTATTGCATTAAACTGCAGCCAATTAAAGCACTGCGGTGCCAATTTTAGTCTGGGTTCAGACTTTATATGGGACTGGCCGGTGTGCACAGCATGGATTACTCAAACATCTGAAGTGGCAAATTATTGCCTGACGTGGCTTTTGTGGCTATCAACAACTAGTGCTGGGCGCTGTGTACACCGTTGTTGCTCTGGATTTTACTCCTGCTTTACCTAAAGGCACAGGCACAGGAGACTCAACTGCCCGCACGCTGTATAAGATGGCAAAGAAAACATGTTATTAATACAGAGGTATAAACCTTAATTACACTTGAGATTGGCATAAAAATTGCTATCACTGGCAGGAATAATAATTGTTGATGTTAGGGACAGGAAGGTGTATTTTGTAAATAATAATAAATTAAAATTAGCTGTTTTCCTCTTATTAATATATTTATCCCCCACTAACGTATATGCACTCTAGGAAATTGGTTAGGACGTTGAATGAACAGACAGGGTCGATCAGAACTGTCACATTTTCCTCCACTCAGAGGTTCTTCATGCCATCGTTACTTACGCCTCCTACGCGGCAAGCGGGCTTCGACATGACGGAGAAGTCAGGGGGTAGATGAGATGTCGCCTGCGGCCGTCGCATTATATACAGCAGCTGGGCTGGAATGTGAAAGCTCGGGACCTGGAAAGGAAGGCGAGCTGTCGACAGAATAGACTCGCCTACGCCTTTCATCGGAGGAAAGCTTTCATATTTGCAGGGATGATCAGGGAAAGAAGGTGTGTATTTTTAACTGTGGCCTGAGTTGCCTGCCAAACACTTTGAATCTCGTTGACGAGGCTTGGTGGTACGTCATTCGTAATAGTATTCAATACAATGTATTATAACGTTGTTTTTAAGTATTATTTATCGTAAACCGGTAACTTTAACCGGCAGATGTTTATACAGGTAAGATAAAGACAATGTTTGCTCATATGCCATGCCCAGAATTTTAAACTGAGCTAGAAAACTGCGGCGTTTGAAATGGCAAAGCCGATGTTTTCTTGAATTTGAAAACGACATTTTCATTTAGATATTTCATGAGGTAGCAGTAATTAACATATATATTTGTACATACAAAAAATATCATTTCTACTAGACATTCAAATAAATTATTTATACTAGCACTTAGTAATTTAGGGCATCTGCTGGTCCAAGAAACATGAGCTGAATATTTCTGATTGATAAGAGGCAGTACACAATTTCGAAATGTCACGTTTGTAGGTTATATTAAATTATTTGGATTTAATTTGATATGTATTGTAAAGAACTAATATAAAATTCACTTAGTATACAACGATAAATATTTAGCTTTTTAAAACATATATTTTTTACAATACTTGAAATTGTTTTGGAATAGAAGGATCTAACCCTTAGGTCTTTCTAAACGTTATAAAATAAAATTTAGACCAAACTAAGATAAAAAAATTTCTTAAAGTGCATAACAACTAAGAAAAATTTAATTTTCAAGGCACTATGCGTAATTTTGAAAAATATTTCAAGGCCAAATTTTGTTTTACGTTAACAGTAACAACTTTAAAAAAAATATTTACGTGGTGAATTGTTGTTTAAATTAAACTGTTGGTGCAAAAACACACTTAAGAATTGGCAAAATTCACGTCATTGTTAAATATTTACTTTCCTAACGGCAAAGAATCTTAAGCAGGAAAGTTTCCTTTGCTGCAAAACGTCTTAAACTGAAATTTCTTAAGCGTGTTTGTTACTGCAAATTATGAAGACGCACAGGAACGTGGTTTTGCATTTTTATACATATTTCACGCGAATTCGCGATTATGCCATCGCAAAATCAATGTTACTGTGGTACAGAATATGAGGGAACGAATTTAGAAGCTAAGCCGGCATATTTGACTTGAGTTTGGACGAAAAACTCGAGGAAAACTTGACGAAAAACTTGAGGTGAGTTAAGATGAAATAATTAAGGAAAACCACCTCAATTACTGTCGGTCGCAATAGAAGACATGAATTCTCGAAATGCTGGTCAGTTGTACTGCCATGAGATAAAACTCTATCGGATTAATAAAAGAAAGGTTAGTATAATGTTAAAGGAGAATTAAATATAGAAAATAATAATTATATTCGCGCACTAGAAAACATTTTTAACACCCCAGTTGTAAAAATTACGAGCAGAGTTATGCATTTAAAAATTACTATCTCTCTCTCATTTTTCGAGGGAATGTAAATTCTATAGATGACCACGTGTTGCAGAAGAATATAAGTATTTTGAGAAACTGGGAAAAGTATTAATTTTAAAACGTGGATAAATAACGTTTAGCCTCGTGAGAATTGTGAAGTGTTGTCAGTGAAATCCCGATTTTAATGCTTTTATTTATTACATGAAACATTGTGCTGTCTGAAATAATCCCTTGGTAATAGAACTCCCATATTGTTTACCAAAATAAACAAGGAGATACAGAAAATTATTATGCTGGGAGTTTATTCTTATCAAACCGCGATAACGTGAAAGAAGAAAATAATTACGATCATAGTTATACATTCAGCAATTCAGTACATTTTGTAAATAGAGTTAAACAATTTGTTTGAAACAAGGATATTAGAGCTGATAAATAATAGAAATAAAATGATTAAAATACAATTTTTACAATTTTTCTTTTTACTTTCCATGTTTTAAAATCGATTTAGTTGGAGAAATTAAATTTATGAAGACCGTTCATCCAAACCTGAAATTGAGTTATTATTTTCAAAAGGTATTAGACAAATGCCATTGACAATAAATAGAAAAAAAAAAGGGTGGAGGGTTGTATGTCTCTCTCTAATAATCTCTTGAGCCGACATATTTTAACCTGCGTTCCAAAGGAAAGATAAGCTCATGATATCCCTGTCCCACAGGGGGGAGAGTACGGAGAGAACAAGGAAAATAGCACAGCTGACAGCGAATAAAAAATTCACTGGCTGCCCTTTTAAAATGTTAATGTTAGGGCTTTCTGAATCCGGCTGGCAGCACAATCCGTCAGCAAGGATGGAATCACGGAATTAACATTGCATCGAAAATAAGCCGAAGTAAGCTCAAATATTTATAAGACTAGGGTATTTTTCAAGATAGGCTGAAGAGAGTCTTTATGAATTTCTCAGGGCATGCGCAGGCATTATGGGTGGGTTTCAAGTCAACAACGCGAAAGGAATTTGTAATATCTGCCTCGAGATACGGCGACGTAACGTAACCCCATTCCCGCAGAGATGAACTGCGGAAAACGTGTAAATGGTCTGGCATCTCGACGGAGCTAGAACACGGCCGTGTAGGAAATGTTTCTTGCTTGGTGTTTTCGGAGTCTTCCCTGATAGACTCGCTGGCTTGCGTGCCATCCAAGTCCAGTGCACCACAGAACGCACGCGCGGGCCGTTCTAGAGAATTAGCGGCATACCTAGTTCAGCGCGTGATGTTACCCGATCACGCTCTCTTCGTGTTTCTGAGATCGCTGCACGTTTTAGTCACTTGTTTATACTGACAAACTCGAAGTAGTCCTTAATAAAAATCCTACAAGGGGAGTCAAATTCGACTTTCTGGTCTTTAAGGAAAATGACCATAACAAGATCGTGTGTCATATCACTTGACGTAGCTCTATTATCATCCGCTATGTACATTTCAGAACCTTTGGTTTTTGTGAACCACCCAAATTAAATTTCCTATTTAATTCAAGCAAAAATCAGCCAGCGTTCGGAACTTAAAAAACCATAATCAAAATATTTGAAAAGGGAGTTTAAACTTTCATTAGGCACCCTCATACGTTCGCAGTTGACACAGTCACTGCGGAACTATGGCCAGCCATTTACGAACTATACGGAGTTACTAATTAATTTAGCCGCTTGGTTCGAATCGCAAACTCACGGCTGCATTGTTTCGCAACACAATGCAAGCTGGCCACCATTATCGTTGGGGGACCTACAGCCAGGAAGTGCCATTCTACAGGTTTCCGTTCCCTTTGACTGTTTTCTGCCGAGGAATCTGAGCCCCTTACCTTTCAAGCACACAGTCCCCGCTTCGACTCCCATCGAGTGCCCTACTGCCGACATAAGCGCGATTCTCTTTCACTTTGGAGTCCAGTTACTTGAGCATAGGCTGTTCATGGTCAATTGAGCACACTTGAAATCAACCTTTGAAAAATGTCACTACCCCTACCTGTATATATATTTTAAAGGGAATTATGCATTGCAAGCGCCCGGTAAAGTTGGTAATGACGGAGAGAAAGTAGTCCCCATGTCTTTACGTTGAAATATAATTGTTAGTTAAACATTTCTAAACACTGAAATTATTTGTTTAATTCTCTATTTTATGCATATAAGTGTAAATCAGCATATTTGTGAAACTTTTTTTTCTTCTAATAACTTCACAGCTTTACTTGACCAACATATTAATGAAGTGATCAGACTAGTAGCAATGTTAATTTTACATATGGCGGAAGAATACACAGTGTGCGTACAAGTAGATCCTAAGGAGGGAATTCAAGAGTGCTAACAGCCTATATCGCTAGCCGTGCGTAGCGGAGATCACGGCACTTTGTTATAGTCTATTCGCGGTTTATACACACTTATTGAATCAAACCTTTGAAAGATCACCCCATGTATGACGTGTTTAGTTGTTTCCCAAATACGCCACTTATCTCAGCCGTTTTACACTTGAGTTAACATAAAAAGTACCTTATTTTTGGTTAAATTGAACTTTTACGTATATTTTTTATAAACTCTAATATTTGAGTTATAACTAATGCGAATTAAAAAAGAGAGACAATAGGTGTGTCGGTAACGTCTAGTAAGAAATAGTTCTTACACAAAACGATAGTTAAAGCGCGCACGAATGCGGTGCGTTGTCCCTTTGGCATATTTTTTATAGAATAGGTTAAGCTTTGTTCGAATGAGGCCTGATAAAAGTTGGAAGTAACTGTGAATGGAATATAACAGGAGAGAGAGGCAGTGTGAAGAGATGCTTCAATCAGTTGTGTCCTATAATTTTTCATGAAATAAGATTTTTCCAAGTACAAAACATTTAAATAAAAGTGTACAGGAGACTGATTCCTGGTTCAGTGTAAAATAATATCACTTTTATTTCACAAGCTTATCTTCAATCTAATAATCGTTTCACGCATTCGTGGAGCATGATATTAACGGGAGCAAACTAATCATACACGTACACACAAATGGAAAAAAAAAATATCTTCGCTTTCGTATTTATGTAAATTAAGGTACTTTAGCCCATTCACTATTACTTCCAACTTATCTGAAGCCCTGCTTAAGTTATACTTCCAGGATATCCATCGACCTCATAAAAACAGCTTACAGAATTACACTAGTGGGACAACGCACCACGTTCGTGCAAGATCAATGTATTAATATTTTGCATGAGAACTGTTTCTTACTAGGAATTACCAATACACCTATTTTCTCTCTGTCTTTATTCGCATTAGTTATTAATGAAATGTTATAATTTGTAGATAAAATATAAATAAAAGTTCAATTTAACTGAAAATAAGGTAATTCAATGTTAGCACGTGTATAAAACGCTTGTGATTCGAAGCATATTTAAGAATCAGCAAAAACGCGTCATACATAGAGTTTTTTTTTGAAGGTTAGATTCAAGAAAGTGCAAAGAAACCGCAAATATACTGTACACTAAAATTCTACACAATAAAAGTATTCTTTTAAATCAAAAATAATATTTCAGGTATGCCCTACGCTTGAAAGATTTGGGAAGAGGAACCCCTTTAGTAACGAGTCTCTCATTCGTGTAAGAGATATCGACAGCAATGTTAAGTATTCAGCAGTGCAATGATACACTGCATAAAACTGGCTGGTAAACTTCCTAAACTGTAATGTAAGTTTCTAACCTATGCAATGTATGGAAATTGTAATGCCACATGTCGGACGGATAATATAGGAATATTTAGCGTCGTTGCTGTACAACTGCATCCCGTCGTCATTGAATTATATTTAATAGTGTTATTATTGTTCCTATTATTAATATTGATTTAGATCTTTGTTCAAAAATTTTTATTAACCCTATTAATGTTAATATTGCTGAAATAGCACCAATTAATGGTCAAGGTCTTATTTCTACTAAATGGTATGGATGATTTTGATTATTTGACATTAGTTTGCTTCTCTAATATAAAGTGTTGTTAAAACAGCAAATACATATCCTTGAATTATGGCTACTGCTGTTTCTAATGTTAATAATATTATTTGGAGAATAAGTATAACTATTAGTATACTTGATTGGGGAATTAGTTGGGGAATTCCTTAAGCTGTTTCGTGAGCGAATGTAGGAACGCCACCATGGATCTATGGGAAAATACTTTAGCATTCGCACTTTTTCAGTGTATCCGTATACATTGATATGGTAATTTTACGAATAATTTCTTAGAGCGTAGATGAAGTCGGTCGTTAAAGTTGAGAGCAACCAAACGTGGAATTATCCCATTTAAGTAAGGAAAGGCGGCTGCGATTAAACGCCAGTTATAGAGATGACTCTATATGGACCGATATGTCGTACCTATAAAGTGAAACACCCACAGTGAAAATTAATTTACTGAAAATATTATTTTTATTAATGCCGCGAAAAACCAATAGTTGTTTTGCTTACTTTTGGAATTATGCTTTGCGGGCATTAGTAGCGCAATTGGCCAAGGCTGCGTAGTTTCAGGTAGCGTCAGATATCAAGTTGAACGTAGCGAGTTCTGAGTAAACTTTCCTCTATAGTCTATTCGCGGTTTCTTCACACTTTTTAAAATCAAACCCTTGAAAAACCACCTCGCGTACGACGTGTTTGGCTGTATCTCAAGTGTTTTACACATATGCTATTAAATTTAACTTTTGCTTAGGTTTGTCCATAAATTATCAAATTTAGTTTATAACATTACGCCTAGGAAGAAATAGCTTTCATCCAAATATTATAACCTAAGTGTGTAAGAGTGCGGTACGTTGAGCATTTGGTGTAATTTTATAGACTGGGTTAAATTTTTTTGCCTGAGGTAGAGGAATAGCCTGAAATTAGAACTTTCAGCAGGGCTTCAAGAAATCTTTAAGTAACCATGGATGAACTTTATCAGGATATATGAAAACGGTTATAATCCTCAGCATGGATAGCTGTGTAGATGTTAACAAAAAAAAAAAATCACCTTTCGCTGGAAAACATTTCGAAATTCTTAAGCCGACCTCTCGTGGTGCAAACGGTTGGTGCGCCACCGGGTTGAGGTTCTGGGTTCGAATCCTAGGTAAAGCATGTTGCTAGTTAAAATTAGTTCATAAGTTAGTTTGAAAGCCGTCCCCTGATAAGCCTTCAGGTATAACACCCGGGGGACGTTAATAAACCCTATCCAATTTAACCGAAATTCCAAACAATCTGGTCATCTTATTTACTACATAAGCAGGCGCATGTCGGTGTTGGCGAACCCTACCTTTTGTTGCAGCTTGTCTCTAGCTACCACTTGCAGCATGTGGTTGTGATGAAGTGAGGAAGAAGGCGACAAATTCTCCGACCGAGAACAGAATCCATCTCAGAGAAGTAAAATGCTGTTAGCATTACAAACGCTCACTTGAGAATTGATACGGTGTTGGGGTGGAGGGGGGTATAGGAACCACCTAAACTGTTAGAAGGGACAGCGGTCCTGAAGGGTTGTATGTACCCTGTAAATATTGTTAACATAGATAGCAATACCAACAGAACTGTTTTGTTGCGTTCATGTCTGTGATTGTATTTGCGACTGTGGGGTATACAGACGGTTGCTGCAACGGAGAACTGTGATCCTACTACAAAACGGATAGTACGTACAACTGGAAAACTTCAACAGTATCTGGATTGCTCCCACAACAATCAGAATTGTAATAACCTAACAAAATGTTTTTTGCTAGTACTGAACATTTTTGCAATAGGGCTTAAGGGTAGCTGCAACATATTATTGAGTTAGGTTAATAAAATTTTATTTGTTGTGGGGTCAATACAAATAGTGTTGAAGTGGTTTGCTGGGAGGAACTATCTGTTTTGTAATAAGAAAACAGTGCTCAGTTGTAGCAGCATAAGTAGAGTGGCAAATGCAATCGCATACAGGAATACCACGAAAAAGTCTGTTGCTAACAATATTTAGATGGTAACTGCAACCATATAGTTTATCTCAGTGCATGTACAGTGTCGAATGCTTGAAGTAAATGATTGCTGTAGGTGATGTTATATTCTTACAGATGCCTGGTTTAATAAAATGATATCCCTAAAATCTAAAATCAAACCACATTAACCGAATATTTCAGAGATATTCCGTGCCGAACACACACTGAGCCTTGCGTCTGAAAGAGGAACAGAGACTCTACTAGCTTATTGGAATGACAGACAGAAGCGTCCCGCAATATTTAAAACCACTGCTATAATTTGCAAGAAGCATGTTTGTATGATGCTATATTTGGATGAAAGATTCGGATGCTAGTGTCCAGCCGGAACTAAAATCTCCAGCAATAGTGGAAAATCTGCTACGGTAATGTTTTTCTTGTATTGATTTAGTGGCATCCTACCTGCATTTTCACTTTACTCAAGCATCACATCGCTGCAACTTGGCGGTGACATATACAGGCATAGGATACTATCGTTCGGCAAATATTCAAATCTTTGCAGCAACAAGACGTTAAAAGCACACTGGTACAAGAAATAATTCCGTACGACACAGTTTATGTACGACGCTGTAGCGGCTTCAGTTACGTAGAAGCTATGCCGAATATACGTGAATGATGTTTTAGGGTGCTTCAAAAAGGGAGGGATCCCACAGGCGGGCAGCGGCCGAGGTGGTGTAGTGGTTAAACTACTTGCCTACCACCTAGGCAAACCGGGCTCGATTCCAAACGGGGTCACTCCCGGATTTTCGCACGTCGGAATCGTGCCAGACGATGCTACTGTTTGGCTTTTTTTTTCGGAGATCTTCAGTTTCCCCCGCCCTTTCATTCCGGCGCTGCTCCATACTCGCCTCACTTCACCCTCATCGGCTCTCAAGACCTCGATGTTAAGAGCCTCCCAAATATCTTCCCTCCCCCTCCCCTCCCAGAGTTGGGCGACATGGCATAATTTCGTAGAAGGGATGTTTGGGAGATGTGCGTAGAGAAACGTTTATTAGGGTGAGAACAAGACGAAATGCCTCTGGAAGATTTATATTACCAGTTTAACGTCACTTTTTAAAGATATCTCTGGGTTTGAAGACTGTGAGCCGACCTCCCGTGGCGCAGTTGGTTGGTGCGCCGCCAGTCTGCGGTGCGGGCGGTTCTGGGTTCGAATCCCATATATAAGGTACGGGTGTTAGCTTAAGTTAGGTCATAAGTAATTTTTAAGCCGTCCCCTGATAAGCCTTCAGGCATAATAGTGGAGGACTTTAATAATCCCTTTACAATACAATACAATTTAAGACTGTGCAATATATCGTTTATTCCGCTAAGTAGTCCAACGACGCATGGTTAATATTCCTTTCACTGAATACATTAAATTGGTCCAGAAGGAAAAACGGAGAGATCGCTGGCTATGGCGTTGGAAAGATAAAGAATGAAGGGAATTGGGACAAATATCAAATATTTAGCATATGAAACTCTATGGAAAGGTGACACATAATAACCAAAGCTTAGCTTCCCATTCTGAGTTCATTTTCTCTCCTTGGTTTAGGAAGTTTCAACCGCTGACTCAAACATTTTTACAGTATGGAATCTGTGCAAAAAAGATCGGTAGTTAGACACAGGTCAAATTATTACAAAGCCTTAAAGTAACTAGGTATCAAATAATAAGCAAGCAGGCCAATATTTTAAAACTTAAGGTTATGTCAAATATGCACAAAACCGTTTTGGCGGTGTTGTGGAGTGTTTTGCATGATGTAATGAATCTAATTATTTAATAATACATACATACGAATAAATAACAAAGTTTACTGTAATGAAGAATTTAATCCTTTGACAACTCTCTCTTCTCCCCCCACCCCCTACCACCTCGCCCGAAATCTTTCATATCTATACACATAAATATACATATACAAATATCTACACGTCTATACAAACATTTGTGGATATAAATACACTATTGTTGTGTAAATTTCAACACCCAGAAGGAATGTCCCGAATGAATCCAAACTTGGAGGATGTGTAGAACAGTGTACCAGCAATAAGTTATTACGATTGCAGAGAGATGGCGTACACGAAGGCCCAGCCTCTTGTGTGACCGGAAAGGTCCGTGTTACGCCAAGCTCAGTCAGAGAAGAGCAGTCAAACGAAGTGAAATAAAGTGTCAGTATGCCTCGTCGATGCCAAAGGGCGCAATAACAGCATGTGAATGAGTTCGAACGGGGCAGAATGATCGCTCTCCAGGAAACGGGTTGGTCATACCGTGACGTTTCGTCTCGTACAGTGCATGCTGTCACGACAGTGATGCGTGTGTGGAACCAGTGGATAGAAGAGGGTTGTACGCAGCGACGAGCGGGTATTGGACCACGCAATGTGACCGCAGCACGGGATGACCACCATCTTGTCTGCATGGCCGTGACGAACCGTACAGCCTCGTTCACAGTGTTGGCTCGACACTGGAGCATTGCAACGGGTGTGGACCTGTCTGCGTCGATGGTTCGAGGCCGTCTGCTGCGGACTGGACTGGTGGAACGCATGCCATTGCGTCGGCTTCCATTGTCCAGAAACCACAAACGCCTCAGACTGCAATGGGCACGTGAACGCCGTCGCTGGCGTGCTGAGTGGTAAAAATGTAGAGTTTTCGGACGAGTTCCACTTCAACCTGTCCTACAGTGATGCCGCATACGTGTTAGACGCTACCGAGGGGACCGCAATCTGGCAACCTGCATTGTGGAGCGGCACAGCGGCCAAACGCCAAGTGTGATGGTTTGGGGCGCCATTGGATATAACATGCGATCTCGACTCCTACGTATTGAGGGCAATCTGAACAGGAACCACTACATCAGGGAGGTTTTAGAACCCGAGGTGCTGCCCCTTCTTCAGTCAACTCCACATGCCATTTTTCAGCAGGACAATGCCCGACCACATGTGACGAGGAATGTGTAAAAATTCTTCAATGAACGACGGGTACAACTGCTTCCCTGGTCTGCACGTTCACCTGACATGTCGCCCATAGATCATGTACGGGATATGGTTGGTCGGTGACTTGTTCGCCACGGTTCTCCAGCAACCACTGTTGATGCTTTGTGGACTCGCATACAAACCGTGTGGAGGGAGATTCCCCAAGAACATATCCAGGCCCTCTTTGTTTCCATCCCACGACGTTAAGGGGCTCTGATTGCAGCACGTGGGGGCTTCACATCATACTGAATTCTCAAGGACAGAGATCATGTACAGTTCTGTAATCCTAATCAATTGTGTATTGTCAAGTACCTAATCTGTGGTAAAGAGTTAATTTCAATAACATGTGTACTTCTTAGTTTTGCATTTTTTTACGAACGTTACTGTACATATATACCTATATATACACATGTATATGAGACAATTACGAACGTGGAATTTCTCGGCAATGAACTTTTAAACAAAACTCAAAGGATTAAGATAAACACTGACACTGTCGTATGTTACTTGCCATTCAGTGAAAATTGTGGTTTTGAGAGGAATGTCAGGGTTCGCGCGGGATCGCTGCGTTAAACCGCAAATACCATGACAGCACCTTTTGGCGGGCCCGTTCGATGTTATTATTTGTGGCTCTGTGATAATTAATTTCAGCGGCATTATTTGCATTCTGCGAGGGAGTAGCTGTTATTCGCATGGAAACGCAAAACATTTGTGACGTTAACTGCGCAAGCAGAAATCGCGAGGCGCGTTGTGATTTTCCGGGACACGTTGGTCTAAACGTGAAGTATTAGCTATAATTTCAACAAACCTCAAAAATTAATTTATTCGTCTGGGCAACTATTTAAAAATTGAAAGTGACGTCAAACTTTCATCAAGAAAGGATTATTTCTGATACAAATTATCGTTGAGATGAATCGGAATACATTTACCTAGAGTAGCCTATTAGCGGTAAAGTGAGAAGTTTTTAATGTTCCCTGCTGGCATAATAACCAAAAAACTAAATTTTATGATATCCTCGAACGTTGAATTTTGAGAGCTATAAAATATATACGCTGTGTTTATTAGTCACGTGACAATTTAAATATCAACACTTGGCAAAAGGACACAAATAATTAGAAAGGGACTTTTAAGCACGGACTTAAAAATTGCTCACTTTACCGCGAACAGAAGGGCTATAAAAATGTCAACGTTCCGATGTCTTAACTTCCATGAATAACTGACTCCATAATTCCCAGGTGAAAAATACTAGCTATTAAGGTGGTCTCATTAACCAGATAATCTTGTGAAGTTCCATCCAACACTCGCTACTGCTCGGATTTGCGTATAGTCTTTCACAATCGCTGTGGTCGCAAGGTAAAAATACGCGAAAACATCGAACAGATTGCAGAACTTCTCTCGGTGCCAATAAAAAAATTAAAGCATTAAGGCTCCCGCCTATATGGCGATTGAACTGCGTTGAAGATTGTTTGAAGTGTTAGTTTTTCCATGAAACTATTAAACGTGCGTCCAATGTGCTGATCTACGAAAAGAGCACACACTTCAGACGAGGGCTGTTGAGTGCTTTAAAGACGACACGCACATTAGAAACACCATTTTTAGAATAAACTTACTCAAAACCGGCTAAAAATGGCTTTTCATAGCGCTGTATCCCAAAATATAGTCATCAGATCCATTCAAAACTACTCAAGGGCCCTGCACCGAACCTTTCTACAGAATTTCCATAGTCCCATAAGCACAAGCAGTGTGACGAGAACACTGCACGCCAGTTCAGAGCCTTGCGCTTAGCGGCGATGGTGCACTTGATGCGCATGGCAGTGTCGCCCTTATCGCTCCCTCGCTTCTCGGCCTTAAACGCGGAGAAAAGCTCCAGGTGGGCGGGAGTCTTGCTTCAAGTCTCGTAAAGATAACTTAGGGACAGAAGACTGTATGCTTAGAACAGTGAGCAACGTTCCCACAGAGGGAAAGACAAAAGGGAACGGCAGCTGTGCTGGAATATTGAATAGGGGTCTACTTGTCCAATGGCCGATCACAGTTCAACGGCCAGTGTTCGTCTGCTGAGGAAGGGGGGAGGAGGTACGAGGATCAATGATGGCGTTTGGAAAGGACAGACTGGGAAGGGCAAGAATTGTTAATCCAGCTGGGCGTCCAGGTGAAGAAGTGACCTGGGGTCAAAAGACCGCGTGCACCATTGCTATCACACAGACCATGTGTGGTCAAGCGGAAGTATGACAGACTCGCGTTCAGGTCGTCGTGGGTGAGATGCAGGCATTGGGGTGCTTTCACGCTGTTGGTTTTCCATCCTAACAGGCGAACAACTGCGGAGGTACTTGATGTGAACTTTTAAAAATTCCTACTTACCGGGCTAAAATTCTCATTATCCATGATACATAAACCGAATAAAATTTATCATAATTTAACATCATATAACGTCAAGCATGCATTTCACGGAAGTGTGCGTGCTCAACAGACAGTAAATGGAGAAGGATAAAGCAGCAAATTTAATTTAAATAAGAATCAGAGGCAATGCTGTCTAAGTGAAATTTATGATAGCACAGGTTTTTGACAAGAGTTGATTGCCTCGTAAAAATAAAGAGCTTATATTGTTCCTCGATACACCATCATTGTAAGATTTTTCTTTCGAAATATANTCATCGAAATATAAAGCTGGCAATTCCGGATGAATTTACGTGACCGGTTATATTTTGTTTTCTTTCCTGGTAGAAGATGCTATGAGTTCTTAAAAGCCTACCGAAAACCGAAAAAAAACTTTCAGAATAAACAAACAACCAACTAGATTTACGAGTTTCTCTTAAAGTGACTTGTCACTTTCAGATAAAACTTTTAATGCTTTTTTCTCTGAATAAATACATTTATTGCTCTTGTGCAATATATTAAAGTTATTTCTTTTTTCTCCGCATCTTGTGCCGATGCTGTGTTCTTAGACCTAGCAGTAGTCCATGATACAGACAGAAGAAGGAGTGTCTTATATAAATTACTGAAAGTCGATTTATGCAATAAGATGGCTTTCTTACTGTGCACGATGCATACGGGCAGAATTTCCACCTGGTGGTGATTGGCAGTTGCAGCAAGACTAGAAAAGATCGTGTGACGGCCTCCTGCAAGGGCCTGTACTTGGCACCGCTGTTCGTTTACCTCTACGTAGCAGATGTTACACAAACCCGTTCCAGAAGACTTGCATGTGGCGATGGTTTTGTCATTTCCACGCAACACTCGTGTATGGATTTCATCGCGAGCGGCTTGAAAGAATACATTTGTATAAAAAGGAGGAACATATTTCGAAAGCTGAAGTGAGTGAGTGAAGAAATTTGGGTGGTTCTTAACATATAGGTCTTGAGAGCCGATGAGGGTGAAGGCGACGTGAGTATGGAGCAGCACCAGAATGCAAGAGCAGGGGAAACGGTAGGTCCCCGAGAAAACACGCCTACCAGCGGCATCGTCCGGCACGATTCCCACATGTGAAAATCCGAGAGCGACCCCACCGGGAATCAAACTCGGTTTGCCTTGGGGGGAGGTGAGTAGTCTAGCCACTACACCACCGCGTTCCTTCTCAAAATCTGGCTACTGACTGAGTTTAATGAAAACATGGTACTATTTATTTTACATACACAAGGAATTGTTTCAAACCCCTATAACAATCTTACTGAATCGAACACGTACTTTTCGGCCCTAGCTAGTGTGTTATCGGACAAAACCTTATCAGAGAGCCATCTCTGCCGAACTCTAACGAGATACCTCATCATTGTCAGACTTTCTGGGCGTACATAGGATTCCGTACTACATGCACTCTTCACATTGCATTAGTCTTGCGCAAAGAAGAGTACAGCTTTGTCGTTTGGCTCTAAAACTACCATTCTTATCACGCAATAGTTTCACTGAGACCGTGAGAATTGAAGAGCGGTATCAGAGTAACATATTTTTTTAATGGTTCTTGGTGTTACGCTACACAAAACCACCACAAATCTGACAATACCTATTAAGCAAGATATTGGGCTTGAATATAATCGCCGAATGCAATAAAACTTATTTATGATCGTTACAAAGGCAAATAAAGGTATTAAATGGAATGGCATACTAATACTCTAGAAGAATGGCGACGTATTTTGTACGAGTGTAGTGGAGCTAAGAATAATATTATATTCATGGTGTAAATAAAAAAACAATTAAATATGTAGATTTCATTTGTAACAGTTAATGATACTTCCTACAAAAATTTAAAAATTTAAATTTTTCACTACTTTCCTTACGACGTTTTAATTGTTGTTTACTACTTTTTTTTTCACTTGAAACTGTTATTCAAGAAGCTTTGCAGCGCTATATTTAAAATATCATGTTACTTAGAAGCTGACAAATTATTAGTATACAAATGCGTTGCAATATACAGTGTCTCCTCACTTAATAATTCTGTCAACTGGAATACATGCAGTGTGTTGACAAACCATGTTTTGACTAGTTAACCCAGTTATATGATTTTCAATGTATTCGTATTTATTTTTTTGGTCGTATGCTCATTCCATTGTCCAGCATTTTTTATTAATCCCCTCACACGTGCGTTCATAATTCTTGTGGGAACGGGAATATCCAGATTCTTTGCTAGATTAGCCAATTTATATGTGAACTTCAACATATTTTCGGTGGAACATTATTTTTTGCTAAGTTACCTGAGACTTTTTCAAATATTGGCAAGATATTGCATAAATATTTGTAAATTAAATCTTTTCTCATTAATTACATTCATCTTGAGTGGAAGATCGAATTACGGACTAGGGTCATATGTTCTACACAGAAATTACTGCACAGCAGAAACTAAACATTATTTCACATATAATACTTCATAAACTATGTTATACAGTTACAAACAAGAAAGAAATTCCTTTGATTAGAGTCCAGAATCAGTAATCAGGAAACATGACAGAACCATTTTTCTCCTCAGATGAGAATTTTTGATAGTTCTCCAAATCGTGAACATAAAATTTCGTTGATTACATTAATAAAAAGTGTAATCTAATAGAAGCCATAATAATTTGCATTAATTAGGTAATAACATTATAACCACAAGCGAAGTTGTGAAATCGAATTAATTGGTGCTTTTAGTTAAAATATAAATGCAATTGACAGGAATGTATTGTCGACATTCTATGATATAAAATATACACACGTATTATCCTAAAATAAAATAATATATTGTGCACCCAAGAGGTTTAATGTGGTCCTACAAATGAACTAGTGAGTTGGCGATTAATGACATACACCGGCGAGATATACAAATATTAACACCGACAAGAAAAATATGTGAATTCTGTGGCTTACGATAATGGAACTTTTAAACGGGAGAGTTCTGACTTTCCAGAAACTGTACATTAGTCATCTTCCAATGCATTGACAATACTTGTAAACATTTATTATCCGTCTCAAACCTTGCTAGTTGGCGCAGTGGTAAACAACTGGACTCGAATTTGTGNGAGACGTTAAGACCTACGCACACACCGACCTACCTACCTATCTCTTTCCTAGTCGCGGCAGATAATTTCTGCATGCGATGTGCTATTCCTTGGCTTTATTTTGAACATGTATGTATTTAAAATGTCAATATCTGAGAGCAAAATCTGAATTATGAATAATCTACACAGGTAACACAGGCATTTATGCTTTTGTGAATAGAACGGTGTTTGACAGATAAATTTTTTGGTAATTTACACAATGTAGTTTTTAATTAAAATTTAGATATTTCAGTATATTTGCATCCGAGAAAATTGTAGTATTTATTTAAAATAATTTTAGTTTGAAATTTTTTATGATATATATTTTGTAAACAATCAAAATCATTAGCATTTCTCAAATGCTACATTTGGTTATCATAGATAAAGGAAGAAATGGATGGTTTACAAATATAGTGTGACTCCCTAATTAACCATTGACTGCAATTCATGTTAAGAAAACCTTACAATTTATTTAGCACTTTTTAACTTTAGTTCTAATAGAAAATAATATGTCGTAATTTTTCAGTTACCTTCAGTTTTAAGGATTAAAAACTTTGGACGTTTGTGACTTTATATTGTTCAATACTTCGCCAATTTCGTGAGCTCAATGTTTATATTACACTAGAAACTTGTCAACATAAAAATCCGTTATGTACTTATGATGTCGCAAAAGACAATAACGTTGAAAATAAAACTTTCATATTCTTGATATTGCTGTCATAAAAATGTAGTTTTTTTTTGTAAATATTGACTAAGGTTCGGGTTTAAGCCTGGAAAAGGATATAAGAACTTTCTTTCACCGATGCTAAATACTCCTGTTATAGTACCTCATAAAATATTTTGTTACCATACACAAGAAACGTGCAGTTGTGTATCCTGCATTCCATCAGTTTTTCTATTACTGTGGCAGTCATTGCACTCGTGTTACCACACAACTCACGTGTTTTCTTCCGAAGAAAGCGTAAGGAGTGAAGAGANCTGTGGCAGTCATTGCACTCGTGTTACCACACAACTCACGTGTTTTCTTCCGAAGAAAGCGTAAGGAGTGAAGAGAGAGAGACACGTGCTCCTCTGGAAAGTGGAGATGGAGGAAGAAGAGTTACGAAGAGGAGTGAGAGAACTACGAGAATAATTTACGGCTGAACGCAGCAGCTTACTTGCCTCGAGAACGCAACAGCTGGGGCAGAGTGTCGGATGATCGCCACTGCAGAGGTGTGCAGAATACGGAGTTTTCTGCCGCAACACCGCAACCGGACCGCGATGTGCATAATGCACGAGCTGCAGCAGAAACGCGCACTTCTTCCCGCAGCAACACTGAACACGAGGACTGCATTTATTGCGAGAACCATTGTAACGGTTAACCTTTTCATTGTTTTATGTACTTTTTTTTTAACGTTCGACATTATGTCGGGAGGATATTCGGAGGACATTCTAATGCTGAATATACAAAAGACATGACACGACACAATCAGACACAACACCATGAGATACGACGCNTTAACGTTCGACTTTATGTCGGGAGGATAATCGGAGGACATTCTAATGCTGAATATACAAAAGACATGACACGACACAATCAGACACAACACCATGAGATACGACGCACACAAGAGTACAGAGAGTCAAGTCTTAGTGAAAGCCGAAAACATAGTAATTCGCATAAAATATATATTAATAGTGAATGAAGTACGCTTACTGAAATTGACAAAATTGGAAGTTATTATAGAAAAACAAAAGGAATTGCAAGAAGAAAAGATAGCGAAAATTATCTGTTATTGTACACACGTTATTTGACATAAAGCATCTCAGACACTTTAAAAGAGGTACTGGAGGAATTTCAACACCATTCATGATTCCTATTATGGGGCGTGAATTTTCCACGAATAGTACTAATTCAAGGGAGAAAAAAGACGACTTTGAACATTTGTAACACTAAAAAATATGTGTCAGACATTTAAACAATCACAGTTCCTTCTGCAGAAAGTCTGAACTTACCCAGGAAAATATTGGTAGTAGATGGAATGTAGGGATTCAGGAGCATCCCTGGCACTGCATAGCGACTTGCTACAAGCTAGACTACCAGTAAAATTAATATATCATTCACATTTCAATTTAAGGTAAAGTATTTTATAATGCTATTTTACTATTAAAATAAGTTTTAAGTGTGAAGTCTCGTGCAGTATTAGGAGCCTTGCTGCTATGCAGTGCCAGGATTGCTACAGAATCACTTCTCTCAATCTACTTCCATTTTTTCTGGTTTTTCTCAGGCAAACTGAAGAAGGTGTCCTGATGTTTTAATATCTAACACCTATTTTTAAATGTTAATAAGGTCTAAGGTCGCCACTATTAATTTTTTAAAATTACTTATGATGGCATTTTAAACTAGGTAGTAGAACCGAATAACGACTAATATTACGATGTAATGAATTTCTAAGAGTACAATTAATAGTGCCATTGCAATTCCTTTAATGTGATGACCTTTCAGTCCATCTGCTCTTGAAATTTAAACTGAGGACAGTAATAGTTGAAAGAAACCTATGTGGTTTATGTCTAATAATCCTCCTGCAAATTACGATTTGTTTCTTAACCATGCTGAATTGGTACATTCCGATAGTCCCTTCTGCCAAGATCAAAGGAGGCCAGCGATTAGAGCTGAGAATTTTGATGAACCAGACGTGATACAAGATGTATAGCGATAGCTGTAATGGGTTTATAAGTCCTCCCTCTGTTCGTGCTATCTCCCTTTCCCTGCTAGATGTGTGTTAGGGTGAGTTTAACTTTGAATTTAAACTCATATTGTTTCACAAGTTCCAAACATAATAACTAAGGCTGGGTTGCAGAATATAACCAATTTGGAATTTCACTCAAAACACATTCATTGTTGTTACAACGAACTGCGATATGACGAGACACAAGAAAGTTTTGCTAGAAGATCGTCTGATTGCACAACACAAATCGAGATGTATCATATGCTTCTGACAACATCCATACTACGAACAAAAACGCAATGTGGTTTAGACATACCATATACGTCAATATGCTGGCCTATCTAAATTGGCGGATGAAAATTCCAAGGTATCTTGCCTTCCGCTAGCTTGTCAGTAAGACACTTGTTGTCAGACAAGAACTCTTGTACCTTTGACAGGTGACGATTAGCCCCTACAAAGTTTGTACCACAGTCACTATGCAAGTGAGCACAATGCCCATGGCGTGCAATAAAACGTCTGGATGCAGCAAGAAAGGTTTCAGTCGACAAATCAGTAGCAAGCCTTTGTGGCAAAGCATACAAAAAAACAAATGTATACCTGCAGTATGCGAGGTTTTCTTGTTCGCCCCATAGTACTAGGGTTATTCGGAAAGTAAGGTCCGAATCGCCGTAGCTGATCGCATGTCGCGCGAACATTGTAACGCGCATGCGCACCGACTCCCGGCATGCCGTGCTCATAAAATGACGCCATTTGCATTGGCATTGTTGCAGTGTGCTGTTTACAGTGTCAGTTCAAAGTGTTAAAAACAATTGATCAGCCCGCCACCTATGAAATACGGTCAATGATTCGGTTTTTGACAGCAAGGAACGTTTCAGCAGCGGAAGTTCATTGACAGATAAGTCAAGTGTATGGCCCCAATACGATGAGTGACAGCAAAGTGCGTAAGTGGGTGAGAGCTTTCAAGGACGGACGGGAAAATGTCCATGATGAACCGCGATCAGGCCGGCCATCAGTGATCACAAAAGATTTGGTCAAAGCCGTGGACGAAAAGATTCGTGAAGACCGGCGATTCAAAATTTCAACTTTAGCATTGGAATTTCCGAATGTGGGTAGAACAACTTTGCACAAAATTGTCTCTGAAAATTTGCAATTTCACAAATGGTGCGCACGTTGGGTTCCTAGGCTGCTTACTTAGGAACACCAAATGAAAAGAATGGCTTGTGCTCTTGATGTTTTGGACCGATATCATTAGGAAGGTGATTAATTTATAGAGAAGATTGTCACAGGGGACGAGACGTGGTTTTCTCACATTACCCCAGAGTCTAAACGTCAGTCAATGGAATGGCGTCACCCGACATCACCAGTCAAAGTCAAGGCCAAGTGGACAATCTCAACACGCAAGGTTATGGCAACTGTGTTTTGGGATAGACATGGAGTCGTGTTAGTCGAGTTTATGCAGCAAGGGACAACAATCAATGCAGCCGCTTACTCTGCTACCCTGACTAAACTTCGATGTGCAATAAGAAATAAGCGACGTGGCCTTCTGACGTCTGGAGTTTTGTTACTGCATGACAAGGCCAGACCCCATTCTGCCATTCACACCCAAAATCTGATCAGATCTTTTGGATGGGAACAGATTAGCCACCCACCGTATGGTCAAGACTTGGCGACGAGCGATTTTCACTTGTTCTGCTACCTAAAAGCAGACGCCCTTAGGTAGGCAAGCGCTTCGCCACAGATGACAAGGTGAAAGAAGCAGTTACAGACTTGTTATCCGCACAGGCAGCAGACGTCTATGACTTAGGCATACAAAAGCTTATAGAACATTATGACAAATGTTTAAACAAATATGGAAACAGTGTAGAAAAATAGAGAAACGTCTAAGGAATTAAATAAAAAATGTTTTTTTTTTTTTAAATCTGTGAGGTTTAATGTTTTATAAGAAATCGGACCTTTCTTTTCGAATAACCCTCGTAATTGGAATAGGTCCAGCATAATCAACACCAGAGGTAAGGAAGGTCTTAGCTTGACATACTCTACTGGCTGAAAGGCTTACCATTGCAGGATTGTGACTTGTCGGACGAACACGAAAGCTACAGCTACAAATGTACTTACGAAGACGACCTCAAATCACATTTTGTGCACCCAGTAACCAAAATTCACATTGCAGTAATGTCTGAACTGTCTTGGGCCCAGGATGAAGGAAATTTTCATGGAGCTAATCAATTAGAAGTTCTGCAAGGCGACTGCACTTTGGGAGGAGAATCGGATGTTTCTCATCATACGCTAGGTCTGAATGTTGAAGTCTGCCACCTATACACAGGTAATAGTGGCTAGGTCATTGGCACCAGTAACAACATCATGAACAAATGTGCTCATTATAAGTGTTTTAGAAGCATCTGGAAAATTGGTTATCTAATTTTGCGTCAGTTGACGCTATGTCTTAATTTCTAAGTACAAAACCGAGTAGACCTCGTAATTGCCAGTGTTAAGCCGATAAATCTCAACTGGTTGCTCCTCTGACTCACTCTAAAATATTTGTTAATATTCACGATGTTGATAGTCCTCTAAAAAGTCCGGTAGTCTTGCTTGAAGGCAACATAATCTGCCTACACTTCTGGTTGTTTTCTTAGCTGGCACTCTAAAGAGTGAAAATGGCACAGAGCAGAAGGGGCTGAATCTTTTTATATTGGCTCGGGAGATTCAAATGACTGTACCAACCTGCGTCAACTAGAGTGCAGCCTCCAATGAACATATTTTCACGTAATAAATCTTCTGGGGCTAGTGGTAATGTGACCACAGGCAGTTTTTCAATTTCCCAAAAAATTTTCACCACTTCATCCAAGGGGGGCTGCTGTATATTTGAAAGACGAGATACCTTGCTGCAAATCTGTGTTAATCTGGGCACATCCCATTAGCACCCAACCCTGAAGTGTATCAATAGCAGTTGGCATTCTTAAGGGGGGGGGGCAGTAATTTTCTTCCCTGTCAGAAGCTGAGAAAATATTTCTGCACTGAGAAAATGTCAATTTCTCCTGGTGTGGCAAAGGTGGGATCAGCCAGTTGCAACTGTCTAAAATTTTCCCAAGCATCTGGCTTAAGAAATGTTGTAGGAACATGTGAGGTAATTTGTGGAAAAACTAGGGCCTCAATGGGCAGACATGGCTCATTCCTTCTGCTAGGTGTTATGATACACGATGCAACACCTTTCGCACTGGTAGGCGGGGTGTGGGAGTCTATGAAGTGGAATTGATAGGTTTTGATGCTTGATACTTCATCGAGACAGGCATGATACAGTAATGACATTGACTTGGCTGCCAGAGTTAAGCAGAACTCTAACAGACTGGCAGTTTCCACAAACATCCTTAACATAAGCAGCAGCTGTGGATAACATTACAGCAGATGGCTGCGAATCTTTGGTAAAGGAAGACAGAACACTAAGGGTGTTGTCCTCAATTGAAGGTGTATTAACATGCATTTCATCCTATGCTGACTGTGCCACTGTGGTAGTGGGCTTATCTGATGGGAAATACAGCATCGGGTTATGATGAACATTACAAAATCGACAAGATTTGGTCGATGGGCAACTCTTCACTTGGTGAGTGGCTTGAAGGCAGTTTATACATAATCGTTTGTCCTTAGCCATTGTAAAATGTGCGTGAGGGTCCTTTTGCACAAATTCAGAACATCTGTGGATGGTATGATCACTCTTAAAAAGGCAACACTTTTCTGGCAGGGACTTGACAAATAAACTACCTGATGAAGTAAAATGTTGCTCAGGCACTTTGCGATTGTTAATTGATTTACGCTGGCTATACTCTTGAGATGTAACGACTATGCCTTCACTCGATATGCAGTGTTTTTTCAAGAAAAACTGTTAAGTCACTCACTTCAAGAACCACTAGTTCCCATGGTTTTCTTAATGCCTGGTCTATGCATTTCACCAGCAAATGCAGCAGCAACATATCCCATTGATCTACTGGTGGTTTCAATACCTTCAAAGCATCTACATTTTCAATGATAGTAGATAACAAGTCTCGCAAGGATTGGGCTGAATCTTTAGTAGCCTCAGAAGCTTGTAAAAGTGCATCTATATGATTTGCTAGGATGACCCGTTTGTTATCATACTGTTTAATCAACAGATTCCAACCAATGACAAAATTATCAGATGTCATTGAAAGTGACTAATTAAGATATAGTGGTTCTCCAGAAAGCGAAGATGTTAAGTAAGTGAAATGCTCCACATTACTGAGGTCCTTGTTATCTCCAATCAAGGCAGTGAACAAATTTGAATAATTTAACCAACCTTTGATTTATCCAGAAAATGTGGGGAGCTAATGACTGGGAGGGCGAATTGAACATGCGACTGGGTGGTTGTTCGTTGTTGTGATAAAACTGATAGCTGGTTTATCGACTCGGTGACACACATAAACGTATAATAAGCATCATCGAACTTTTCAAGCCACTTGCTGTGTTCCACCTTGTTGAAAGATGTGTCCTCATCACCATGTGCTTAGATTAGAAGATAATCATCATCAGAACTTGTTTTGATGTACGGCAGATCCTGGCAGGTGGCTTGGAATAATAATTGTTGTGAGGGGTCATTGAGGACTTTATCTGCAAACAGGAAGGCTTTGTACAGACGATTTTCGGCTCGTTGCGGTCGCAAGTGTGTTGTAGCTATCGCTGCCATTGTTCGCGTGAAGTTTCGGAACTTCACAAAACTTTAACAGTAAATATCACCGTAGTTTCCAATGATAAATAAACATGACCTCACAACACATGGCGCGAAGTTCACATACATATGCACACGATTCAATGTGACCTTCAACAAAATTCTCAAAATCACGTGAAAATCAGCTGGAATGGTAGTTCGTAGGCCAAACTAAATGCTGCTCATCACCCAACAATATAACTGCGCGCCATGCGTTAATGATAAACAAAAGTAACGGGTAGTAAAAAAGATACAGAAAATCACTAAATGTTTATGATCCTACTTGGAGGACCAAAACGGCCTGGGCATGGGACGACGTGAATGGACTGTATATACACTGAAGAGCCAAAAAAACAGGTACACCTGCCTAATATCGTGTAGCCCCCCCCCCCCCCCCCGAGCACGCAGAAGTGCCGCAAGNCACGGACTCGACTAATGTCTGAAGGTATGCAGGAGGCAATTCACGCCATGAATCCTGCAGGGCAGTCCAAAATCCAGATTTTTCACTGTAAGAGAAGTTTATTTAAATGGAGATGTCGTGCACAGATTTTCAGCTATTCGTCTTATTGCTGCTTTAGAAGTTATCCTATCACAAAAATATTCTTTTTTAATTCGAATAATTTAATTACATATGTGTGTAAGTTACGCGAAAGCACTAATTTTTGCACGGAATTTAATTTTCTTATTGCAACGGTAATAAACGCTCGCATATCGTTGGCAGCCTTACCGCACAATAGAGAGGGATCTCGTATTTTCTGTAGATATCAGTTCACTGTTCCGTAACTATTGTCTCGCTTTCCGTAAAATAACGGTGTATATCCATAAAAATTCTTTTGAATTTACAGAAATTTTTATTTGGGTAGTATTTGCCTTTCCATTTAGGGTCAGTGGGTACTTATTCCCTTAGAATATACTTACGAATAGCCCTTGTAGGTACATATTAGTATTATATATGGCTGCTACAATTTTCCTTAATTGCAGCCACACTTAAATTGTCGTTATTATTAATTGACTCAATCTCTTATAGACCTGTCTAGCTGTGCTGTGGCATAACGCATCATTGTAAATGAATACTTTCACATCGCTGTAGTTACTTCGTAAAATATTTGCAATATATAATTACTGACTTCCTCATAAATAAATCTAAATGAATTACATTAAGGTTATATAACTTGATCCGTTTGTCCTTAACTAAGACGTATAATGGCGTGTTGGCCGAAAAAATTGGTAATTATCTAAATGGGGGAGGCTGGAATCAAATATCAGAACGATATGCGGAGAAAGATTAACGGTGAAAGGATCTCCAAATTTTAGTGGACTTTAAATCAAATTTTTGCCAGCTCTACGCTCGTAAAACACGCCATTTAAAATAGTTTATTAACAGCCCTTTTTTATTCCGAGAGGATGGCGAGGACTTGTGCTGTGGCTTACAAAACAAACGAAATAGACACATACGACTAACATGTACAAATATATCGACACCTAACCCACTATTCGAGCATGATCCCACACATCGAAAATTACGATTCCAGCCAATTTCGCCAAGGTAATATGGTAGTACATTGTATTGATCGGCAAAAACTAAGATTCTTCATTACGCCACCTTTAAGTTTCAAACTTTACAATTATTTCTGAGATACCCGATTCCGGGAGGAGTTGTAGCCACGTAGAACCTGACTCTGTCAAAGAATGTAAAGGGCTGATTTCAATCAGATGAACTTTTCGAATAACAAGAAGACTGTATATTCTAAGAAGTAAATGCATACACTTAGAAAAAGGTTTTGTTGAATCAAACAAAGTTTGTTTAGGCAACCAAATTAATTGTTTGTATAGGCGCAATTAAATAGTTTGTTGTTCTTATTTGGTTGCCCTAAACAAGGACCTGGTCGGTACAACTAAATATTTGTTGGTTATAAGTACACTAGCTGTGCCCGCGGCTCCGCTCGCGTGGACTACACAATTATTGTTTAGGTAAAATTAATATATATATATATATATATGCTACCGCGGAGTTTTTTTCACGTCTTTTTATTTTACACGATTCTTTACTACATGATATTGTCCCCATCTTTAACGGTTTATACAGCGTATTGCAAGAGAGCGCTCTGGCGGCAAACTTTTTTCCGACTTGATTCATTATTATCGTCACTGCTTATTCCTTATGTTACTTTACGTAACAAAATGTATACTAAAACCTGGCCAGAGAACATAGCTATGAATAAAAATCACGTAATTAGGATAAGTGGTTCTCGAGTGATAAGCGCATTAACAGACAGACAGACGGAGATACGTTGAGTTTTATTAATATGTATAGATATAGATTAAACAGTTTAGTATAATATAATAAAGGTACGTCAGAACGAGATTCGAAATGTAGGCCGTTTGAACCCGCACGCTACGCACTAACAACACTCTAAGAAATTATTCGGTAATTTACCATACCACTGTATACGCTTAGTCAGGAAACAGGAATGGTAATTTTTTCCGCTATACATTCATTGTAGCGTTACTAGATTTGCTCAGGAAACAGTCAAATGCGCAGGGATGTTCAAAAATTTGTATAGTAGCGACGCTAAACATTCCTATATCTGCAGCTTGATGTGTGGTATTATTACCATACAGTGTATAGATTAAAAACATCCATTACAGTTTAGGAAGTTTACCAGAAAATCTTTTACAGTGGGCCTCAGCTAAAGTGTCTAACTGATGCGATCGGAATGTTTTTAATTAAATATATGTGGAATATGGACAGCGTGTGAAAATAAATATTTCAAGTTTTACAGCTTTAATTTTTAGTTTCCTGTTCAATTAATTTTATTAGAATGATTATACCATTATTAAGCATAAATAGATGCACTAACTAACACCGTTAATATCCTAATTGTTGCAAAAAATACGAACAATTTCCCGAGCTGTAATTTCGAACGAAGGCAAACAAATATATGCCGTTGATTCGACAAAATAAATTGTTGAAGGTCTAATTTATTTTGGTCCAACACAGGTTTTGTTAATTCAAGCGTGTATTTTGTTAGATTAACAAAATCAGTATTTTTGCTGTTGAAATTTTGTTTCCTCAACAAAATATTCTATTGCGGCAATTAGATATATTTTTCGCCCTTTACAAACAAATATTTTGTTGAATGGGGCAAACCTTTCTTTTAGTGTAACAGTATACAAAACTGCGTTTGTGCGTAGTTGCATTCATATGGTTTGTTCATGCTTTTTCTCTGTAACCACCAAACGTAAGCGCAAGCTTCTGCTGCCTTATTGGATTCTTGGTCTTCTTACCTCGTTTATATTTAAAAAAAGAAAGCTTCGAAATTGCTCCTACACCAAACTACAGTCACTGCACAGTTACTCCCAACTTTTCTGAAGCCTGCTTAAGTTCTACTTCCAGAATATTTTGCCGCCTCATGCAAACAAAGATTATACAAGTCTAGAAAATTACACTAAAAGGACAACGCACCGGATTCGTGCGCAGGCAGTGTAATATTTTACATATGAACTATTTCTTACAAGGCATTACCAACACACATGTTTTCTCACTATTTCTGTTTATAATAATTACATATGAAATATTGTAATTTATAAACAAAATATAAATTAAATTTTAATTTAACCAAAAAAAAAAATTAATTTGATGTTAACACAGGTACAAAACGCTTGCCATACATAACACAACTAGGAAACAACCAAACACGTCATATGGTGTGATTTTTCAAAGGTTTGATTTAAAAAGGTTGAGGAAACCGCGAATAGACTATTAGCTATTGACCTCACACTGAAGTACATACAAGAAAAGGGAACTAGGTACTCATAATGATCAAAATTTTAACTCTGACAAAATTGAACAACATCAATATTATAAGAGAAATAATAATTCGCAGTCCCGTCGTCATGTCTGTACTGCTGTACAAGCTCTACAGCTTGTTGGGCTTAAGCTTACTATCAGAATTTTCCTTTTTCAAACACAAACAAGCTAGAAAAACAAAGAATCCAATATGGCGTGGGGAAAGCGAAGGTTCCCCTTAAACGTCAGAGTGTAAAAATTAGGTGACGTCACTGTGCGCCGAGACGCTGGTTTTGAGGTCGCCACGACGAGGCAAAAAGCCAGGAGATATGTGTATGTATCCTTCCTTCCTAATTACCATTTTGACGGAAACTGGTTCTATTTCCTTTCCCGACATACAGAGCTGCTGGCTGGCAATCGGCCACACGCATGCCAACCCCCCCTCCCAGCAACGAGCGGCACACATTTCAGTTGGCATCTTGCCGGCGATTCCGCTTGCTAGCGCGTCCTCGGCTCCGAATTTCAGAAAAATTGTCCGCAGTTAACTCCACAAATAATACTGACTACGTGCTACGTACTTTCCAGTGTAAAGCACATTCGAAAATATTGAAATATAGAAGTTTTTTCATAAATGAGAGTTTGTTTCATTATATTTTAACCGTTAGTCTATTGTCAGTATTAACTGGGATTCATAAGAATCTCTTATGAAAAAAATTGACATGTTGGTTGTTGCTATGTAATATATATTTTCTTCAAATACACCCTGCCAATTTTTGTTTTGGTGAAAGCAAAATTATTTCATAGTTTTCTCGCGAATGCCTTTCGCCCATAGAACGGGTAAAAAATACATTTTGTCACAAGTAAGAAATAATATTTCCGTGACATTACGTCGTTAGTGTTACCATGAAATTTTTGAAACTCAAATAAGATATTATTACGTTAATTATAATTTTAATATATAAATATATTCTTATTAATGTTATTAAAATAAGTTTTCACAAAATTAATATTTCGCTTTAAAGTTCTTGCATTTTTCTTCAATGTGCAACCAACATAACTGTAAATAACCAAGCTAATTTTAATATTAAAATAGATGCAGCTATCGACAGACACGGTGCTTTTTTATTCAAAAGTGTATTTCGGAATATTTTATTTAAATGTAGCCCTTATATATCGAAAAAGGAACAGCGTTCGTCAATGTTATCAGAAAATTAATATGAATAAAAACCATTATCAAATAGGTGTGTTGGTAATACCTAATAATAAATAGTTCCCATTGTAAATTTTATTAGAGCTAGTGCACACAAATGAGGTGCGTTTTCCGTTTGGTGTGTTTTTCTAGACTCAGTTAAGCTTTGGAGGAATAGCCTGAAAGTAGAACTTCAGCAGGGCTTCAGAAAAGTTGGAAGTAACCGTGAACTGACTATACATCAGTGTAAATGTATAGTGAGAAAGCGCGAACGGTAAACTTGTTGCCCATACATCCACATTAGCGTTCCTACATTTGCTAAGGAAACAGTCAAATACGTATGGAAGTTCCCATCTTTGTACAACGACGCTAAGCATTCCTATATTGGGTTCCCGACACGTGTTATTGTTTTCATACAATGTCTAGATTAAAAGCTTCTATTGTGGTTTAGGAAATTGACCAGAAATTATTTGATAATGAAGTTTTCTCTCGCGGCAGGATAATACTGCGTTGCACCCGGGTGGTTCGCTAGTCGGCTGGCATCTCCTCCTAATTCTCGTTCTGGAGGGTTCGTAGAAGTGTATTGGAAGTGAGAGAAGTCTCGCGACCCCCTGGCATTTTCTACCGCGGCCAAAGGATTTCGCGGTGACGGCCGGACACGTGTGCAGCTTGAGAACATTTCAACAGAGAACTAACTGACCTTTAAATTAAGGGAGGGAGGCTAGTTGACAAGGTTGAATTAGAAAATACCGGGAGAAAAAAAAAACAAAGATATGAGAAAGTAGCGATTGGCTGGCGTGTGAAGTACAAATCAAATGATAGTAAGTTACAATTTCAATCGGTCACTGTTTTTACGTTATGCTCTTTGAAATCCAAGCTACGTAGAAGCGAAAACTATTTCCAAACGAGTATTTAAAATTTAATGACCTCTTATCTCGAAGCTACGTGGCAATTGCTCCACCCTCCTGTTATCCGCTATTTCTCAAACCCCAAAACCAAACCGTTCAAAAAAAAGTTTAAAAAAATTATTATAGTAAAAATTCAACTAGAGGTTTTCACATTCGAAACATGGGAACTATCGGAATAAAGAATAGCTGTCACCACATGAACAATAAAATATAAATCAAGACGAGCACTAGAGAAATGAACCCACACAAACAAAAGCACTGGCGTGTATTAATGATTCTCTTTACCCCGTCCCATCTACTTACTAACACGCTGTTATTCTCTATGTGGAATGGAATTGCCATCTACTGATTGGTCGTTTCCCCCCCGTTTCCTGTGCTTACATACGTACTTAAGAACGACCTCGAAGGCTTTTCCCTTGGTAACGCAAGGTTTCGTAATCGAATTGCGGGATATTCTTGTATGCACGTTACCGATTTAGTTGCACAATTAAGACAGCTTAACAGGCAAGCCGCGCTCTATCAGACAGTTTGAAATTTTTAAATTTCTTTAAATACTTTTATTAATCCGCTTTTCACATTGACAAAAATTTTTGTTACTAATTTCATATAGTTTAATTTTTATTTAATTTTAATTATTTGGCTATTATATTTTATGTTTCTACTGTTATAACATTGCTTTAAAATAAAGAAACTACATTAAGTAACTCAATAAATCATGAAAAAAATATTTTACGACGAGGTTTGATTTTCGTCTTAACAATTTTAAAAATTTCAGTAAATTTTACCATTGTATAGGAATTTACCTTATTTAAGTTTACCAGAATTGGGGAAATTAGTCATCGTTCGCAAATATTGGAAAAAGACAGCGAAGTTTTCAAAAAATGTTACTGATAAAACGAACGATTCGGGCAAGAAGGATTTTTGGTCTAGAATCCCTCATTTATACAAAATATAATGTGCATAGATGTCCATATCTGTGTCAGATTTCAGAAGTAACTCCGAAAATACCCGTAACTACTGTTTCCTTAACTGGACTTTTCTACTTTAGTTTTCGAAGTTTAATGATATATTAGCAAGTCAAATTTCGAACTAGAGGTCAGTTAAATTTTCCCAGGATGTAATTTCGTATTACTCTATAGCAGATTCGGGGGTCGCGGTGGTATAGTGGTCAGACTACTCGCTTCCCACCAACACGAACCGGGTTAGATTCCCAGTGGGGTCAGCCTCGAGATTTTTGCACATTGAAATCGTGCCGGATTGTGTCGCTGGTTGGCGGGTTTCCTCAGGGATCTCCCGTTTCCCCCACCCTTGCATTCCGGCGCTGCTCAATTCTCATCTCGCTTCACGCTTATCGGCTCTCAAGACCTCGATGTTAAGAGCCGCCCAAACATCTCCACTTCTCCATCAATACAGCATATTTGATTACAGGATACGAGATTAATCGAAAAACGATTACTGGCTGAACGAGAAGTATCGTGCCGTTCCTTGAGGGATTAGAAGAGATTGGAAAACATGTCTTCGCTACAGAAACGGAATAGCGTCGTGGTTCTGTAAGCGAGCTCGGTCACTCATTGGCTGCGTGAAGCTGTGTAAACGGACGTGGCATCAAATTGGCTGTATCGCTCTATGGACTATTGCCTATTGATCGTGCTGTCGTCTAGCCAGTTAATATTCAGGATCTGGTTGGTGAAGGAATTTCCGCCATATTGCTGGCCGGTGAGGCCATTTTGCTGGCGTGGGGCTAGAGTTTGCAATGCACGCCCCCATTTAACCTCTGTATTATTGACTACTCTGCGTCTTCGCAATGAATGAATAAATATAGCATATCGCCTACATCAAGAAATTTTTGCGACTGATACACTCTCAGTTTATTTGTGATTCCTTCAGGCAACATGTTTACAAGTGCTCTTTGGATAACTGTGGCAAACTACTACGGGAATCCAGTCCTACGCGATAACTGCGTCAAGACAAGCAGAATGTGTGTTCACAGATGATCAGCAGGTAAAAAATCATACGTTGCAAACTGGATAAAACTGTCCAGGATTGAATAAGTGCTCAAGAAATTTTACCGTCCAAACGAACTCCATTTATACAGAGAAATACTTTGGTCCAGTGTAAACAACTATAGGTGTTTGCAATCCATGCTGCCAGTGATTTATGCCTGTCAACCAAAATTAAATAATCTCACAAATCTAAAACGTTTACGGGCAACAATTAAAAAATTATGCTTCTGCTTTTATGGATAGCGTAGAAGGGGTTTGCCGTGGCGTTGAGGTTACATATAATGTTAATTTTTTTCTTAATGCCTAATAAATTGAAAGATAATTTGAATATTTAAGTCAAGATCAAGTTGAAAACCAAATTCATTTGTCAAGGTCAATTTCTTGAAACCCTGTTCCGTTTTCTGCTTTTGAACGTACTTCAGAGAGTTCAACTCTCGCCATCTTTGATTAATTTAATTTTTGTGGTATGTTCACAGCAAAAATAATAGTCTACCAAGCTTTATAAAATTAGTAGAGCTTCACTGCATTTTATCGGGACACATGATGAACTCTCCGTGGGCAAGTGAACAAAATACATGGCTAAATCTGTAAGGGACGACCAATGAAATGAAAAGTTCACGCACATACACACACAGATATTTAGCATATAGCGTGCTGCAATGATTTTACTGCATGATTTCATCGAGTGCTGAGAAAATTATCACTAACGTCAATAGCAGTATACTAACTTAAAGGAACAACATTTATATGTCAAACACAAATGCCAAAAAATGCTCAATCTTTTTAGTTTCCTTGCCTGAATCTTGAAAAGATTTGTTATTTTTTTCTCCGTTAGTAAAAACACACGTTTTTTTTGCAAACTTTTGGTTGCCTTTTTATAAAAATATGAAACTATAATAATCTTTAACGCAAGCATTTATGAAAACACATATCAATTGTGTTATACAGCCGGAAGTTCAAGTTTTTTGTCATAAAATTTTCTGCCAGAAACGGAAGAATTTTTCAACGGAAATCCCTTTTTAATGACCTCCTAAACCGTCCCGTGAGGATAGTGATTTGAAAGTGAAATTCGAACAATTCCTCGCCGTCTAACCCCAGATTCTCTTCACTTTCATCCTGATCCTCCCTTTTCATTTCCGGACTACATGTTTTATAGAAGGATATAGCTGCACAATTGTATGCTCTTTTATAGACGAAGAATATTTTATCTGCGCAAACGAGAAACGCAAGCCCCCGAAGTTCTTGGGGCATCACCCAATATATTTTTAGGAGTCAAATTTAATTCAAAAATAGTGTAAAAATTTTGAAATGCATTCAAACTTCCACGCACTTTAGCAGTTATTGCAGTATAAACTATACCACATTTAAACACGTGACTTGCACGTAATTCAATGTCAAATTCCGTGCAAGGTAGTTCGATACTGATAGGATACAAAAACACTGGATGTTTTTTTCTCTCTGTTGGGCAACATTTACCCAATTCATTTTCAGATTTGAGCATACGACTCCTCACTGACCGTTGTAGGCCAAATAAATCAATTGGAAACGAGAAAAATATACTAAAGCCCTTGCAAAAAAGGGAAGTTTACTTTGGACGCTTTCCACGTTTTGGAACTCACGTTCAGTATCGCAACACAGGCAAAATTCCCTTTTACCCATGGCTAGAGATGATGAAAAACCGCGAGAATTCTTTGAGCCAACATATATTCTATAACACTTTAACTAGTTTATTCTTTCATGATTGGATGAACAAGGTTTTGAATAAGCAAAGTTGTTTACAGACCAATCACGAACGTTCTGCCTCATAGTATCTGAATCCTCACTGGCCCAGTAAAATGGGATAGTATCTTAATGCAAGCATGACCGCCAATAAGGAAAGAAAATTGTCGAACATGGGTATAGTACTTTGAATCCTAGCAAACAGTCAACTTTTCCCGCGATAAACCATTATCTCTACCCATGGCACGTTTTCTTAAATCACTGCACTGCTTTTCCTTGCATTAGAAAAAATAATATTCTTCTGAAATGTTAAAAAATGTTTTCATGCGTCACGGAATATTTTAACTCTACTAGACACAACACAATGTGTAATGGGAAGAGCATGGTAATAGCGTTATTTTTATTTGTATATTACATTTACATATTATATTTGTATTAACATTATTATATTTATCCAACGAAACATCATTATTTTTACATACTTAGTTGTAGTGGACCCACTGCAATGTAGTATACCCAAAATAATGTTTCGTTTGATATGTTATCCTCATTGTAAGAATCCTTAGAAGAACATATCATGATTATATTTTAGAGAAAGTTCGGAGTATATATTCTACATAGTATAAGCTATTTATTTTGCTGTTTTGTGATTATCAGTGTTTTCATCTCATAATGACTGTAAATAGCAGTCAATATATTGTTTTTATTTGTCTAGCTTGACGGGTTTAAATAATTATCTAAAATTATGCAGTGTACGAATTATGGAAATAAATGTTCAAAATAAAACTTTTGCTTCCCGCATTAAACTAATACAATTATCATGGAGTAATTATAGGATTCTCTTATTATTTTCCATAAACGATTTCAAGAATTGTAGTATATTAATAAATCGATTCTCTTGGTATACTTAGACCTTCAAATACGTCACAAAGTGCGAACGATCATAAGCTTATTTTCAGATACGTAACAGTACTTCAATGCGTAGGATGACGGGCATTGATCACACAGAGGCATCGAGATCCTATCGATCAGTAGAGTTAAACGATTTATCCACCAACGTCACACCCAGGACAATTCTATTATCTTCCCCGGGAGGAGTACGCCGGACTGGGAATCCCTTAGTGTACTCCTGTAACAGCAGAGTGCGTGCGCGTGTGTGTAGAGCAGGCGTTCCGAACCTTTCCATCACTGAGTACTACTTGATAATTGTTATTATTAGGAGTGCCACGTAAACACCGATGGGTGTGTTGAGTTATGAGGCTCTCAGTGTGAAGAAGACTCCATTGTCGTTCACAGGCTGCACCACGTGTCGGTCGACAAATAAAGCAACGTAAATCTCTGGGCGCATCGTCACAGCTCACAGTATCGAGGTTCAGCTTCTGTGTGTGTTCGTAAAGTATAAGGTTTGTACGAAAACTCAAACACGATCGCGTACCACCTGAATTGCCTTCGCGTACCACCGGACGGGAACCGCTGGTCCAGAGTGGTATCTGCCTCATGCATCCAACTTCGAAATTTATTCTCACGTTTTCTGGCTAACGTAATATCTTCGGGGGGTAAGCGTGAGGTTTGAATCATTTGCAGTGTGTCAATGGTATTGTCTAAGGTGAAAATTTATCAACTGCTATGTAAAATATCACTGAAGCATAATGTTCTGGGATATGCTTATTTAGACGCTTCTTCGTTGTTGTCCACCCAATTTGATCCTCACTTATCCTACCTATTACGGGAAATGTTTTACGTTTTTAATAAGTATATTACATCCAAAATGTGCTTACGTAAACGTTTATTTGGAGAAATAGCACTTCATTATTTTCACAATTTCTCCAAGAACTGGGGACCTGGGTGTAATAGCGTGCTAACCCTTGAAAGAGTAAATTATTGCTTAACGGCAAAACTCTTGTGCTAACCCAGAGCACTTGTTTTAAAGCCACTATTGGTACAAAAAATATTAAAGTTTCTTATGAAAATATATAGTATCCCCATATGACTTAGCTCTCTTTGAATGAGTTTGCTGACTGAATAAATTTGGATTGCTTATTGTAAGACGAATTCTTAGCAAATCTGAAAATTGCAGAAAAACAACAGGGAAAATTTTGGTATTTGAGTTGACAGCTTGGCTGCCCTACCACCTATGATGTTATAAAACAACGTTGCTACCATATAAACATGATTTTTCCTGTGAGTTTCTATGCTGTGTTGTTGTGTACAACGAGTTCCAATACCATTCACGTATAAATACACTAAATGTCTTGGGAAGATGATATTGAAAATTTATTGCAAGATAATGTGAGTGAATATGACTCTTACAGTGGAAATGATACAAGTAAAAGTAATAATGAATGTAACGGTAATGGCAAAGGTGATATCTCTTCTGCTGATAACACATGCAAGCAAATTACACTAAAGACTGAAAGAAACTATATCGTAAGACTTGGAGAAAAGTTATGGTGGCGAAATGAAAATAAACAATGTAGAAGATTAGAGTGGAAATGGAAACAAAGTGGCCATGAAAAAATATTCGGACTTCTTTTGGTTATGTTTCACAGTGTATACTTTCTTTAGGGTTAGAAACTTTTGGATAAATGAGTAAACGTTTTTAGAAAACAGGGGATTTTTCTGTATGGAATGCCAAAAAATAGTTCAAACTGTTTTCCCCAGAAAGCGTAAATAAAGCCGTAGTTAAGGCAGTCGAAGAAAATATGCCATCGTATACCATGCTAGTGGATAAGAAATTGATAAAATTGTGTGCAAGAAGGAATTTATATTGATTCTGAAATTCTAATGGAAGGCTCAGCCGAGCTCTCGATAAGAAAAATAAAACTTCAAGTACAGGCACTGATGGAGATCTAAAAGTCACTCGACAAAATAATATGTCTGGCAATACTGACCGTGTTAAAGAACACACAAACAATATTTCCAAACAATCAAGCCATCACTCACGCCAACAAAATCCCGAACGTCAATATTTCGCTACAGGTCTGAATGCAAAGGAGGAATTAGGCAGGCAACCTGTGACAAGATATTGTTACAGGTGCGTTTTCAATCACTTCTTCAATTTATCATTTGCAGTGCCAAAAATAGTGTGTTGTAAATATCAGATGAAGAAAAGTGACTCCGAATGTGTCGTAGAGTTAATTCAGGTAATAATAAATCGCTGCATCCTGCAAGAGTTAAAAAAAAAGTATGAATATAACACGCGCAGACACTACATGCAAAAAAAAAACGCTACGACTAAAATTTAATGATTTGATTTGCAGCAAGCTTTTCTTGTGCCATTGCCACGGAAATGTGTAGTATTCTACAAGGAGAAACTCCGGATGTTTAACTTGGTGATTAATGAAGGCCACAGACTAAAGATGAGGTAGACAGATTGCAAACATTACCCATAATTTAATTACTATAAGCGGTCCTTGAACCAGTAAAGTATTGTTTTGCTGTAAGGTCTGCTAAAATACATGCTTTCATGCCTTCCGCAAATCAAAATTTAGATTCTTGAAGCAAAATTATAACTGGAATGATAGTCGTGACTGCTTTTTTAGGCTTGTGTATATTATCCAGGGGCCTAATTAATTAAGAAATCGAGCCATCTAGTCATAAATTATGTCGTAACAAAATACAAAGGAACAAGTCGTTATAATAAGCAAGATGTTTTCTTTATCGATTTCGCCACGACAACGGTGTACGCGAACGAGAGGGTGAACAGAGATGTAATCTTGTAATCATCGTTAGGCCCTTCGTAGCACGGTAAAATTTATTACACATGCATAGACGTTATTAATGCTAGACTATCTACGCTACTATATACTATACACGGTTATCATTGCCTCTACCTGTATATAATTTAACACACACTGACTGACATGCGCTCAGTAGAGCTGGTAACGATGGAGGGTGAAGTTCTTCCATGTCTTAACGTTGAGTTAAAACCGCCAGGTAAACATCTGGAAAACTTCCATCCATTATTTATTTTGCTTCATTTTTTTTTTAATCCATATAAATAGGACCACCTGTTTTTCACGAAAAGATTTCAGGATTGACTACTTGCACTCCAAAACACTAAGAGTTCAGATCCATTTACGTCATTGGATCATTTTAAATGTCACGAATTGCAGGCGTTTGCCCGGGAATCACGGACACTCAGTGTTGGAGTTACCTAATTCTTATTGGCCCAGTCAGATAAGGAACTGTCTCCCGACGAAGACACGTGACCAACAACCAGAGAACTGCACGTATGAGACAGGACATTGGAGTCTAGCCTTCGCATAAATCTTTTCGGGAAAAAACAGGCAGTCCTGCATATAAGTGTAGGAATCAGCACATTTTTTTGAAGTATTTATTTTTCTAATAATTTCACAGCATCAATGGACCGACGCATTAATAGTAATCCAGCCCATTGTCAAGTTGAGTGTTACATCTGGCTTAAGAATACACAGTCTGTACACAAGCAGATCTTAAGCAGGGCTTTCAAAAGTGCTAGTCTTCCGAGAACAGCCTACAAATGGCGATGCGCTGTCCTGGAGAAGATTGTTGATATCGAAGGGTATCTCAAATACCATCGTTTTATAACTTTGGGCCACTGACTCGCTTCAACAAATCCTTCTGTCTATATCGGCGAGTTTTGATTTCAGCCCGCTGCTTTATTTCGAAGATGACGTCTTGCCGCATATGGCGAGTGCAATGTCGTAATGTCTGGCGAATTCTCCTTGCAACGCCCACAATGTCTGCTGGTTTTCATCTGTGAGGTTTTAGCAACGTGCTCTTGAACCGCATGCCTCTGTGGAAGTTTGAGAAATGGAACATATCGGGGATTGACCATCAGCGGAATGTTCGCACACAACCCACAAGACTGCACAGCCATTAGTGGATAATATTTTTTAACATATTACTACCGACATGAAGATGCATTACTTTGTTGCGTGTGGGTTCGGTTACATGACTGTAATAGAAACGTTGCATATGGGAGAGTAACTTATTTTATACGGCAGTATTTTATTACAGTTTATGACTTCTATGCAAAATTCAGAATATATGTTTTGAAATTTAATACGTTACTTACAATGCCAGCATTATTTTAAAAACTGATTTCCGGCTTATTGGCATAAATAATCGGCCAGTAAAATGAAGGGTCAAACAACTCCTTTGTCAGTTGGCTAAAATTATTTTCTGTATCTAAATATTTGGAGTTTGTTTACGCTTGAGTCTAGTATGTTACGATAAGTTCACCTGTTTTGATAGCATCTCAGCATATCTTTCTTAATCTGCCACAAAAAAAACCGTACTCTATTAAAATCTTTTTTTAATTTAGTTATCTTTAAGAGTGCTGAGTACAGAATTTCGAGCTCTCGTGAAGGTGAAATGAAGTGAAGATGGAAGAGAGGAAGAATGCAAGGGCCGAGAAAATCTACTTGCATACGGCAACGTCCACCACGTTTCTACATATGCAAAAATCCTGATAACCCCGCCGGGAATCGAGCCCGGTTCGCCTTGGTGGGAGGCGAATAGTTAACTATGACAAAACCGCGATCCCTTTGAGGTAGCTCTGCGAAAGTTAATATACGGGACATGCGGAATGTGTTAGTTACTTCCGAAGCTAAGACGTACAGTTAATCAGCAGTGGCGTACTGTGAGCCAGAGTGGCCCTGTAAACTACTTGGCGAGCGAGAAGAGGGTTCGCGGTGAATCAATAGATGGCGCCTGTAGATAATGTCGAGAATAGTCGCTTCGACAGGGCGTGCGTCCATACCACGGCTCCGTATATAGCACGTCGACTACATTTAGATCGAGCGCCGATAGGCGTGCCGAAGCTTTTAGTCACTCTTGTGGCATGTTCTCGTCCGCTTACCCTAACACAAATGATAATCATGTTCTTAAGACGATAACTTATTGTTTGCAGAGTTTACAGAACTTTTGACTACACAAATATATTTGGAAATTTTTATAAATAAGCACGTATTCTTTGTATAAAAAACAACTATAAAAGCTATCGACGCTATCGAAAGGATCTGTTCCTCGCAAGGCAGCTCCATGACAAACGAATTGTTACATCCGATAGGTTCCTATGGGAAAATAACTGAAAGTTCTGAATAAAACCTTTTTGGGACGCTATTTTGAATATATAATAAATTGTGTACTTGATATTCAAAAGTTTCTCATATAATGAAATTTACAAAATTACAGAATTTATTAGAAACTAAATTTTCTATAAAAAACGTTGTTGGTTGTAAATTTCAAAACAGAACAGAAGGTATTGAAATACCTTATTCTAAAATGTAGATGTATACTGTACTTTCGTGGCCACGATAGCAGTACTAAATCCCAAATACCTGTCATTCCTCGCAGATTTTTGTGTCAATTTACTTTTTTACTGAAAGCTAATATTGCTGCAGTTTGAATGTGTTTAAATGTTGCCTCTCGGGCATTTATATGATGATTGCCAGCATAATAAATGTTAATTTAAAACTGACTTCACGTCAGAATAAATTTTTATGTTTGCTAACGGTGCGTCCTCTCCAGCTTGTCTTGAAAACGAAACAAGTAAATAAAAAATGGAAACTGCAAATAAAAAAAAAATAGGAATGCGCCATTTCACACAAGAAGGCTAGTGTTTTGTTTGCCTCTTGTCTTCTTGTCGTGCCTGTTTTATGTCAGCGAATTCGCTCCTTGCTCCGCTCCAGCCTCGCGTTTCGCGTTGTTGCTTATTCTGACCCCATCCATCTCAATCTGAAAGTTTGCCAGCTGCTACGGCTAACGGCGTCTGGGCATGAAGGCACGAACACGCATGAATACCTCAACTGGCCCTACATTTCGCCACACAGGCCGTCGCCCAGTGAGTGGCTTTGCTATTTTACGCTGATAACCTGGCCATTTCTCTTTATTATATATTTTTTTCTGATCTCTGTTCACTTAAAAAAAAACTGCCACAAGGGAAATCCGTATGATGCAGAAACAGACAACCATAGCCCTACTGTAAGTATTTCGCATAAAATTAGTTATTTGGAGGAAGACGTACAATTTTCATTTAACAATCTCTTATTTCTAGAATGGAGATCCTATTATTTTAATGCCATATGGGTTTTCTCTAGATCTAGAAACACTATTTAAACGAAAATTTGCGCACAGAAGTATATTAATGTGTGTACTAAAATCTCTTGCAAACAGCTCTTTGGTCGTCGTGTGGTTCTGAATGTAACGTCTGCAAAACTATTACAGTTTCATTGCATATCTCAGTAACTTCTCTATAGATCACCATAAAATCTGCTGAAAAATAATTTCTGGTATTGAAACTTTGGAACCAAAGAATATTGCCATCTAAACATTTCATAACATCAAGGAATTTTTTTTTTTTTTTAATATTTAAGTATTGAGAAAAGCAAGCTAATTAGTTACATCGCTAAATTATCTCTGAAGTAGGGAAACAAGATAACGATCACTGAAGAAGATCGTAATGTAGGATAAGGGTAAGACAATACACATTATTAAACCGTATTTATTTTCTTTGAAGTGCTATTTCACGAATAAGTTGATGCTACTGATATGAGTGGACCTGTATCGTGTTTTGCCTTCGCATTTTGTGGTGATATATAGGTTAATAATGAGAGATAATGTTTAAATGACAACGTAATATTAATGATGTAAAACTCAAGGGTTTCTTGACGTTTTAAAAATAACCACCATGTGAAATACGAAGCTAGTAGCTATCATCTTACCTATCGCTGCTTTTTAGAAATAGTCACATGTAGATCCACCAAATATATATATTTTTCCTCAGACTGCACGGTGGAAGTTTAAAGTTACATACACCATCTTGCTCCACCACATGGAAACTTAATTACTGGTAGACATCTTAAAAATTGTCAATATAATCTTAAAATTTATCAATAGCATCTTAAAAATTATCGATACTCTTCAAGACAATACATTTATACATACAACTAATACATAAATATATATTACATAAATACCTTAATGTGCAACGTTTCTAATCTTTGGTTTTAAGCTGGCTTTCGAGCAACGAGATATGTAGGCATGTAGCGAAGAAAAGGATGTACTGTGATGCATATTTTGTTTTTCTCTTTCTTCAAGATCCCCGCTGTTAAGCGATAGGGGATTTTTAGGACTTGTTATTGAAAAGCGTGTCAAATACACTGAAGAGCCAAAAAAAACTGGTAAACCTGCCTAATATCGTGTAGGGCTCCCCGAGCACGCAGAAGTACCGCAAGACGACGTGGCATGGACTCGACTAATGTCTGAAGGTATGCAGGAGGCAATTCACACCATGAATCCTGCAGGGCAGTCCACAAATTAAATCTGCGCCAATTTGAGAGAGGGTTGCATGTCTGTCACGTTTAATGATTCTCGTCAGTCGTCGTTTGTCCCGTTCTTTCACGATCTTTTTCCGGCCGCAGTGATATCGAAGATGTGATGTTTTACCGGATTCCCGATATTCACGGTACACTCGTGAAATTGTCGTACACGAACATCCAAATGTTATCGCTGCTTCGGAGATGCTACGTGCCATCTCTCGCGCGCCGACTATAACACCACGTTCAAACTCACTTAAATCTTGATAATCTGCCATCGTAGCAGCAGTAACCGATTTAGCTGCCGACTGCATCGCGTTACTCTGATTGGTTCCATACCTCTGTTATTTGCATACGCACGTCTATACCTTTTTTTTTTTTGGCACTCCAGTGTATGTTAATTTTTTGTGCAAGCAGGAGATAAATTAAATGTATTATTTTTTAGCAAATCTTTTAATTATTAATACTGCATATTGCAGTGCGCAGTGATAATAACCTTCTTACTACCTAGGAGGTATCAATTGTTATAGTCTTGTTGAAAGTCTTTCAATAACATTGCATTTAGCAGTGTTAATAATGAACCTTAGATACTTCTGCGTTTCCTTTTCAACGCTGCTAGTATGCATATATGGCTAGTCAATTTGTATGGGAGTTATGTATAAATTATGGCTCCCCCTTTCATATAAGTAGGGTAGATCAAAACAAAATAGAGTAAGTAGTGTATTAGAGGGAATTCTGTGCCTTTGTGATATAGCGAATTATATTCGAATTTATTTTTCAATTAGATTTTAAGAGTGTTTCTGTACTGTACGTAATGGCGCACGGTTTTTGCAAGGTTCCCTGTAATTTTTGAAATATTCTTATTAAATCCTTGTTAATTGCCACTCCTGTTGCTTATCTAATTGTTGCACTTAAAGCTAATCCTAATAAGGAAAAAACTACTGTAACTTGTAATGGGCTGTTGAGTTGAGCCCCTTTTGGAGCCTGCGAGACCCGTTACATCTAAATCTCTGCTCAACGCATAGCCCAAACTGCTGGTCGCAGAAGCATGAACATTTATTGATGGCTTCCCCATGGGCTGCAGGCACCCACTTAGAGAAGATTTTTTGAATTTAGATCCCTAAGATGGTAAAAATAAGGGTACAATATTTTTTTGAGGATTTCTCAACAGCTCATTGCAGTAAAAGGCTAGCTAAATAAAAACCTAAAAATTAATTTTAGGATTTTTTAAAATTCAACTTATAAGAAGTGAAAATGTGTAAAATGCATTTCCGAGGACTCCTAAGCGGCCCACTTACCCGATGAGATATCGTTATGGTTTTACCTTAAAGACGGTTCCTGTATAAATACGTAAAACCAAATTTGGGATTTTTTAAATGTCAACTTTAAGGAAGTGAAAAGGGGTAAAGTGTGTTTTCTTAGTACTCTATTAATGTTATAACCAAAACGCTACAAAATCACTAGTGTCAAAGAAAAGGCTTTTCATAAATATGTAATCGAGGCCTTAGTCCTTACTGTATGTCCAGGGTGAAGGAGGAGGGGGGGGGAAGCTTTCACAACGCGTGTACCACTCATTCCATCGTGGAACCGTTTCGAATTTAAGAGACTGCAATTCCCCCTTAAGGGCTGTTTTGTTATGACTAGGGCCAGTGACTTTTCGCGTAAAAATCGGAGCAGACAGTAGACTTCAATACTACATTCACACCTCAGCTGTTTTAAACCTCCATTGGCTGCTGGTGCCGTGTCCGTCTTTGACCAAGCCATTCAGGACTATGTAACTCCGACACCGAACCTTCGTGATTCGTGCGCAAACGGTTGACACGGGCCAGAACACTTTTTAGCCAATAAAAGAATCTGGACGACCCTACAGAGCTTTGGACTGTAAGTAAAGTTCAGGGACAGTCGCTAAAGGTGGCAGGGAGAAATTCGAGACAGGACTGCTTCTCACATGGGCAACTAGATCTACGTGGCCTACTCCAGAGTAAGCTCACATAGTAATTGATAATCCTAGCACCTGAGGGTATAACCATTATTATCCATTCACGATTGTTTCCAACTTTTCTGAAGCCTTGATGAAGTTCTACTTCCTGGGTATTCCTTCGCCTCATGCAAGCAAAGCTTAACCGAGTCTAGAAAATCACACCAAAGTGACAACGCACCGCATTCGTGCGCACTCAGTTTAATGATATTTTGCAAAAGAACTATTTCTTACTAAGCATTACCAAATCACGTATTTTCTTTGTGTTTTTTATTCGTATTATTTAATTTAATTATATATTTAATTTAATTTATAGACAAGTATAAAAAAATTGCAATCTAACCGAAAATAAAATACCTTCTTTTATGTTAACAAAAGCATAAAACACTTGTGATTCACGATATATTTCTGAAACCTTCGGACACGTCATACATGGGGTGATTTTTCAAAGGTTTGATAGAAAATGCGCGAAGAAACCACGAATAGACTATGACGTGGTGTACAAAGAGGTCCTTTGGTAAAGGAAAATGGTAGTTGGTTGGTGTACTTCACGCGGGAGAAGCCGCGGAGAGGAAGCTAGTTTAAATATAAATAGAAACCTCCTTTAGCTACCAGAGATCAACGTAATGTCGTCAGTGGACATCTGACTAGATACTGCTATCAATTGTTTACATAGAACCTCATTGACAAGCAGTTATGAGTCCACAGCTAAGATATAGGTAACTGTATGCTGAGAGTAGGGCTTGTCGTTCTACCATTAGGATGTTGACTCGTTTTACGAATAACTGACTCCTGTAGTCCCATTCTGAGTTTCTTCGGAAGTTTCGAAACAAACCTTTGAAAAATCACCCTAGCAGTAACATTTCCACCTGTTTTCAAATAAATTGTATACAACAAATATTCAACAATGTGATTTTCTATGAAGTATTATATTTTTGATTAAATAAAACTTTAACTTAGTATCTCATGTAACTTGTAACATTTATTTCGTATTCAATACGAATTAAAAACAGTGATAACAGCCAAGTGTTGGCAATGGCTAGAAATAGTTCACAGTTAAAATATGGTTTTAACCTAAGTTTTTGGTATGCTATTTGTAAATTAAACGTTGCCTATTGATATATTAAAATTTTTAGGTAGGACTGAAAGAAACATATTTAATTGTTAAAGTTAAAAATATCAGAGAAAATTACCGTACGTAGGCCCTAGTGGCATGGTGCTTTATCACCCTAGGAAGAAACTTGAGTAGGTGGATCTGAGATTGTCACGATATATATATATATATATATCTCTTAATAGTATAAAAGAAAGTCGCTTATCAGCGTCTGTCTGTGTATTCACTTAGTACTTCTAAACTACTTAATGGATTTTGGTCAACATAATTTAGATAATTTATTGAGGAAGGTTTGGTGTATATGACATTTATATTTAATGTAAAGATAGTAGAAAAATGTTGAACCGTTTGTAATCAAGTCGTAAAAACCCGCTTTTAGGGCGTTTACGTGGCTTGCGCTGACCAAACCATGATAGATGCATCAAATTAATATGCTACAGAATTGTAGCTCTCAAAAAGGTCTACAGAAAAGTCCGCAATAGCATATGTTTATCTTTTAAGGGTGACCCACAGTAACCATTCACCCCACAGTAACCATTTTTGTCTTTCAAAGTATCGCTGTAAAAACTAAGTGTCTTATCCGCGTCTGAATGTGTATTCGCTTAGTACTTCTAAACTACTTGATGTATTTTGATACGGTTTTCAACTTAATTTAGAGAATTTCTCGAGAAAGGTTTCGGTGTATAATTCTATTATTTTTAACGAAAGGATAGTAGAGAAATGTTGAACCATTTGTAATCAAGTCGTAAATTTGTTACCGGGCGAAGTCGGTCCTGTTCGCTATACATATATATAATATATGTATTATATATAATATATATATAATACTAAATATATATATATTTCAATTTTAACATGTTTCATACTTATTACATCTAAAATAATGATTTTTACGCGTTTGCAATTTAAAAATAAAACAATATTTTAATATTTGAATGCATAGTATAATATATTTATATGTGATGGGACGGTTACAAATCCGAAGTTGGCAGAAGTGGCGAGACATGACATGGCGTGTTGCTGTTTGCTGAACCAACAAAATGTTAATTTTCCAACCATCGAAAATAATTAAGATTATCGCATCAAGTTTGTGCACGTTGTGTTTTTTAAGCCTACCTAGGTAAGTTACAATGTTGTGATAAATCTGTGTTTCCACGACAGGAGTAAATATGCTGTAACGTGTGTATTGTCCGCTGCGGGTGACAGGGTATGGCTGTGTCCCGTAGTCGTTACGCTGGGCCAGTGTGTGTGTGTGTGTGTGTGTGTGGTTGCAAATATTGGACGTGCGAAATTTATACGTTCTAACCATAGACTATTTTATGACTAAATAGCAGAATGTTACGTCTGTTAATTTATCACAACCCTCAGGTGTTTGTGAAACACGATTGTTTAACGTTCTTACGTTTCTGTCTTTTGAATGTTTGCCACAATCTGAACAAATAACAGCCCAGATAGAAATTTTTTAAATAAATAATTCAATAAACCTTATAAAAATTAAGTGCCTATGTAAAGAAATTTGAGCGGAGTAAAGGTTATGGTAGGCCTATTTGTGTGTATGTTAACCACTATATTTTAAGTTTGTAGCGGCTACATATAAAAAAAAGCGGCATGAGTTGCGTGCTTGAATTTGCTGCCTTTTTCGTTCGACTGGATGATCCTTCTTTTTAATATTTATTCAAACTGAGGCCGTCCTTTAAACAAAATAATCCAACACACATCAATAATAAGAAGTTAAGTAAATATTGCACTTATTTCCCCCAAAGTCGAACCAGGGTTGAACACAGTCGCGGCAAAATATTAACGTGTATTATGTATAATATGCTCGATTAAGAATAACGAAAATATGTTAACAATATGCAAAATAATAACCATAAGAACTAACCTCAATACAGACATTACTAAGGTCATAGAGCTGACGTAAATATGGTTATAGGCCTAAATTCTAACATTCGTATGTATTTTTTTTTAATATGACAGAATTATTTGAACAGCTGAAAACAGTAAACAAAGCAGTTAAAATTTAGATGTCACATGACAGTGTTTGTGTTTACATGCAGCGAAAGAATACGCGAGTGGTAACCAAAAGTAGAACTTTAGCAGCGCTTCAGAAAAGTGTGGAGTAACCGTGAATGGAGTATACATGCTAACCACATTATTTAAGTGTCTTCGTTTGTTGCTACGTACGTCTATGCCAATAACATTCGAGAGTGTCAGTTAGAGGAAATGCATAGTACAGTCAATAAGTCAGAGCACGTTGCGGTGCGTGGCTGCCTACACTTGGGGCGAATTTATTGCCTATGGTAGTATATTATTTTCACTTTCTGGCAACAAGTAAGTAGAATTTTTCTCATGAGTTAGTATGTGCTGTCGTACGAAATGAGAGTGACTTCATATAACGTAAGCCACTACGATAAATTGGGTATTCATTTACTTTGTATATATTATAATCTGTCCCAGTTTCAGCATTCAGATAAAATAGTTTCGATAGTGGTTAAATAAAAGATGACAATTATGGCTACGGTTATGAGAACTTCTTTAAGAGGCTGTAAATCCAGGAATGATGCATGCGCAAGAATGGCCTGGAATGAACGGAGATTCTCCAACTGAATTCTGGATACGTTGAGACGCGCGCTAAATATTCCACGGGAGCTGTGGTGTGAGCTTGTAAATATGTCTAATTATAGTTAATGATGCGATTTGTGTAAATATATTTAATTCTCCACGTAATGTTTTATTTTTAAATTTTATTGGGGCCAAATGATAATAATGTGATTCCTTTAAGGAAAAATATGTAAAAGTCTTGTAAAGGTGTGACTGAAAAACTTTTGGTGACAGTAACGACCCATTAAGTATATAAGGTTTGCTGCGTAAAAAATAGATGTGGAAAAATGCACAAACGTAGCCATAAATTTTTGCGCTGGATGTGCCATCGTGCTCTTCCTTTCCCTAGGCACAGTCGCCCTTAATTTTGAAGAACCAGTCATCAACTTTTGTCGCCTGGCATTAGTCAAGAATGATTGGTTTGGTAATTTACAAAAATCTTGTGCCAACGAAAAGTTTACTACTTATAGATTCGTCAGAAAGAAAGGAAAACTACCATAACTCTTCTAAAATCTCCCTCCTTTCATTGCTTAAAATTATTACTGCGGGAATTACCTCAGTATTTTTTTTTTTTTGCGCGAGTTGAAGTTTGACGAAGTACTAAAAGAGAAACCTGGCGTAATCGTCTGCTGGCGTAACGCCACCCACCAGTTAACGATATTAAAGCCAGCCCGTGTTCTTGTGCGGCTTCTGTGGTCGGTCAGGCAAGCTTGTCTGTAACGATAAAGCTTTTTCACACAACTTACAGCTCTGTTCGGAAACACACGCTCTGTGTAATGATAACATACTGAACGTAAGACATATATATTATGTATTCGCTGTTAACTCCGACTTTAGTGAAGCCATTATTAAGTTCTACTGCTATGCTATTCCTCCGCCTCGTACAAAGCATTACTAAGTCTACAGAATTACACAAAAGGGACAGGCATTACCAATACAGCTAATTTTTTTCTCTGTTTCTATTCCTTTTACCTACCAATGAAATAATATAATTTATAGCTAAAATATAACAAGTTTAATTTAATCTACAATTTTAATACACTAATCTTAACAGAAGTACAAAACTGTTGCGATGCATAATATATTTAGGAAACTACCAATGACGTCATGCACGGGTACACTTTTGAAATATTTAATTCACAAAGTGCGATGGAACCATGAATAGACTATAGCACAGAATAGGTACGTACATAGAAGTGAAATGACGTGGCCGTTCCTTTGGTGTGGGCGTACGCGCTCGCTGATTGGCTGTGCGAGACTCTGGGAACGGGCTTGGTGTGAAACTGGCTACTGTGTGCTGCGAAAGAAGGTTTTTTATTGGCTGGGCTGCAGGCGGGCAAGTATGTTACCAAGGCGCTGATTGGAGAATGGCGTTTCAACGTGTTGTTGGCCAGCGACGCCATTTTGCTGGCGTGTGCGGCTTGATTCGACAGTATGTGGCTATTTCACTTCTGTTTTTTTTTATGTTTTTAAGTTTACTGTGCATATGGTATGATATTATTTAAAATATTTATTCAACACAATTTTTAGTAATAACTAAAGCCACGGAAATTTTGCGAATTCACTTGAGGACAAGTTAAACTTCAGTCACGTGTACATTTGTGTTTGTACTCCTATTGGACCACAGTATGTTTGGCACACTTTGGGCAAATTCCGACCAATAACGAGCCTGCAAGGAAAACAAGGACCAAATCCCGTGTCACCAGGTCTCGAGGTTAAACTGGAGCGACAGCCAATAAACTACTAAACGACGTTCGAGTGAACAAAGGACTGTGTAGTCTAGCTTGTTGCTGAATGAATCCGTGAAATTTCCGGATCTCTAATTATAACGTTATGCTACCAACTGAGTGCAAATATTGAAAATGTCCTGGCTCTAAAACGCAAATATGTTTTTGGAATGCTGTAATGATCCCTTCGTTCATCCTAGAACTGTGATCACTAATTCTGGCTTATAAAATTAAATTGTAAGCAATTTTAAAGAATAGTGGACTTGTAAGACGTTAGGCTGTGGACAGGTTCTGAAACACGAATTTTCTGGATATTTAAATGGGACAGATGTTGTAGTCGAACTTGGATTGAAATAAGGAGATTTTTAATAGATTTCTCGGGAGGGAAACACAGCAAACAGATAGGGTCACACACACCCGTGCACATATACGAAGAGACACTCTACTGCCAATGTCGCACAGTTTATAGCCAAATATATTTCAGTTAACTGAAGGAAATACGTGCCAACTAATCTTAATGTAATTAATTATATATTTACAATATTTCAGATATGGCTTAAGTTAAACGCTGTTGGAATGGCCGAAAATATTTATGAGATCTTAATGACATTCATGTTTGGTTACAATGAGCATGGGTACATTTTGATTTAATCTCTCCGTGGCTTGAATTAATTCCGCTACCTAGCGTTCAAAAATCGACTTTGAGCAGTCCGAGAGAGTACTGAATTTATTTCTCTAGATAAATTGTTATGACAGTCTCGATAATTGTGGCTGTGGACGAGCGTGCCACACTGATGGGTAAAGCTTGTTTCAATTCAACGTGACGTCATGTGGCTGGCTGAGAAAGGGGTAAGATGTGCACACCTCTCTGTCGCGGTACCATGCACTGTGCCGCGTCTACACAATGTTCAAGATCAAACGAGAACATATCAAACAAAAGAAAACTTTAAATATTAATGACTGCTGATAACTACATACTACATTACACTCTGGAATGCAGGCTTCCAATTAACTTACTATGAAAATAGTATATTTTAATATTATTTCAACTTAGTATTCATTTTTCTGTACACATTCGAGTGGCGTGGAGAGATCTGGGCGGCTTTTAACATAGAGGTCTTGAGAGCCGATGAGGATGAATAGGGGTGAGTATGGAGCAGCGCCGGAATGCAAGTACGGAGGAAACGGGATATCGCCGAGAAAAACCAGCAGACCAGCGGCATCATCCGGCACAATTCCCCCACGAATAGACTATAACGAATTACAATTCCTAACGTTTCCACACTTTTATTTCGATGGTGCATGAAGAAAACGATGAAGCCCACGACACAAATGAATTATCATCGTAGAACGATGAAGCCCACGACACAAGTTAATTATTATCGTATGGCAGAATGATACAAAAGAAGACGTGAGAGTAGAATATAAGCAGGGCTTTCAAAAGTGCCCAATTAACCACGGGCAGTCTATAACAATGATTAATCATCTGGATGCTTGTCTCTGGTCGGTAGTCTGTATAGTTTTCTTTTCGTTACTTAATTTGAGACATGTTTCGTGAAATTGTTAATACTCGCGACTTGCTTTGTGACATGGCTCGCGATAACATTTCACGATAATCGCAACTCGATTGTAACCCCGGTCCACCACCAACCGTTGATCGTTGGCTATATTCACATATCATTGATCTGAAGCCGTTGTCTAATGCTGTTTAAACACGGAGGAAAAAAAATGCAACTCTTACTTTTCTGAAATGTAAGCAGAAAAGTGGAAGTCAACCGGTTTGAGAAGTTTCTTCCAAGCACAAGAATATTCGGTGTTCTGCTAGTTGCAGTATTCATGATTAATTACAAAGGTAAATAACATTGTGGTTACTTATCGCATAGTTGCGACATGAAATATCACACGAAACAAATTTCCGACTACGGACATAAGCTGGTAACACAAACACCCTCCCACTAAAGATAAGGATTATCTTTGAGGCGTTTTATTATGCCCTATAATTATTTTATATTTACTTTATGTGATGAAGGAAACGCACATATTAATTCATTAGGATAGAAAATCAGTCAAGATATTTTTGGGTAACGTAATATGTTTCCGTTTTCGACGTTTAAGCTTGCTTCTATTTGATCCGGATAATAATTCCACTTAAGGAAATAATTTTTTTTTTTAATATACAGCAAATATACTAATGTAATGTATTACAAATTTTAAACCTAGGTACATATAAAACATGTGTTTAATACATATACATGTTTTGTATATAGAATAACTTTTATAATGCTGCTTAATGTAACGGTATACAATACTGGCGTTGTACTGAAAATATTGCATCTACTGCCCTACAAGTCGAATATTCATACCCTGTGTTATGATTTACTACCGTGGTCTCGGACATAACGGCTATTATGGAAAGCTTTAAGGGCGGTAATAATAAATACTATATCCCGGCATATTTACTGTTACTTGTTACTATATACACAAAAATTCAGGAAGGCCTATTTCTCTTGCTGTAAATCAACCTCGGCAGTAACTGGCTTAATCTAGTATGAACAGCTAAACTTAAAACATTCTGCCATGCTATTCACATGTAAGTTTTTGTCGGCAAACAAATATGCGCCCCAGGGCATATTAAAGAAACATCAACAAATTTACCAAAGCAGATAAAAAATCAATTTAACAACTTTAACTAATGCAGAAACATTGTAACATACTACACAAGATCTTCTTACTTTATCGAAGTATTCTTCTTTCGTCTAATATAAACAGAAGTACTTTTGTTCACTATATGACAATGCGTAATGATCGATATCAAATTTTATGAGTTATAGATCGCTGTATACGACCAACGATAGATATCATTGCTACGTGTTATACGAGCAATATTATTTACTGCTTCAATAAAAATCCAATACAACGTTGCTACGTGTTATACGAGCAATATCATTTACTGCTTCAATAAAAAACCAATACAACTCTTACAAGTGATGCTGTAGAAACAAAATTTTGTCTGAACATAAGAAAACGTACTTGATATCACAGCTTGATGGGAGGCGAGAAGTCTAACCACTACACCACCGCGGCCCCACATGCTGTTTGTGTACAGTGATAAAATTAGGGTAGTAATATAAGGGTTCATTTGACTGTCGGATTGCCTATTACAAAAACATACATATGTGTTCACGACCAGAAGTTCGCATCACATGCAGAATCAGGATTTTAAAATGTAAGTAATTTTATTCGCTGCAAGTTGTTTATACTGTTTCATGCTCTTTTCGTTCCCATCTTTCAGATGTTATACTCGGAAATCTTATTGCAATACCAAGGGGGGCCGTGGTGGCTGAGCGGTTAGACTGCTCTCATCCCACAAAGGCGACCCGGGTTCAATCCCCGGCTGGGTTACTCCCAGATTTTCGCAAGTGGGAATTGTACCGAACGATGCCACTGGTCGGTGGGTTTTCTCGGGGTTCTCCAATTTCCCCCACCCCTTCATTCCGCCGTTACTCCCTACTCACCTCGTTTCATCCTCATAGGCTCTAAAGACATAGATGTTCGGAGTCGCCCCAATTTATTCACTCACTCACAACTGCGCATAACGGGGCGTGAGCATGAAAGGTCCTGACACAGTACACTAAAGGAAATTGCTATATTTCATTTCTTATGCAGGCGCATGGGCCAACAGCTTATCAGAGCAGAGCATAACATTTTCGACTAATTAATTTATACATATTTATTATAAATAAAATATAATTTATAGATAAAAAGTAAAAAAATTCAGTTTATCTAAAAATAAGGTACTTTTATAGTTTTTTATGTTAACACAAATAGGTATAACACGATTGGATACTTAAAATTATTAGGAAACAACAAAACATGTCGTAAATTGGGTGATTTTCCAAAAGTTCTATTAAAAAAGTGCGAAGAAACCGCGAATGGATTACAGCAGAAATTTTCAAAAATTATCCACATTTTTACAATCGCAAAAGCTAGGAGTTTTAAGAAAACAGAAAATGACAATTACTTTAAATCACTGGCAATTTTCAACACAATATAAAAATATTTACTAAAATTTGTATTTTATTTGATGCGTAAACACAATAAAAACGTTAAAACATTTACCAACACTGCTAACTTACGCCAGACTCGTCTCAAAGTTTCATTGGCTAAAAATACGTAAGCATTCAATTGCGAATCGATTTCGCACAAAAGTTCGGGTCGCGTGAATGTTCTGCAGTTATGTCCTATGCGCTGTATCTACGTCTTTTATTGTGAACCAACCGTCAGCTTAATGTGGAATTTAGTAGCGCACAAAGTGAAGCGTTTATGGGTTTTAATTAAGACGAGGTTAATGGCAGTTTCTCGCGGAGTAAACCAGCCGCGAAAATGTGTGGGAAAAGACCGGTAATGAGCACCGCGTCATTAACGTAATTTTACTTCACCGCACTGTAGTTAGTTTAACGACCTGGAATGAGCACAGCCATGGTACAGCGCGAGATCTGCATATCTGAAGTGTAGCTCGTTATTAGGTTTAATGAGGTCTTAACCCAGCTGAAATTCCTCAGCGCAGTTTTAATTCGCGCTTCTCTTTTGTTGTTGTCAAATCAAGGAGTGCATTTCAAATTAAAACCAATAGAGGTTATTTGAGTTATAGCACCACTTTACGAATTTTCAGCTTTATTGCTTTCTCCACATGTCACGCTGGTTATGGAATGTATAGTTGGTTTCAGAGACTGCAAACAAAGCACAATAAATTTAACACTTTTGAGTGCGGTACAGATTTACTGGCAATAAAGTCCAGCTAGTAGCGAGTCTCCCGTATTAATGACTGCATCACCATCAGCTCTGCTGTTCCCTATATCCCCATTTAAAACCGTCCTATTGGCCCATGCACTAAACAACTCCCATTACTGGCTGGCTCTCTGCCGATATAATGCCGAGTTGAAAGTGCCCCAATCAATTCTTCTGTCCTATGTAAAATAATGTACAATCCATCCTGTTCATTTCAGTAATTTACACTTCGAGTGTTGCTGACGTAAATAATACTTTGTATAGAACCTTACGTAAAGTGCAGGCGAAGTAATAATTCCTCGGCCATGTCTGTAAAGTATGCGTATGTCGAAATATCACGGCAAATTCCATACAACTCAGTTAAATTCAGACGACGTAAAATTACGTCGGCAACATGCGAAGTGTTAAAGTTAAAATTAATTTGCCTCAATAAGGTAAAAAATTACAGACACGAATTAAGTGAATCCAATTATTATTCGATAAACGTGCCTCAAAATGTTACGAACCAAAAATTGCATATGGATATCACAATTAAGTTATTTATTATGGCGTCGGCAATCAATATTGTTTCAGCTCAGGCTCTGTCTTAATTTCTCACCTATTCAAACACATATTACTTGGCCATGTTTGACGTAGTCGCTCTTTCCACTAAAATTATTTCAATATTTACTTTTTTTATGAAAACAAATTGCATGTACATCAATTATCTTGGATATACATTGTAAAATAAATGTTAAAATATTGTTTCAGAGCTAAACGGAATCCATGTAAATGTATTTTTTGCCTTCTTTTCTTAGACAAGGTAGGCTTATGTAATCTTCAGTGTCTGTATGGATGCATGTCCCCCCTTTATAACTTTTTAATCCCTCAAAAGATACTAATGAATTGCGTAGAAATATGTGGCCACTAACGACCATCACGACGCAACATTTTGTTAAAGCACATCTTGTGTGTCATTAAAACTCTGCAAGTGCAAACTTCTGAGTGTAAATGTAACATTCCGCGACGTTATGCACCCGCGTTGTGTGTCCGAGGATGCTGCGCAAACCCCACGCTCGGGCGTCTGTAGCTCGTCACGGAGCGGTCATTAGCTGGGCGGCAACAGAACGGCCCGGCAATCCTAACATAGATGCCACGCTACGCACGCGTCTTTACCCCTCCCCTCCCCCTCATTGTTACTATAACTCGCACCTAAATCTGCGAGACTTAAACTTCCTGTAGAATATTGAGGATTGCAAAATTTTGCAAATATCCCAACATGAGTAACTTTTCCAAATGTTCACCAGCTTTATGACTCGTGCCTCGACCGTGACAACAAAAAAACTTTCATTATCCATTCCTGGGCCCAATTAGCGCTGCTGTTAAGTTGCTATGGACTATAGTAAGTTACGAACATATGAACATAATTTCAGTTAGGAATACGGTACGATAAATCGTTGATTGAACAGTGATCTGAAAAAGTTTTAAATATATGTTAATACGTATAAAATTTTGTTACATGCAGTGTGTGTGCAGTACAACTTCGTCCAGGAGTGAATGTAAACTTTTTTTTCTGAGAAGAGAGGGTAGATGTCGCATCCCGATGGCGCAGGTCTACATTGTAGAGTCGTGTCATAGGAGATGGACACTGTCTAGTAATAATTTTAGGAAATAGTATTAAATTAAATTAAATTAAAACAGTATTTAAACTTATATAGCCCATTTGCGGTTACTTCCCAATTTTTTGAAGCCCTGCTTAATTTATACTTTGAAGCTTCAAAGAAGTGCTAATTCTTTACCTGATCTTGCGTTGGGCAATTATGATTTTGGGAGAGCGGTGGATCCCTCTTTTAAGTTTCGGGGAAGTGGTATAGTGGCGAAAAAAAATCAAAGTATTTAGTAAATATTTTGAAAATATTATCTTGCATTGTCAACAATCATATTTACTTTGACGGATAATGATGCTAACTGAAAATTTCCTATACGTGGAAACACTATAGGGGTTCCTGTATAAATAACTTTACAGCCAAAGACGACAGAATGGCTTACTAAACCACTCATAGTTAACTAAAGTTGTTGGAAGGTTTTTCTAGATTAAAGTGTGTGCATACTGTTATGAAGTAATCAGGCCTTAGCTGAACGGCCTGCCTGATCACGCCTTCAAACATTGAAACAGGACACGAGCGTGATTGCAACAACATCTTGCGGAAGATATTTGCAGAAATCCCCTCCACCGGCCAGTAAACAGTGCGCCCGATATATGCCAGCGTAACACCGGGAGCGGCGTACTTTGTCGTCGGGCCACTGGGACAGGAAGACCACGGAAGATGGGTGTGCCCGGCCGTCGTTAACCGCCTCCTAGAATCAGCCTCCGGAAACAGGAACAAGGTGGGGACTTTCCAATTTATTTGTAATAGTAATGGTGTGAGGTAATAATACTTTATATAATTAATTTTGGTATTCCATTTAATCTCCTCTGGTTAGTAGTCACGTAAATAGTTATTGTATAATCCTTATGTTCATTCAACTCCATCTTATACTGCCGTGCTCTACATAATCATGACTCATTATTTAGCTACGCCCATAACCCCTTTCAGTTATGAATTAGCTTAAAAGTAAATTCATAACAAAACTTATCTCGTACATAGGCGTACATTAAAGCGCGAAAGAGGTGGCTTTCAAGAACCTATGAGCCAGCAGTTGGAGGTAGACCGAGTTATATTCTTTAGCATATAATTGTTTACCAAAAAGTAAATTGGTTCAATACGAATTTTGTGTGAAAAATGTTTCATCAATAGACATTTTGTGTAAAATATTTTTTTACCGACATGTTTTCAATTGGAAAGCATTCCACAATTTCACGTATAATCGGTTTTGTCTACAGAAAATTAGTCAAAAATTGTTTCACGCACAGGCATTTAAGATGGCAAGTGTTTTGTCTAAACACACTTAACCTGACGAGAGTATTTCCTAACAAGCGCATTGACGTCATAGGCGGTTTGCTAAACGGGTGGTCCCAAGAGTTTAGCAGTCGTTTTTAAACTTTCCTTTACCAGGGTTCACCGCTCTCAAGGTGTAGTATGTCAATCTAACATGGGCCACTTCTTGTTCACTTATTCCATTCGAGTACCAAAACGTAGGAATTATTATCTAAGTGCTCATTAAAATTTATTATCGCCACAAAATTTTAGCAATACTATAATAAATTTAATATTTAAAATTTCGAAAGAAAAAAGAAAATTTAAAGTAAAATATAGTCACGTTGATTACCTAGAACTAGCCTCAAACCACAAGAGACCCGCAAACCACAGTTTGAAAACCACTGGAAAAAAAAAAGAGGAATTTTGCTCGACAGGTGTTTTGGCTACACGTTAAGGGCGAATAAATGGCCACTTTTGGAATTTTTAGAATGCTCTTTAAACGCGAAGAAGAATATTTCTTTGAAATTTGGTTTTGAGACAAAAATTTAAAGTCAAAATGTCTTTAAGTTAAACCCTTCCCGCATGTGAACCATCTGTCTGATTTCAAACAAATTGTAAAATGCCACTACTCTAAGCTTTAAGATACACTTCAGTTGAAACCAAACTTTGTGTCAAAATTTGTTTTTAAAATGTATATGCATGAATATTTTATGTTAAAAAATTTTCTTATTTATGTTAAAAAGTCTTGTGAATATTATTTTTGCAATGATTCGGTACTTCCACCAAGTGATTATCTATACCATATCACGAAAAAATAAAATATCTTAAAAAAATTAGGAGAAATGTTTGACTCTTCAACAGAATTAAGGGCACAGTTCACCAAAAAATTGCATTATTTTATACTTGCACGAAATACACTTCAACTTATAGACGCTACTTTTAAGTACTCATTGCTTGCATAAAAAAAGTTTAGATCGCATAGTTTTTAATCATGGTACGTCAAAAGCACAATTGTTATATTTTTGGAACATCTAAATAAAATAAACAAAAACATTTACAGAAAATTAAACAGCTAAAAATTTACGCCGCTAGGTAGCACTGATGTTTTATGTGTACCAGATATCCTACGTTTTAGTCGTAAACAACGGGATATTTGCAGTATTAATTATAAATTATATATATAAATTTCCTCTTTGCCATCTCCCTCATAAGATATCTAGTTTTGTTCTCTGGGTACGATGAAACGTAGTTATGGGTAGAGATTTATTTCACTGTTTGATTTCAAAAGTACTTGTTTTGCTGTGAATAGTCTTTACATGCCACGCTACAGTTAATGGTAGGTACGTATAAGTGCAAACTGAACACTTTTGTAATCCACCTTCGGAAAACATCTCAACCTCTACCTGCGTACATTTTAACGCTGACCAGCATGCACCCAGTAAAGTTGGTAACGCCGGAAGGGACAGCCGTTCCATGAACTAACGTTGAAACAAAAGTGTTAGTTTAACGTTTGTGAACATTGGAATAATTTTGTTCGGTTTCTGTTTTTTTTTTTATCAAAGCGTGTAAGTGAAATAATTAACAAATTTTTAAAATATTTACATTTTAATAATTCCATTATTTCACTTGACCGACGCACAAGTAAAGTGATCAGGCCCACTAATTGTTCATATGGTGGAAGAATACACAATGTGCCCACGGTTGCAGTCAAAATGAGAAAATGAGGGA
>NQII01001800.1:579577-595945 GCA_002778355.1 Clitarchus hookeri
GGGGGGGGGGGGGGGGATTAACCACGTCCAATCAAGCAGCGACAGCCGTGACGCCGCTAATTATCGGCGTCTGCGATTCGCTGCTAGGCGTAGGGATGGCAAAGTTTGACGTCACGTGTTGGGCGGGCCCAGTTTCACGAACGGCTTGTTTGAATATTGCTATAAAGAATGTTCACGGTAAAATGAGCACTTTTGAAATTAACCTTTAAAAAATTCTACTGAACATACCTGCGTATTTTTTTTAACGAACACACTGACTGGCTGGCATGCGCCGAGTAAAGTTGACAACTGCTGAGCGAAAGTCGTTCTACGTCCTAGCGTTGAATTATAAGTATTAGGTAAACATTTGTGAATACTGAAATGATTTCTTATACTTTCTTTCATGTATATAAGCATAAAAATGAGCAAATTTGTAAAATATTTACTCTGCTAATAATTTCACAGTTTCACTTGACCTGCGCGAGAATAAATTGACCAGGTCCATGAAAACGTTGATTGCACATATGGCGGAAGAATGAAGTTTTAATTTGCGATATGAATTAAAATTTAATGATAACTATGCGTCTAAATAATGTCAATCTTAATCATTATACTTAATTTAACAAACTGTGCTGATACCACGTTTGATTTTTCGTTTTAGTCACTATTTGCGCTTCTTTTAGTGAGTTTTATTTCTGTTTTGGTGGTATTACTGGTGAACACGAGTGTGGACGTTGTACGTTGGCGCGCGTGTGCTTCATATAAGAATTTCAAAATGCGAAGGGTAAAATAAGGCAACAGAAATTTAAGACGCTGGGTGCCTTTACTGTNGCTTCATATAAGAATTTCAAAATGCGAAGGGTAAAATAAGGCAACAGAAATTTAAGACGCTGGGTGCCTTTACTGTTAAATTTTTTTTGGCAAAAAGTACCTAGTGATAAATAATAAACGGCCTATTTACATGTTTCTGAAACCGAAATACAGNAAATTTTTTTTGGCAAAAAGTACCTAGTGATAAATAATAAACGGCCTATTTACATGTTTCTGAAACCGAAATACAGAATGTTTGCCATGAGAAATGATGATACTAAAATACTCATTTGTTTTTACGTAAGGTTAGATGGTTAGCTATAAATAGGGTGTAAATTGGCACGCATATCGATTATCGACTGTAATTTAACATTAAGGCATGGATTATAAATAGTAAATACAGAAAACTTGGGTCTGTTTACGGGATCGACGGTTACTGCAAATTCTTATGCCATAATCTCCTATTGCAAACCCTCCTTAAAGGCCAGGCTACAATTGATTTTGCATAAAACATATCACAGGCACGGAAAGTTTAATACACGAACTGGCATGATGCTTGCCAAAATTGCGCAAAGCACATGCACAGGAAAATGGCACAGGCAAGGCGTACAGAAAGTTCGGCTACATTGTATAATTCCTGTGCCTGTGCACTGAGCACCAGGCGTAGACACTCATTGTGTACACCGCCGAGTTGTTGTGAAGATGAAAAATGATTTTCAAAAGGTAATGATTATGTCTAGTGTTCGGGAAAATTGGTGACATACGTACGGATGATAGTTTTGATATAGTATTGTCGGCGATTGTAGAGTGACTTAATAAATTTAATCGACGTTTCGTCCATTTTCGTACTTACCAAAGCACGTTACGAAAACAATAACCACACCATTAACGTAATTATTATTTTCCGTAGAAGCTGCCAACACACACACAAGAAAATTGTATCCAAGATAATATTCTGAAAAAATTTGGAAATAACTTCCGGAAAAATTTTATGCGTGTGCGATATCAATTGAAGCTTTAACTGGAATCCCTGGTAAATAGAGCCACGAGTATTTCGCGAATTCTTTCGGAGGCGAGGTAGACCCCAAACACTTGTTCTTCTCTCCTGCTGTTGTGATTGGATGACAGTTCTTTAGACACGCCCCCTTTAACTGCGAGCCAGTAATAAGCAGGAAGCGGTAGTGTGAGTGAGTTCTGTACAGAGGCCTCGCGGGATCACAGCAACCAATAAGCGAACGATAATATCTAGAGTGCATATAGCGCTGTCCAGCGTAGCTTGCTGCCGACTCAATCTGCGAAATACTCGCGGCTCTACTAGTGAAATATTGCATCTGTAGGTCACGCCGGGCAATGAGGAAGACTTGTAATGGGCCCTCCTAAGACCGTGACGTGCATTCTCGGGAAGTGGAATTTCTCACAAATTATATCTGTAACACAGGAATGATATTACAAGCGCTGTAAGCTAATAGATTGAACTACAGATGCCACTGTGTAGTTTTCACCTTTCCCCTACCTAAACTGTGCAGGAAATCCCTAAAAATGCCATTTTGGAATATTTGTAATTTTTTTTTTCCTTTTTAAACATATTCAATAGCATAAAAGTAAATAAGTAAAATATGTAGATAATTGTTTTTTTACCTTTCTCCAAAAACATTTATTTATAGGCTTTTCCGTTATTTCAGCACTTCTAAAATCAACCTTTAAAAAACTTCACTGCCCAAAACGGCATTCATTTTAACGGACACAACGACCGGTATGGGATTGGTAAAGTTGGTAACGCCAGAGGGGAAAGTAGTTCCACGTCTTAACGTTGAAATACATATGCTGGGTAAACATTCGTGACCACTGAAATAATATATTTTTATTTATGCCCTTCTTAATGAATACAATTGTGTGAAATATTTACTTTTCTAATAATTTTACAGTTTCACTTCACCGACGTACGAATAAAGTGGTCAGGTCCACGAAATTTTAATTTTATATGTAGTGGAAGGATACACAGCCTGCATGCATACAAGTAGATCTTGAGCATCGCTTAAAATAAAAAAAGATCNTTATATGTAGTGGAAGGATACACAGCCTGCATGCATACAAGTAGATCTTGAGCATCGCTTAAAATAAAAAAAGATCACTTTACCCTGAACAGCCTTTACTGAGATACGAGTTAGCGCGCAGGCACTGACTTTGCAGCCAATATTTTGCTAGGCAGTCCCCTTAAGCTGGTGGTTTCCTTGGTTTCTTGTGTTTGCTTATATATGTTTATAACGCATTGTAAAAATTTAACATTTTAATTCAAACCTTATTATAACATACAAAACTAGTGTAGAGAATCCCTGAAACCAGAAGCAAATAATTTCAGTGTGTATATTCTCATGTGAGATTGAAAAATAATAAATTAATTAAACATTAATATGGTTACAGATGCAACGAAAACACTGGGAAAAAGTTGTGGACTTGATTATATCTTATTATATTCCGTGTGTCCGAACAACCAATGAAAAATTAAGCTACGGGGAAACCAAAATAAATCAAATGTTAAAGAGATACTCCTTTAAGAATGCTGGTCAGGAAAAAATTCATTATTTTTTATTTTTAAGAATTACCGATCAACATGTAGACAGTACTAGTAACCACTTACTCTTTCCTTGCATAAAAAAATATATAGTGCATATTTTTTGTATCATAGCATGCCAAAATCACATTTAAGTGTTTTTGGAATGTATAAATAAAATAAACGAAAACATTCACAGGAACTTTAACATGGGTGACTGAAAGATGATTAATTAATATCAAGACATACTTGGCTAAATCTATTTTACAAAAAAATTATAGACTGCTAGAAACAAAAATTTGCAAAAATTCCACTTATTTGAACAATTTTTTTAAATTTCGGAAACATTTAATGACGTGTTTTAAAATATATATTAAATTAACTCATGGTGCCCTATTTCAACGAGCATTATCTCATTTTGGCATGTTAGTTAGTTTTTATTATCTGTACGTCATAAAAACATTAAAATTGTCATTCTGATTTGCAATTATGCCAGAAATACGCAGTGTATTTTTTTTTATACGAATGAATGATATTTGTAAGTAATGCCTGTAAAATTGAGCCGTGTTTCTTACAGATATAAAATAATGAATTTTTCTTTTGTGACCAGTGGTTTGAAGGTTTCGCGCTGCGAGAGTGGCGCGTGTGCGCGCGCGTGAGGGTTGCGCGGGTTGAGGTTATGTGCGGCACGCGGCTACAGTGTCTACCTGTGCAGGCGGGCGGTGGTGCTCCACCGCCGAGGCTCCGGCCTCNGCTCCATCATGCTCCGCCGAGCCTCCACTAGCGCCCTGCGGTCTCCCCGCGCTGCTTACCCACCCTTCTTCGCTTTACCATCCCCCCCCCACCTCCCCGGGCAACCAACTGTCATCGATCCGCGTCGCGTGACAGCCATATTGCGCCTGCGCAGTGTTGCCAGATCATCTGAGTAGAAATTCCCCACAACGCTGGCCTAACATTCCCGTCTCACTCGCGAAATTCCCGTGATCGTACATTTGAAAAAAAATAAAAAATTACAATAGAAAGTGCGCGTAGTAATTAAATTATGATTAATGACAAAGAGATGAGAAATGTTCGAGATAAAAGTGTATGTATTGAAAATATCGTTCCTATTATTATGTCCTTGAAATCGATTATAATTCTTTTTTAAGAATTATGCAAATTTATACGCAAATTTAAACAAGTGTTATAAATTAAAAATTCCCTGCTTTTCTCGTTTCTTCCCTTTTTCCCGCCAGCTACTGAAGTTTCCCGCGAAACGAGTAATTTCCCGTCATCTGGCAACACTGCGCCTGCGTGGCCCGCAGTGAGTTCACACAGTCGTCTCCCAACAATCGAGATAAAAGTTTAGCCGAGTAACTTGAACTCCCTTCCTCGTGTAGAGCCCAACACACGTCTGGGCGCGCAAGTTCCCTCGTGTTCACTTGTGTGCAGCCCGTCCCGGACCGGCCTCATAACATCACTATTTACAAAATATATCGTCTGAGTTTCGTCATATACATAGCCTATTTTGACCAAGCAGTACTTCACTGTAAGAATGTATCTGTCCCAAGATATAAAATTTCTCAGTCGTAACCTGAAGTAACTGCAGTTCCTCGCTAAAGTGAATAAGTTCCGAAAATACTGTGACTTGTATAGCCTTTTCTTTTCTGAAAGACACCTGAAACTTTCCACGATTAGGTCCCAATTATTATCTGACAGTTCAGTTCCCGCTCTTGTTGCATAAGGTCTGGGGCAGCAGCACTTTTTTCGCTTAACATCTCCTTCATCGCTTTAGCTGGTCGGCATCTTCTCGGGTAGCAGGAACACTGCTGAAAGCGCGAAGCATATTATTGCCGAACCACAAAGTTTAGCCTCTCTGCATTCTGGCCACTGCAGTCTCACACATTACCTAACTCTTCCAGCGATATATATCCTACTTTCCATCCCTACGAATCCTACTCCTAGAGCTGTGTGGAAAGGAGTAACGAGGGCAAACAAAGCTAATATAGAACTCTCTACAACGTGACACCGTGTTCAGTGAATCAAATTTATAGTTTCATGGCCGTTCAGTTTTGGCGCAACACACAAAAACATAAGCAATTGTGAGCGCCTTTAGAGACAGACGACTGCAACTTGCAAAGCATCCTTACTGTACTGGTATAGGCGCAACCAGGCGATGCCTGTGCCGTGAATCTCTTCCAAGTGGAAGCTAGGTACCTGTAGCAGGATTTCCTTTCGCCTTTCGCAATATCCTGTTAAACTTGCTGTGCGTGGAAACAAAGCACTTCAGATGAGAGTAAATATAAAACGCCAGCATCGTGTGAAAAGGAGCCAGATGAAATAAAAATGTGACAAGGACAATCCACAGTTTTACATTTCGGAAATTCACTCATAGCGACACCGTTCCCTAGTACTTAAGTGAAAGAACTGAACTACCAAAATCATTTATAGATATCAAAAAAAGCCAGAATACACACGGACTATAACATGTAACCATAACAAACGTATTGCCTACTTATCACACATTATTCTGACTGCTCGCCTCTCGCCAGGGCAGGGTCACCCGCGTATTTTCGCATGTTGGAATCGTGCCGGGCGATGCCGCTGCTTGTGAGTTTTCTAGGGGTCTCCAGTTTCCTCCTCCCTTTCACACCGGAGCCACCCCATGCTCTACCTTGCTTCACCCTCGTCGGCTCACACACACATTATTCTGCTGTATGTTTTCGCGAAAGAAAGTTAAGGCCTACAAGCTATTAATGTTAACTGCATTCAGTCAGCGATTTATTCTTAATTTCGCGGGCAAGCGGACTGTTGCAGAGGGAAATGGCTGAAGTAGACGGCTTTTTGCAGTCGCCAAGGTTTCGCTGGTCCTAGTCAATAAAGCTTCTGGCAGTGTGGTGTCGGCACATTCTGGGTCGCCGAGTTATTCACAATAAGTCCCAGTTTCAGCAGCTGGCCGGGCAAACTGGAACGATTGGAATCCGGAGCAGCGCGTTACTCCTGGCTGGCTTGATGGCTTGCATGCGTCAGAAATACCACGCTAAAAATAAATCGCTAGGGTAAAATATTTACTCTCGCAGTTAGTAAAAATAATTCTCTAGGATTGCCCTTCTGTAGTATTTATCTTTCGACTTCCATAATGGCGTAAGACACGAGTTTACTGAATTTATGTCCCATATCCCCTTAAGGACTCCTCAATCTAAAAAAAACTCAATACAAAGCTCACTTTCTGTCATCCGTTTCAAAATTTGTGTGATAGGTCCTTTGCCAGATTTAAAAAAATCAATGATGAACCCTGAGTTGCGGTGTTACGACGTAGTTTTAATTTCGTTTGAAACAGTAAAACAAGTGAAAATTTTCCGTTTCGTTGAACCTATTTTGTTAATTTCTTTTAACAAGGCACTTTTAGTCTTATAAATTACAACAATAAAAATAAAACTTTTGCACGCCCTAAAACATACGAAGCTCTAGTCGTAACGCCATCGGTTACCTTCACTTATTGCCACCAAGCACTGAAATGTTTCATGCTTCACGCGATTGTCAACAGTAAGGGAACAACTATCTGTAACCATGAATTGTTTATACTTGTCAGCTAGTTGGTTGCTATCTACACGAGACAATAATATTCAATATTCAGAGAAATTAAATAACGGTCCCCAAAGTACGAACTTTACTATTTAAAAAAGTTTTGCTGTAAATTTACTAAAAATTTACACATAAATGTTTTTACTTTATTTTGTAGGAATGTAAAAATTTAACCAAATTTCGATTTCAAATTTAATTTTTTTTTTTTATTGATAGCTAATACTTTCTGGCCTTTGCCGAGTGTTGGTTATATAAATTCAGGTTATTTGAAATTTGCGTGTGCTGTTTCATATCTTGGGAAGCATTCGAACGATTTAAATAAAAATGAATACTTGACATTTTACACTGTCAGAATTTAATTCAGAAAGTTTTGTCGGCATTATTTTTTCACTTTTGAAGAAAGGCCCAACCACGTGAATAAATAATGCCGCCATAATTACTGAAAATGTTTCCGTCAAAACTATCACAAGAATAGTGCTACCTATATTGGAATTATATAGCATATTGTTATTTTAAAAATGAAGCCATATCTTCCAAATATTTATACCTTTTGAAACCGAACTTGGCAGACTGTCATTATTTGTTGTATTAAATATAATATCTCACAGTTTATTTTGTCCTCATTTTTATAAACTAGCACCACCCGAACAGTAATTATTTTCTATCATATACTGAGGACCACTAATCGATTACCACCAAACTGGTCAAACACTTTGTGGTTTAGTAAGCCGCTTAAATTATTTTAGGACTTTAGACACTTATTTGGAAAATGACGTCTTCAGAGTGTTAAAGTCAGTATGCCATGTCTACAGAAACATTGGAAATATTTCATCCAAATTTTGCCTACTTCGTATGTAAATATAAAGTTTACGAATTCGTTGCATTTTCCGCCATCTTATGAGATAATTACACCAGGAATATACAATTTTTTTATAATATTTTACTGATAACCGAAACGAATTTCAATAAATTTGGCTTGGAAATAGCACTAATATTCATGGCATAAATAAAATACTTAATTTCATAAAGTCTGCTCATTATAAATTGTATTAAATACTATATATCTATAACAGCCAAACCGATTGAAACCCATATTGGCATGTCCGCAGTGATTGTGCAGTTAGTACAGTGATTAATCAAATCTTTAGTCCGCCATGTTAAAACAATTTAATACTTGAATATTTAAACGTGAATATCATATTTCAATAATGTTTTTATCAATTAAGACTACGTTTTACATACAAATAGTTCTACATACAGCGAGCTAAATTTCTGTATAATATTATCTTATTTTCAAAATGGCGGTCTAATTTTATTGTTGTTCTGTGCCTTATCTCTAGTACCATTAAGTTTTTTTCACTCAAACGTGTGCTGAAGTACTTAATGTTTGCATTGGATTCATTTAGTAATAACCCTTAATAGACTTGCCTTTCGGAAGCTATTGGTATCAACCATTTTTTCTTATCTGCGCAAATCAAATCTACAGAACTTTTCAAATAATTTCAATAAAATCTGGTTGCACGTTTCGTCTGCTGAATTGTTTAAAGCACAGTATCCGATTTTTCAAGTATTTGAGTACCACATTAAAATTATGTAATTATTGGGTAGTCGAAACTTTGTTATTTAGTTATATCGGTGATGTCTTGAAGTTTTCTGTTTCTGAAAACTGTACCAGATGTAATTTAACACACTGTCCTAGAAAAAGAAAATATCTGTTAAACAATTTACAAAATAAAACTTTGATTCTATCGCAAATGAGTTCCGAAATGACATCTTGTATATGTAGCAGTCTTCTTGCCTCTGAACCACCATGTTTTCGTTATCGAATTGTACTTTAGATGTATTTTACATCTGTCACGCTGGCAAGATTATGATAATGGCGAAGGAACCAATGCTCTTATTAAAATAAAAAACAATCCCTCCCAATTTGAATGTGTGAAATTGTATAATTCAAACATTGCTACCAACTGTGCATGCTGTACTAGTAAAACAATTACGTCACCACACAGATAAATGGAGTAAGTGAATATTATCACACGTGGGAAATAATCGCACGAAACCGTGGCATAAACGTAACACTCGCTTATTGACAAGTCATATTTCGATTGACGTCGTGGTCTTGTACTAAAAAGTTGGCACATTTGCTGTTTATAAGCACGTAAGATATGCTTCTATGGAAGGTTGCATCCGGTTTACTGTCAATGGCGGCACATTCCTACGAAGTTTCATTACAATCTGTTTAGTGGTTAAAATGTTTTCAAGGGGGTGACACAGATATACAGACGTATTGTAGAGTGCATATGCTTCCGCTATCTTTCAGAGAAAAGTAAGCTTCCGAGGAAATGCACGAAACGATTTTGATACGTATCGCAGTAAGGAAGATGTTGATACAGACCTTTGTGTCAGAAGACTTTCCCAGATCAGTATGAGTTTATGTATACTTCTAAGGCCAAGCGTAAGAATTCTTCCTGAAAATGAACTTAACTTAAGTATTTCCCTTGGATGTAAAAAACTCGCTTTGAATGGGTTCACAAAGACCTGTTCGTTTTGTCACAGAAACTTAAAAGCTTCCTTCGAAGTTACATCATTCAGCCGTCTCCAGTCGATGCTGGAACTATTATTTAAGAAATTGGTTATTGTATTTCAATTCCGATGATAAATGTACCATGGCGAAACACAAAGTGAACGGTGTTATTTATTTTGAGTAAAATATTACTTATTTTACGTATATTTGAAATTAAAATTCAGTCATGTCTCCAGAAATTTATATTTTCAAATTTTTGATAATTTTTATTATTTTTAATTTATCTTCGGCCATTCTTTACAAAACGTAAATTGTTTCTGCAAAATATTACACTGTGTATGGTTACTGTTTATCATGAAAGCAATGTAAAACTTATATGCTTTGGACTTCGGAATTACTATTTGTCGGTAGTTTCAGTACCATATAAGGTTCCTTAAAACACAAGGAAGCTTTAAAACTTGGAGCGTTTCCTTTCGGTGAAGTATTTCAATTCTGGTTTTATAAGATGCGTGTCTTCTTCTATTCGTGATATATATAATACACTTGCAAGAGTATTTATCACCCTCGTGGTGAACATCAAATAATTCGCAGTGGCCAGAAGCGTTAGTAAGGTAATAAGTTTTGCTGCAAAGACGAAAATTCATAAGTAAACCAAAATATCTTGGCTGAAAGCTTATACCATAAAGCGAAACATTATATTAATTACGCTTGCCACTTTCATCTGCTTCTATTTCTAAAAACCTTTTTCCAGTAATTGCGTTTCCAACCCTTCGGGTAAGTCAACTTCTATTCGTGTTAAATTCCCTCCCAGACCCCAATTAAATTTTCTCTTCTTTCAGTACGTGCCTCGGTTTTATTCTGTTGGGTCTTCTATAAACATAACTTTTATATCAGTTTTTATATGAAAATAAAGGATCCTTTATAATTAAAAAAGTTATTGTATAAAGTGTTTTTACTGAATATTTCATAAAGTTTTGAAGCACGCTCATGTTTTACTGCAGCCTAACATTACAATTTATAGACAGCCTACCATACCATAGTATCAAATATATATCTCTAAATACATATATTATTTCACACATTTACTTATATGTATACCAAGTTTGATTCCCACCTCCCGAGGTTTTGCTTCAATAAGGCAGGCAAAATCTTGTAAGTCAAAAATATGTAAATTTTCAGTCCTGGCTGCTGTGTTACACAGCACTCTAAACCAGCAATTTTGGTTGATATTTCATCCTAGGATAGGTTATTATTTACACAAAGCTGTTGTTTTTTCTGACCTGCATGACTTACGTAAATCGCTGTTCTACAGAATTTATAAAACATTTCTTAGAGACGAGGGAGGTAGTTTACCTTATACAAAAACTTCAAAACTAAGTCGGTAACATGTTTGTTTTAGAAACAGTAATTCATAGGATGAAAATAATTTGCGTGTTTAAAATATATAAATGCTTAGACCAGCTACCACGTGTAATCACACACTAGTTTCCATGTATTTTTCACAGAACATTTTCGGCAGAGATCGTAGTTGGCAGGTTGATCGGCCCACGCATCATTTCAGGGCGTCTCAGTGGAACCTTATCCTATCGGGCCTTCATGAATGATTCGTAGGAAGATGTTCTTGTGCAGAAATGGCGTGTAACGTGGACAATGCACGACGATGCAAAAGCTCGCTTCGGTATTACAGTCGAGTAGTACTTGGATGCAAAGTACCTACAATGCTGGATTAGATGAGATATCCTTTTGTGAGCGCACCTAGTTTACTGAAGCGTAGCCCCTTCAAGGTTTAGTCTACTCAGGTTAGGAACAAAACGAGATTTCGTATGGAACAGTTTGACATTGGGAAAATTTCTGCCACTAGGTGCGCAGTGTTCCAAAAGGTAACTCTTAATTAGAATTTTAAGCTACGTGAATTGTAAAAGAGAAAGATTTTAGGTAGTAACGGAGTTATTTAAAATTTGATTTACGGTTATTGCAATTACCCAGTTTTTAACGTAGAAATAGAGAAACCTTGTACCTTTCCGACACTAGCGCTTACCTAGCGGCGAAAATTTTCCCTTTGCCGAACTTTTGACATTGATCTTCCCAGCCTGTAGTGAAATTTAACCCTAGCTCCCTAGAACATAATTTCCTGCATCATTTCAACGTTTAGACATATCCATGCGGCGTGTTAACAATCAAGAACTGCGGGTACATGTTAAAAACGCACGTCAGACTCAGCGTACAATTGGAGCATGTTTGCCGGTCCCAAAACTTTTGCCTTCTCTCATGTGTGGAGATGGGAGAAGAGGGAAAGCTAAAACTTTATAAACACTTTCTGTGATCATGGCCTTGTTCAATAAGATCGTGTGCATTGTTTGATAATACCATATCACTTGTTGCTCAATTTAAAAAAAAAAAAAACCTTATTTCACTTTGTAAACAAACACTTCTGGCAGCTCCAGTTCCAACATCACCCATACTCGGCTACATTGCGTTGCATTGGAGAAAAAGTGGCTGCATACCTCTCAGGCGTCTGTGTACATTTAAAATTAAAAATGCAGTTTTATTGGCTGGCCTGAGTAAGTTCTGAAAATATATTTCTTACCAATTTTAAAATTTTGATGAACCTTTCGTAGTTTAACATAATTACAGCACATTGTTTCGAAATGTAAAGTCAAGAAAGTGTCAACCTCCAAGTAAGTAATGAAGAGAGGATATTACTAGCAAATACTGACAGTATTGTCATACTTACTTTAAATACTGCTCTCAGGATCTTTCCTAGTCTCAAGTGTTACCTGATATTATTTTTTAATGCAATGAGTAAACAGTTTTTTAATGCCCAAAATATCTTACAATAATGACTTGAGAACTAAATTCGAAATATATTTTCGACTTATTCCCCGAGGGGAATAGCTACTAATAATTAATACACTGCGTCTAAACTCATTCTGTATTTATAACGGACGTTAAACTGAGGATATATTGCATGTTTTATTTACGGGTGCATCAATACTACCAGGGGCGCAACAACTAGAATTTTCAAGGGGGCAAACACTAATTTCACTATCATCCTTTTCTTAGTTTAGGACAGATATACCAACATGAAACTCGTTCTCGTTTAGAATTGTTTCCATTCAATATCAAGAATTTAATGTCTGGTTGGCTTTCAGTAACGGTTTTCTAGAATATTATTATTATTATCATGTAAATTTTAAATTTATTAAGAAATAAATTATATGTAAAGTGTAACAAAGTTATATTATGTGTAAACATCAGTCTACTTGTATGATGAAATGCTTCTTTGTTTGCCAATTATAAACACAGCAATCATAGCTTTATATGGTCTAAGATGTTCATCATTGAAGAATAAATGGCAGCCATTTAGATGACACCTTTCTTTAAACGGTACACACTGTTTAGAAAATGTTTGAATTAGTAATGGCGTGTTTCATAAAATTATTAGCATGCCAATAAGTAAACTGTGAATAATCATATGCAATGAAAAAAACTTGCATATAATTCATTATTTAATTATTGAGTAAAAATGTATCAGATCAGATTCGAATGAAAATTGTATAGTCGTATTTCTTGTCATTACAGCTATTTGGTAAAACAAACAATAGCCTATTGACGTGTAGGCGTTTAGTTTTACTCAACTGTACCAAGCAGGTGCACGTGATAATATTGGCTATGTTCACCATCTACTTCATCCACCGTTTGCTGGTAACAATGTTATAAGAACAAAAAATAAATGAAACGCTGTTGACACATTGTAGTTCACAAATCATTTTACAGTTTCCCAAGCAAAAAAAAAAGTACCATTTAGTAGTAGTTGATGAGGCATGAATAACCAGAAGCAAGCGAATAAATTCTAAGTATATGAGAACAAACAACGTATTTCATATTGCATTCCTTTAAACTTTGATACTACGGCTGCAGCAGAACTGAGACTTGGATATAGGTCATGTACATTTGCTGCTAGCAACTTGATTTGATAAGGTCAAAATTATGTTCACTCAAAACTACCTCTACTTCTTCGCTCTAATTTGTAGGGTGGCGAAGGAGTGCTTTTTTTCAAGTGTATAGTATTTCTCGAACCCTGGTTGTTTAAAACTCGCATGCTGGATGCGTTTAGGCACATGCTTGTATGAAGGAATGAGGAAGAATGGGGTTATATTGATTATTTTTTATTCCATATTGGAAAAAAATTAATTGAAGCTCTCTTTGGTACATTTTGCTGTCAGATATCCCAGCGTTGCAAGTACGTTTGTGTTTTGAACTTTAATACAACTCAGTTTTTCTGTCTCATCAAAAACTGGCAAACACACTAGGGGCTTGAAATATGTTTCTTCTTTTCAAATTTGTGTGAGATTTTGTGGATACTTCTTCTCAACTTTCTCCAATCTCTCCGACGAACTCTAACAAGACTGGTTACGATTCATCATGCTACAAGATATTTGTAGCACTTAAAAAATTTTTTTTCCGCTTTGCCCCCTTTGACACACCACTAAATATTCAGAGGGGAGGCAATCTACCCTTCTCCCCTCCCATTGTTGCGTCCCTGAATACTACTAAGTAACTGTGTAGGCCCTTTTTTCACCACTGTTCTGAATATATCGTAAATTATTCTTGTTTAATACTGCTTAATATATAGTGGCATATTTTGTTACGCATTTTTAAATCTCTTATAAAATACCATGAAAAGATTCAAAGTTCTTTAGATCTAAAAATAGCTCATAATTTTTTTTTAGAATTTAACAAGGATATAAAATGTTGCGAATGGAAATAAAAGTTTTCACTCTAAAAATAAAATATTCAATTTGTCGTTAAAGTAAGCGAAACTATTAAAAATGGCTCCACTGTAAACTTGAAGAAACTTGCTGGTTATAATGGAATCTGTGTTTTACCGAATTATTTGTGATTTATGTTGAAATACAGTAAATCCTATGAATCGAAGACAATTGACTGACTTTCAGTGGTTAGTATTTTCCTAATAAATGTCAATAATTAGTTTCCATTCAGTTATGAAATTTCTAAACACTATTTTGTTGTTAACATTTTCCATATGTTTTTTAATTTTCTTTTGCATGTTGTTTCTTAGTAAAAAGTTACAACCCATTGAGAGAGTCAGTTTAAATTCTGGGCAAAATAATACAGGCTTGTCCTGAATTCCAGGTACAAGCTTTGTGCTACGATTCGTTACGGAAAGAAAGATAGATAACATATGACCTATATCTTAACATGATTATTAAGAGAGAGACACGCCCTTGGAAATTGACAATGAAAACTAGTTATTCGCAAATTGTCAGAAACTTTTGATGGCAGATATCAAATCTAACGATATTCAAACATTCGTTTTTTAATTTCACGTATAAAGTGGATTGGAATAGAGAGATTTGGGCGGCTCTTAACATCGAGGTCTTGAGAGCCGACGAGGATAACGTGAGGCGAGTATGGAGCAGCGCCGGAATGCAAGAGCGGAGAAACTGGAAATCCCCGAGAAAACCCACCAATCAGCGACATTGTCCGGCATTCCCACATGCAATAATCCAGGAGCGACCCGCCGGGAATCGAACCCGGTTCACCTAAATGGGAGGCGAGTAGTCTAGCCACTACACCACCGCTACCCCTTGACAATTGTGAATGAAAATCAGTCATCTAAATACCAGAAACTACTAATGGCAGATATAAAATCGGGCTAACGCTATTCAAGAATTAGTTGTTTCATTTCACGTATAAAGCCTGCGACATGGGGACATGAATAAGTAAGAAATTACTGGTATAACTAATGAGCCTACAGTACTCTACACAAGGTGCAAATAATTTTTAATGAAGTTCTTGAAAACATGGATGGTATATAGGTCTTGACGTCTCGTTGATAGCAATATTATTAAATATGGAACCAGAAACATATGCAATAGTAGTGAGACAAATACAAGTACACACGTGCCTTACCCAGGACTAGAACTCAGAAAACCTCGTACAATAAGCTATCGTGCAATCCACTGCATTATGGAGGTCGCATTCGGAGCGTCAACTTTGGTTATAACCAGGCTAATGTTGTGAATGATAAGGTTTACTAACCTGAAATACTCGCAGAACCATAATTTTGAAAAGAAGTGTCGGAGTCACTTAAAACGCGTAAGTTTACATGGCCTACTATAGCACTACTTGCGCAGAGAGTTTGGTGTAAATAGTTTTAATGATTTTCTAGATATGACATGCCACAGTGAATTTTAAAATGGCCGCCATTTTAATAACAGTCATTCTGCGGGGTTACCAACTATAAAAGTAGAATGTCCTTACTAAGTACTGTATGTCCACCTAGTTTGGTGAATTTCGCTTCACGCGTTCAAATTTTTTAACGGGACATACACACAGACAAGAAAGTGATCTCATTAGCCTTTATTTTATTCGAGAAGTGGGATGAACACGTCTTCTTAGTCGTGCAGATTGCTCATTATCGAATTAGTTACGAGATAGCAGATGTTTCTGGTAGTGAGATCTCTAAAGCAGATATCTCACAGCAATAAGGCTACAACTGTAACAATATCCCGGTGTACCCAATAAAATAACATACATTTTCATTTTCTCTCGAGACATACATTTGGAACACCAAAGTGCATGAATGTAACCCATCCTCGGTAATGGTATATTACTGTTACATATTCAGTGCGGTGACGATGGCGACACAGGAACATTATCCTCGCAGGATTTAATCATTTTCTTTGAAATATTGCTTCAAGCAAGCTGCGCAGAATAATTAAATAACAACAAAACTAAAACTAATTTATAGAAGAGTAGTGTTCCCCACACTTTCGCTTCTGTCGTGTTATTTTACAGCGTAGTCTAATTCGTGAACCTTAACGTAAAAGTGGCCACGCCAATGTTTTTATGATATGTGTTAGTTTTTAGTTCTTGACCTCACGACAGTTAGAGAGAGAGAGAGAGAGAGAGA
>NQII01001801.1:7665-51862 GCA_002778355.1 Clitarchus hookeri
GGGGGGGGACCCACCTAGACCCTCCCCCCCAGGCAGAACAGCTCGCTGCCCCGTCGCTCGCCTGGGTGGGCGAGGAGATGATTGAAAGCGGTGACGAGGCTGACGTCACAGCCCCTTGTTGGAGAAGGCAACGTGTTTACAGGACACGCAAAAATATTCTGGGAATTAGGACCCTCTGCGCCACGCGGCAAGAAGAGAAATTTCTGGGTGATGGCCTACGTCCCTATAAATATTGCAGTGGTCTAAGAGTCACGATTTTTTCTGTGGACGCCAAATGGCTGAGTGCGGTATCGAGGCGAAGACGAGTGCGACGAGGGACATTGGTGAAGAGGACGGACGACGACGGGGGAGACTGCGAGGTGACGGCGCACGAGTTGTTTGTGGTGTGAATGATCAGAGGGCGCAATACCCGACGAGTGAAAATAACTGTGCATGAGGGCGCTCGGAGAACTCTAGAACATTGCGGACTTGTAGGGCCTTGACTAAACTGAGGTTGGAAGAATGAACATGTAAAACGGATTTTATTGTAAACATTGGAACTGTCAATATGGACATATAATTTACAAAATTATTGAATTGGTTTTTGATTCATTGTCCATTGGAACTAATTGTTAATTATTTAATTATAATATTTTCTTTGAGGTATTTGTAGAGTGTATTGAGTGAATTTATTAATTGTAAACAGCACGTGATATCGAATTATTGTAAGAATTTGGGTAGAGAGATTTTTTATTATAGTTACTGTAAACAAAATTAGAAAATCATAATTAACTCTTTTATTTAATTATGATCTCCAACCCTTAACGAAACTTGCTTAGCCCACTGTGTTTGAGAGAAAATTGTAACAATATGATAGGCCAGCATATTTCTCCTTAGTTACGAAGAACTTTTATATATTCACTATTTTTGTAATAATTAGAGTCATTTTCATTTAAATAGTGTTTACATACACGTAAGTGTTCGCGTGTACTATTGGATAATTTGAAGAACAATTTAAATATAAAAATTTTTTTTTCATGATACACTACTCAATATAAAAAAAAATTGTCATGACTTTGCATGGATGTATTTATCTATTCAGCACCACTCTGCTGGAATTAAAGATATACAAACTTCTGAATATTTCCGGAAACTGAAAACAATACAGCATTTGCAAAGGAACATTTCTTGTGCCTGTCATCGACAAATTAACGTAATTATATGTAAAAGAGAAATGGTTGTTGAATAAACTGACATCAGAATGTGATATTTGTGCACTCGTGTGTACTGTGAATAAGCAGTGTTGCCAGCTCTTCCCTGCATCACTGTAGCACAGTGTCTTGGCATAGGGGCCTACTCCTAATCTGTCTTCGGATACGTGTTTGTGGAATATGTTGCTACTCCCCTTGTACAGCTTCCTCTAGTTGGGAAAGTGTTTCGGGAGGGTCTGGTCATCCTCAACTTGCATTTGCAGATGATACCATAGGTGCTCTATTCGGTTCAGATCAGAGATATAGCACCTATGGGATCATCTGAAAATGCAAGTTGAGGACGATCTGACCCTCCCGAAGCACTTGGCCAGCAAGAAGAACATGTACAAGAGGTGGCAAGACATTCCACAAATGCATATCCGAAGACTGGTTAGGAGTATGCCAAGACACTGTGCTGAAGTGATGCAGGCAAAGGTGGCAACACAACGTATTGACAGTCCACACAAGTGGACAATTACCACATTCTTTTTCAGTTTGTTCAAGAACCATTTCAGTATTACACACAATTACGTTAATTGATCAATGAGATACACAAGAAGTGTTCCTTTACGAATGCTGTATTGTTTTCGGTTTTCGGGAACCTTGAGAAGTTTGTATATCTTTAGTTTTAGCAGAGTGGTGCTGAATAGATACAATGCCCACATGCAAAGTTATAACTTTTTTATTTTGAGTAGTTTATTTACAAATTTTTATACATTAAAAAAAATAAGTATCTTTATTATGAATTTGTTTATTATCATAATTTTATCCATCTCTATTTTGTCTTTAATTACTATAAATATTATACATTTATAAATTAAAAAACGGACCAAATAATTTTAAATTAAAAATTTATAGTTATGTAATTGCAGAACCCATATACCCCTGAAGTAATATTTTTTAAATTAATTGTGATATTGTTTTAGAAGAAATAATATTAAAATCTTCCTTTTTTATATAAATATTTCTTTATTAATCAATTAAATTATTCGGTTTTCAATGAAAATTTTCGGTATATAAAATTAAATTTATAAACTGCTCTCAAAGTTAAATAACACACACATGCCATAAAAAAAACTATCACTGCTAGAGACTAATTAAAATAAAAAGTGTCTCATTTTAATATTACTCATGGTTAGTTGGTATGGGAGAAAGTGTCATGTTTATTATATTTTATGTTTAAGAAAATTTTGCCTAATAAATATTACATATTACTGGATAAATGTGATGTAAAATTAATGCATGAACATGATACATTATTCATAAGGGAATGGTTATGCTGAAAAATGATGATAAAATGCATGATATCGAATTTTCAGACAAATAACGGTATTTTATTTGTTTCATATATGTTATTTTTCTCTATTGTTTTTCTTGTCGTTAGGAAGGATTTCTATCATTTTACAGCAATATTTATAATTGTTCAGTATATTTGGAGTGCATTTTTAAGTATCTTCTGTACTCATTTAATTATGTACATAATTATTAAATTCTTATGTTGTATATGTTTTGCTTAAAAGTCATGTAAATATAATGATTTTAGATGAAATTTTTCTGCTACCTTATTAGTTTATAACTAGATAGGTAAATTAATAATGCGTGAAGAATTAAGAATTTCTCCTTTAATATTGCCGTATTAGCACTGAAATAATGCATAATTTGTAACTATTTTTCCAGTGTGTCTTTTAATGTTTTCTGTTGACATTCAATCCTAGAATCGGCATTTCATATCTACTTCAGTAGAAAGTGTTCAATTAAATGCTGACGAGTTACTCCCCGGAGAGTGTGCGCCAAGCCCGCGGCTCGCATGAGCTGGCCGGGCGCATGCGCGCGAGCTCTCGTGTTGCAGCGGGGGTCACGTGATGCGAGGCGACGTCCCCGCGGCACGTGCGCCTCTGTGCGCGCTGCCAACTTGACAGCCGCCGTCGCCGGGACAAAAGACGCCAGCGGAGGAGTGGGGCTTCGGCCGGCCTAGTTGCCAGGGTCTGTGCGTGGACGTCATTGTTCCCGCACGCAGGATGGAAGGGGAGAGATTCACGCCAAGGTATGAAAATTGGAGTAGAACATTAGCGTAACGACTCAGCAGCAATAAGTCGGAGCAAACACCGAGTTGACTAAGCCCAACTACATCGCGAACCACCAATGAAAGAAAGGCCTTACCCTTTCCGCTTACCAGAATTTTTTCTTCTAGTGTTTCAACATCCTTTTAAATAAAGGTTACCCACTCCCACCTTGTGTTCTAGTAGAAACATATTTCTTACTCTGTAAATTGAATTAAATTTTGCATTTTATTTTTTGTCGGTTAGTTTTTTCGGTATCTATGCCCCCCCTTTTTTTTTCACCCAGTAGTTTAATCTTGGAAGATAACACGTGAGGCAACCGTGACCCCAATCGCGGCCAAGTATGCTTAATTCCAGAAAAGCCGCGATGCATGTGCCCTTTAGAATATTTCTTTCATGCATTGTGTATTGGACTCTGCCCTANTTAATTCCAGAAAAGCCGCGATGCATGTGCCCTTTAGAATATTTCTTTCATGCATTGTGTATTGGACTCTGCCCTAAGACGCACTTAGGTCCCATGTCGACCTAGGAACTCCGTTTTACCTCTCAGTTTCGAGGTAGGTTAGAAAAAGAAGCTCGTGTGATCAGCTGTATCTAAGATCGTCTGGCTTGCACGGTTAACGTTGATTACATGCCCTCGATCTTTTCGTTTGTGTGCGGATTTTGCAAATAACTTTGGGGTCTCTCCGATGCATTTTAACGAATCCAGTAAATAGAAAAATCCTTCTCTCACATGTTCTAGGCTTAAAGTTAGTAACCAGAAAATAACCGCTGAACTAATAGTACCTGATACCTCATTTCCAGTGGTGTTTTATATCGACGGGGCAGAGAGAGTACATCTCTTTAGGATTATTTAAATGGGGTTATGCAGCTGAGAAGTTAACGGAAAATAAGTAGTTTTTTTATGTAATTTGTGTGTTGTATGACTGGTTTTCCTTGGATGGATTTTGGCACCTGTCGTTTGTGAGTTAAAATGTGGGACATATTCAGCCTTTAGGTTATTGAGCAGAGTTGCTGTCATTATTCCCGATTGTGATTTTAAATTCTTGTAGCGTTCCTAGACGTGTGGGTGGGTGTTGATTGAACTGGTAGCGTAGCTATACGCAAACGTTTTACTTGTAGTTTACGCAGTCCATCGTTTCTAATGTGTTAAACCCGGGTTGGCTGGAAAGTAGGAAACGAACGTCGTGATATATAGCTTAGGATAATACTTATTTTAACAAATCATATATTGACATACACTACTAACAAAAAGTTTTCCACCACCTGTTTTTTGTTGCACATGGATAATGTTTGCTAGGACAGTCGGCGCACTACAAAAATACATTTTATCAAGTATGGCGTGGTATTCTGCATAGACAGGGTGAATTTCATCCCACACAGTACTTCTTCTTGAGCTATGAACAACTGAGTAACTCAGAAATCCCGGTGGTATAACATTTTTTTCGAGTAGTATAAATAGATATCCTTGAATAAACTNACAACTGAGTAACTCAGAAATCCCGGTGGTATAACATTTTTTTCGAGTAGTATAAATAGATATCCTTGAATAAACTGCCAGAAAATAAATAGTAATTTTTTTTTTGGAAATCTCTTTTGCAGGTAACGAATACGCTTTGTTCTTAAGATAAAAAAATATTGGCAACATATTAATTTGTAACATTTAAAAGTAAATTAGGAGAAATTAAAACAAAAATAAAAACAGAGTTGAGATCTGCATATTTTTTCCTCCCTTAATTTTGAATGTTGACTACTATCCAACGACGCCTTATATTGCAGGTTCTTGTAAACCTGCGACATAAATGTCTTTCAAAATAGGGCCTTTTCCTTTCTGAGTGTTTTGTTTGTGGTACATGAGCATACCCATAACAGATACTATTGAGGACAGGTATAGGGTGTGGTAGTCTAGAGAAGGGTTCGAAACCACGATGGGAGATCTCGGGTTCCTTTGACAGATCGCTTTCAACTCTAATATGATGTTTTTCATAAACTGAAATTTTTTTTGCAGTTTGTCAATATGTAATTATTCTTTTGGTTTTTGTAATTTTGGTGGGTTCACTAAATTAATACTTTCTTCTAATATATTCCATGGTGGTGTATAAGTATATTTAAATTTCTTTCAGGCACATGTTCTAAAGTCGTTATTTCCTTCACTTTTACTATTACTTTCATTTTCTATTTTTTTTATCAAAGGCAAGCTTCTCTTTTAATATTTTCACTATAAGCCTAATGGCTTTTTATGATTATATAATTTTCAGTAAATAATTTAACTAAAAAATATTTGCCTGTTTAAGTTACTTTTCTTAAAATTTTTTAATTATATTTTTACTTTATAACTGAACTTGAATAAGAAAAAAATTCTCTCGAGATAAATAACACATAGTTAAGTTTTAAATATACACTAAAATATATTAATGTTAATATATAATATGCTTTAGGCATATTTTTTTATATTAGCATATACACAGAAGAGCCAAAAAAAACTGGTATACCTGCCTAATATCGTGTAGCCCCCCCCCTCCCTCACCCGAGGGGGCACAAGAGCCGCAAGACGACGTGGCATGGACTCGACTAATGTCTGAAGGTATACAGGAGGCAATTCACACCATGAATCCTGCATGGCAGTTCACAAATCCAATCTGCGCCAATTTGAGAAAGGGTTGCACGTCTGTCACATTTAATTATTCTCGTCAGTCGTCGTTTGTCTCGTTCTTTCACGATCTTTTTCCGGCCGTAGCGATGTCGAAGATGGGATGTTTTACCGGATTCCTGATAGTCACGGTACACTCGTGAAATGGTCGTACGCGTACATCCAAATGTTATCGCTACCTCGGAGATGCTATGTCCCATCTCTCGTGCACCGACTATAACACCACTACCTCTGTTATTTGCATATGCACGCCTATACAAGTTTTTTTGGCTCTTCAGTGTAATATGCATATATATTTACATTATAATAAATGCATGCAATCTTTATATTACCATATAATATGCATATATATATATTTATATTACAATATAATATGTATATAGGCATATAAAATATGCATTATTGACGGTATCAATGGGTTTTACATTTCCCCCGGGTTCTTGCTGGTGGGAACAGAGTATGAGGGTTTTCTCAGGGTGTGCCCACGTTTTTCTTAATAAACATAATACATCCGTATTTTCTCTCTGAATTAAATGGGTAAAAATCTTCCTATGGAAGACCGCTCCTCCAGTCTGAGTGATGAGCTGACTGATTCTCTGCAAACAAATTCCTAGAACCTCAATATCTTCCACTGGAAAACTGGTGGGTTGAACTGCGTTTCCGACAGTTGACACGAGAAAATGAAAATTTTTTTGTCACGTCGATCATTTTTCGTCAGAGATCTGCCTTCATTAACATTGGCATTAACAGATTTTTTTTAAACCATTAACATATCTTATTGGGCAGCCCACCCACACCAGTACATTTTTTTCATGGGACACAGTAAGATTTGAGTTGAGAGAGAAATTTTAAACGGTGCTTAGAAGATGAAATTGGTAATGACGTTTAGGTCGATGAAGATGGTCAAGTGTTACTAGAAAGTCTGTCGGACATCGTCAACGCCCCCATGAGTGAATCTGTTGCCAACGTCATCAATTACGTTTCCCGCATGTGTNAAGTCTGTCGGACATCGTCAACGCCCCCATGAGTGAATCTGTTGCCAACGTCATCAATTACGTTTCCCGCATGTGTGAAAATCCATGTGTGATCACCCCGCCGGGAATCGAACCTATCTCGCCTTGATGGGAGGCTAGCACTCTGGTAGCTGTGAAACTGCTGTCGAGAGGATAATGTGAAGTATTGAGCGTGCCCGGTCCTGTGTCGGTGAGAAATAATCATTATAGAAAGGTTGCCTGATTTCTATCGCTATGTTTTGTGGTTCTCTGGGATGGTGATTATCGTAGTGTTCACAGAACAGTTGGCCAATATTGATGCACCAGGAAGACGGCTTGCATTTATTGCTGCTGCCATTTTAATGGAATAATGAATTACTTTATCTTTGGTGAGGGATCAAAGTGCGACGATGAGAACTTTTACTTGCATAAGCATGGGCTCATTTTTATCCTAGTGTGCAAGGAGCCTAAGGCATTATTAACAAATATGAGGATGTGTCTGAAAGTAATCATCATGGTTCATAACATATTTGATGCATATTTACAATTATATATTCATGATCTGATCGTGATCTCTGTTATACCCGGCAATAAGGTCTTTATATTAAATTTTTTTTAGAAATATTTAAAATGATGTTTTTTTATCGTGTTCGGTATCGACGGCAGGACCATTTCAACGATTATATCCCTAGTCGATATATATCGGGGTCATGGGAGGCTATTTTTGCATGACACGGTCCCCGTCAATACTGCTGCTAATCACAATCGAAGCGAGCTGCAATTGCTATGAGAATATTCCGTAAATAAAACAATTTATAGTGAGTCATATCTAAGTGATTTTTCCTAAGTTTCTTTAGCGTATATGAGATTTCGTTCCGGCTTGAAGAGTTCCACCCTTCAAGAAATGCATAATTTAAAGTGTGTAGTTGCATAAATGTTATGCCTGGCCAAATAGTTGGAGTTTTTAAATTAAAAATAAAGTATTATTACGAAAAAAAATATGATGATTTGTGTTTTATGGTTTTGTTATGACAGAGAGAGTGGCAGAACCTAGCAGGTGTGATCTTGAGCGACAATAAGGGTTAAAATAGGCGTGGATGGGGCTGTAACGAATTTATGTGGAGGGAGTCAGTCTGATCTATCGAGTGTAAAGCAAAGTTAAGCCTATTGAATTTCATGTTTATCTGATTTGATGGTTATGGGTTGTGTGTGTATGTGTGTGTGTGTGNGCAAAGTTAAGCCTATTGAATTTCATGTTTATCTGATTTGATGGTTATGGGTTGTGTGTGTATGTGTGTGTGTGTTACTGTGTGTGAGCGCACGTGATCGGCTGTAAAGCTATTTAACATTTAGGAGATATGTGTCCANTGTGTGTGTGTGTTACTGTGTGTGAGCGCACGTGATCGGCTGTAAAGCTATTTAACATTTAGGAGATATGTGTCCAAGGAGGAAATTTAATAGTTTCGAAGCATGATGGAAGTCTACCAGAGTGAAGAATGAATGATGCCTGGTCCTGTGTATTTATTGCAGCACCAGGTAGGGCTTAATGCCTCCTCGACAGCGAGGTAATTAAAGATGGAACCTTCAGTACACACAATCAGTATCAGAGGAAGGTATCGAACATGGCCTACGTTAAAGAACCATCCAAGCGTATCTATGGAGTGATTTCGGGAAACCATGGAAATAACTCTANTCGAACATGGCCTACGTTAAAGAACCATCCAAGCGTATCTATGGAGTGATTTCGGGAAACCATGGAAATAACTCTAATCGGGATGTCTGAGCCGAGAATTGAACATGGGTCCTCCCGAATGCACGTACGGTGTTTTTATCACGGCAGAGCTTCCTTACGTTTCATAGCAGCAGGAGCGTCACCCCACCGTCGCTGGGTCGTCTACATATGTGTGCATTTCACCTCGCAAACATTTATGTGGATGTAATTCCTGGTCGCTCGGGTAAACGGAAGGTAAGCCGTAGAGGGTCTGAGATATGTGCAGTCTTTCACAGCAATCAATAAAGCAAATTATCCTGAAAACTTGTAAAAAAAAGTGATCTATTTTTCTACATGCACAATTTTCCTCACTATGGACTGCATTCGCTCACGTTGGTGTTTTTTTTATTAAATAATTTTACTCTTGAATGGTTTTCATAAGTGTTAAGTAAAAGGTTGACAATTTCTGCTGGTGTTGCATCAAGGTCCATTTTTTGGTGACGACCTGGACGTTAAGCGTGGCTGACAATGTGGCGATGACAATGAGTTTTTGAGCTGCTGAAACATAATTTTTCCTCCAATTCTTCGGATTTAACACTGATGACTTTTTTCTTTGCGGTAAATAATGTATCTGGAAATGACTCGTGATGCCAAAGCACGCGTAGTGGATAGAGAAACAAGATATTTTTTAAACTGATTCATGTATTAAGGCATTCAAAACTGTGTGGCTGAAGAAGGATAGGCATCGTGTAATTTTCCCATAGCATGTTAATGGCTCATAGATGCTGTAAAATGCATGCCTGGGGTTGTGAAAATTAACGGTGAACAGTCATGTTGAAGTTTCTTCACATGCACACTGACGGACGGGAATAGGCTCGAGTTTGCAATGTTTTGAAAATTGCACCCAGCAAAAACTGTAAATATTATTAGCGGTAAGCAAAATTTAGCTATTAAATATAATGTTATAAAAAAGGCGTCGATTAATAACCGCAGAAGATATGCCGATTTATGGCATTTTTATTTTTGTTAAACTCATGAAATTGACAGGGGGATAATATAAGTACGTGAAGAAATATAACGCACCCCTCGTAATGTCATTAGCTGACGTTGAAGCTCAGAAAAATACTTCTATTCTGGCTGGGGAGTGTTTTCTGAGGCCGTGTGGTGGGCAAGTTTTTAAGTAATTTTCCATTTGCAATAGTTGTTAAATAAATAAGATGAAAGAATTTTACAGCTGTTTTTCCGCCGCCTGTGAAAAGGAATTCTGCATTTTCTCGGGGTTTCTGGTGCTAGGATTTTTTAATTAGCATTACATATTTTCTCATTTTTTTCATATGATTGCGTCTCGCTTAAGTACAAGGTCCTGAGAAGATTAATTTTTCTTTCAATGGTGTACTGTAAAAATGTAAATTACCTTCTTAAGTGGGAAAAAAGAGAACACGAGAGGTGTTAAGAGTTACGTTTTTTATACAGGCTGAGTAAAAAAAAATACCCCAAATTTGAAGGTCTATAATATCAAAACCAAACAACCTACAACCTTGATTGACGAATCAACTGAAACGCAGAACCGTGAAGTTTGTTTACCATACATTCATAAATGTTCAATGTGAACACCATGAGTGGCCCGAACGATATCTACACGATAATCAAACTCGTTCCACGCTCTTGTCAGCATGTCCAGTGTTACGGTTTTGATGGCGTTCGTAACTCTCGGTTTGAGGTGGCGAGGGGTTAACGAGCTCGCATTCAACACGTCAGTCTGAAGGGGACGGTTTGATGTTTCCTTTGTGTGCCGAGAGATGACACTGGGAGCGTGTTGTGTGTTAGTCCGTATCACGATGGCGACGGAACAACAGAAGACGTTNTGTGCCGAGAGATGACACTGGGAGCGTGTTGTGTGTTAGTCCGTATCACGATGGCGACGGAACAACAGAAGACGTTCTGTGTTATTCAGTTTGTTAAATGTGAATCGGTTACGACAGTTCAAACGTGAATTCCGTCGCAAATACGGACGTCGTTCCCCCGATAGGTGGAGTATCATACGTTAGTTTCGTCAGTTCCGTGACACAGCGTGCCTTTGCAAAGGCAAAAGTTCCGGGTGGCCGCGTGTGCCCGAAGAGAATGTGCAACAGATTCAACAAGCGTTCGTCCGCTGACCGAGAAAATCAACTCGACAAGCTAGCCGGGAAATGCAAATCTCTCAATCGACGGTATGGTCACTGTTGCGAAAGCGATTGCTGTATAAACCATACAGGTTACAGCTTGTACAGGCTCTTACCGAAAGTGATAAAGAACTGAGACGTTATTTCTGTGCGTTCGTTCTTGCCCAGAACGAGGTAGACGATGCCTTCATGTATAAACTGGATTTTTTTAGCGATGAAACGACGTTCCATACAAATGGTAAGGTGAACCGGCACAACGTGCTGATATGGGGTCAGGAGTCTCCACTTGAAAACACCGAACATGAGCGCGCTTCCCCCAAAGTGAACATGTTTTGCGCTGTATCCAAATACACTGTTTTCGGCCCTTTCTTTTTTCACGAGCCAATTGTTACTGGAATCCTTTATTATGACATGCTTACAGAGACCAACAAAGGAGTCAATCTTCTCCGCCATCCCCTGAACATTTTCCAGCAGGATGGTGCGCCACCCCATTGGCACATAGCTGTTCGCGGATACCTGAACGAGATGTTGCCGCAACGCTAGATTGGTCGAGGAGCAGCTGCTGACCAGGATCTTCATCACCGACCCCCAAGAAGCCCGGATCTTACTCCGTGCGATTTTTTTCAATGAGGGTACATAAAGGATCAAGTGTTTCGTCCACCATTGCCGGCTATCATTGGCGACCTCAAAACGAGAATTACGGACGTCATTCAAACCGTAACACCTGACATGCTGACAAGAGTGTGGAACGAGTTTGATTATCGCGTAGATGTCGTTCGGGCCGCTCGTGGTGGTCACATTCAACATTTATGAATGTATGGTAAACAAACTTCACTGTTCCACGATACATTTGATTGGCCAATCAAGGATGTAGGTGTTTTGGTTTTGATATTTTAAAACTTCAATGTTGGGGTCTTCTTTTATACTTAGCCTGTACATCCCCATCCGATTTCTTATCCAGTTTAAATTTTTAAAACAATTTTTTTAGCTTTGTTACATGAAAAAAATATATTATGATCTGTTTTAGTTTGGTAATCTGTTTATTTTGCCATTATATAATCGGATATCTTTCTCGTTAGTGTTTACCTATTTGACTCACCTAAAAAAGTAGCGTTCGAGGTGGTGCACAAGCTAAAATTAAAAAAAAAAAAGTTATGTTTACAGTCTTTTAAGACGGGACAAGTCGTTAGGGCAACCGGGAACGAGCAAGGACTCGGCCAAGAAACCATCCCAGCATTCACCTAAAATAAAAAAAATAAAAAATACTGGACGAGTCGAGAATCAAACCCGGGTTCCCTTGAACATGGTTCTTACCTGGTGTTGACTTTTGCGTGCAGATGTCTGTGTTTATTATCCTACTAGCTTACCCGGCCACGCGTTGCTGTGGCATAAAAGATTTTGGTTCTATTAGTTTCTGTGAAATTAATTGAAAGAAGTATATGTACTTTCAAAATCTTTATTATTGAAAAACTTATTTGTATACCATTTTTTTTAGATTTACTATCTTCCGCGCGTATGAATAAATTGGATGGTTTTCTTCTCTAGAACACAACACATATACAATTGGCCGTGCGAAAAAATTCTGTTTCTAAATCTTTTCCGCACATTTGCAATGACTGCACTTGAGCTTTATTTATTGTCATTGCAATTGCGCAACGTGTATTCAATTCATCGTTCTTGTCATCGATGAAGTGTATTTGTAAGAACTTATTACCGCCGCCTGGAAATGGGAGCAAAGAGCCGGTTTAATANTCATCGTTCTTGTCATCGATGAAGTGTATTTGTAAGAACTTATTACCGCCGCCTGGAAATGGGAGCAAAGAGCCGGCTCTATGATATATTTGGCCTTGCACTTCAAACGTAGGCACGAAACTGTCTGTAATTACGTTCGCTCCGAAAGACGTCATTTGGAAGCATGAGTTATATTTCCTGATGTTTGCAAGGAAATGCTTTGAATCGGTAGAAATGTTCAAACAGACAGCTGTCAACAAATACACATCGTGACGCGAAAGCATGGTAAAAAATGAGCTTTTTGCAGATTTCGGTACCTCTGCAGGTAATACAGATATAAAAGAAAGGTGTACAAACACTCGTGGGAACAAAACGAAGGTTTATAAAAAACAGAATGAAAATTGGTTGATTTTTTCGGGAGTTATACGCGTCCGAACAAACGGACACAATATTTATATATATATATATATAGGTGAATTAAAGTTGAGTTGCGTGAGAAATAAAACCATCTACTGGAGCGACAAGCCTCCCCTGGTGGTCAGTGCTCTAGGGCAAAGTCCAATTCAACACCTAGTGCAGTGCGGCCTGCCGTGTGCGTGAGCTCAGATTACGACTGCACGTGCCTCTCATTTACTTCTGTAATGGGACTCGTGACCACTTCTTTAAGTATGCTTTTGTCTTAATAGTTATTTAATGCGTCTACCAGTTTCGCCTGTAATAGGGATATTTCGGGCTGGGTGTATGTGTATAGGTGTGTGTGTGTGTTTGACGTATGAGCAAGTGGAGCATTAGTTTTTTACCCTTATTTTTTAGTTTCACAGCATCACAAAGTATCTTTGGTTTCGCCGGAATTAATTAAAAAATTCACATTTTTAATTTTGATACGAAAATAAACAAAGGAAGAGTTCAATTCAGAATTTATTTAGAATAAAAAATACGTAGATTTAATTTTCTACAATTGGAAGGTATTGACATATCTCTAAAATTCCATGGTCTCCGTAATGTGCTGGCTGCAATATGCTCTAATTTTTTTCGCACTTGTGAAGTCTTTCGTTATGTGTCTCGACAAGGTTGAAGGGTGGTGAATGATAGCTATATGCTCATGTCTTTGCTAGAATTTGTATTGCGGTATAAATCTGCACAGTGGACTAGCATCACGGGAATAAAACTATGCTTTAGTTCGCGAAATTCATAAAGAGTGTACACAATTAACAGCTGCTGGCGTAGAGAACCCACACATATACATACACATATTCGCATGTCACTTTTCATACGGCTAAAGTCACGGTGTGTTTGTGACTCTGGACAGTTTTTTTTGTAATGGTGGTGGGGGATGAGTTAGTTTTATCGCGGATCAGATATATATTTTTTAATGGAGCGAGCGCTCGCGAATGTATAAAAATACCGAAATTTTGTTTGCCGAAGGCAACAGTTTTTTTTGTGATATTGTACTTGTTGTGGGTGTACCTTTACGCTAGCGTCTCCTCACGGTATGTACTTTTTTTCCCTGCAAACCTTAGTATACGTGCATTATTTATGCGTATAAAGAGTTTTATACGGTGACAATGGGTGCTAGAAAAATCACTGCACGTGGAGTAACCATATGGGTATTTTTTTTACCCACTGCCTATATTTCCTAATTTACTGATTTTAAACTTGGGAGGAAGGTTTTTTTTAATGCTAGGCGTCTATGCATTGGTGAGGAGGAATTCACGGGCTACTTCCCTGTGCATATCGCATACCGCGGGGGTAGTGAAGTGGTGTTAACTGTGTTTTTTGTATTTTTCGAGTAATGATTACTGTATAGAAAGCTGCATAACGCATCCGTACAGGGCACATGGTTTTTTCCAACATGAATTTGAAACCAATGTTTTGCTGAGGAGGGCAAGCATGTTGTTAAGAGGGGAAGGAGCACTCGGTGATTGATTTTTCATTAATCTTTACTCCGAAACACTCTGTTTGTATGCCTTTTTCGCGTGACGCATTTTTACAGTATGTGACTTTACAGTATTTTCGATATCTTGCTTTTCAATTCGAATACCTTCCTTTCGTTGAATGGGGGTCGGTTTTGCGAAGCTGCGTTCGAACCATACATTAAATTTTATTGGTGGCGTGTTTATGCGAAGAGCCAACAGCGATGTTACGCCCCATTCGAGCGTAAAATGTGCAAACATTATTCGAATACCTACTCTCGTTGTGGATGCATAGGTATTTAGACTGTTGGAATGGATTTTGGACTTCCAAGAAACCATTGTCATTAACCAACCCAGACCCTACACGATTCTTGAGCGTGATGGTCGCTGTCACGATGGCGGACACTCATCCTGAAACCTTGAATTTGTGGGAACTACGCTACTACGCTGCGTTGAAGGAGACTGCACACGATGGATTTTGGTAGATCCTACAGCTACGCAGGGTTTTTGCATGCCTCTGCAAGTTATCGCGCCTAGCAAATGCCATTCCCGAGTTTCCACACTTATATGCCACTCGATCTGCATTATTCGAACATCCATACTTTTTCGTGTCTTCGAGCACATTTAGTGAATACTGTTACAGTAGCGGCACGGGTACTGAGGTAATGTCATTGGAAATTAAATCGATGGTAAATGTATAAATAAAAAAAAAACGTAGTTATAGTACCGTATTTTATGAGGTTACAAATTCCTCCAGAGAATAGCTGACCCGAACCGATAATCCAAATATGAGCAGATTTTTAATTTCACGGGAATTTATGCGTATTATGTTCACGATTGATAATATCCTGCGACCTGATGGAAATTAAATATCTTAACTTACCAGTCAGTATGCTTAAAGACGAGTGGTGAGAGAGCGATCGGTCACCTCTGGCATCAGACGAGAAACTGTGCCGAGCATCGACATTGTTCCTATGAAATACATTCCCAACACTAGCACGCTCTGCTGGGTAGTGCTGAAAACAAGAGCCGTAGTTGTAAGGGTTTAAGCAATATTGAATATGTGTGGTTGGTCTAAATCGGTGGGGTGAGTGGCAAGAGAATTAATTCCTTAATTTCAACGGTAATTTAATTAGCACTAAAACAAATTTTTTTGTCGGTCTTAATTAAAAATGTTAATATAAAAAAATATATATAATAATTTATGCATGTAGGTGTACTGCCGATTGGCAAAATAATTTAAAAACAAAATAGGAATTAAAAATTACACATTTTACAATGACTATAAATATGAGTGCCGACAGTTCACTTTGTGGCTAAATCGTGAGAATGAGGGGGGTACCAGCAGCTCGCCTGGCAGTGAAATCAAGAAATTAACGCCACCTATTGTTGAAAATAGAATCTAACATTGAGGGTGCCGACATTGTCACCCTTACTTTAAAAACATAAACAAATATGGCTGCTGCCTGGTGGCTGAATTGACAACTCGCCTGGTGGGCAAGTTAATACACTAGCACCACCTAGGTGATGAAAACATATGAAATCCAATATGGCGGTCGAACGAATGTGAGAGACATACTCCAGTAATGTATAAACACATCATAAACAAAAAACAATATGGCGGATGGTGGCTGTGCCACCTAACAAAATGACGGACTGCACCGACCAATTTGGTTGACGGCGGCACCGACCAAAATGCCGGACGGCTGAACCTACCATGATGGCAGTCTGTGGCTGAATTGCCTACCAAGACAGCGGATTTCACCTACCAAGATGGTGGACTGCACCTACCAAGATCGTGGAATGAGTATGGGTGGAGGGGAATGGTGGACCTCCGGATATTTAAGCTTTTTAAAATAAATAAAAGTTTTCTAAAAATAATTTTGAAACAATTCTTTAATTTTTTCAATTAAAACTTTTTATAAATTTTTGGGGATGTTTCGGATTTTTTGAATTTTCTGAGTTTTCAAGGTTAAAGGTCACCGGAGTCACCGGAGTCAAGGTCAAAGTTCAAGCTCACATGGATCTAAGATGGCCACCGGCCGACTGGAATGACATAGCACGAACAGATCTGACGCTCCGGACCCCGGTCCCGATGTGCCAAATTCCCCATAATCCCTCTACTATATTAAATTTATTTATTTTGATATTTGTTTTTTATTTATATGAGTGTAAGAATTAGCATAGGCTATTTATAAAATATTTGGTTTTCTAATAATTTCACATTTTCACTTGACCTAGTACAAATAAAGTGATGAGACCAATGGATTTGTTAATTTTACACATGGCGGAAGAATACACAATACGCAACAGGACTTCGAAAAATGCTTAGTTGGCCGCGAACTGCCTAAAGTTGTGATGCGGCAGTAACACGAAAGGGAAATATCGTGCAGCAGGTCGTCCAGACCGTGGACGCCCCTGGGCCGCCTCGCCTTCCCCATATACACAGGGCGGGCGAGACGGGACACATGTAATATGCAGCGGGAGAGGCCCGCCTTGTAAATGAGAAGAGGGCGTAATCTCCCCTGCGAGTCGCTCCCGGGGACCGGCAGCCAGTAATGAATTATGTTTCAAAGTCTTTTAATTAATTACGGGAGGGGGGTGGTACCCTGACGCGGCGAGGGGAAGGAGACGAAGGGAGGTAGCTTCCTTTGCCAGCGCGTCCCCCCCACGTGCTGGAGGGTAGGCCGCGCGCGTTCTTATATCGGCGGGCGGAGATTACCACCTTCCCCGGGTACCTCGTGTTGCTCGCTCGCGAGCGGGCAACCCAATTACGTTGAGCACCCCTCCGCCGGCTGTTCCTCGTAGGCCCCTCGCATCTCCGCCGAGACGTCCGCGTCTCGCGACGTCCTTTTCCACTCCGCCACTGATTAAAATAATGTTAAAGGTTAAGAGGACTGAAAGGCTGTTCACGGTAAGGTGAGCACTTTTGAACTCAACCTTGGGAAAATGTCACTGCGCCTGCCTGCGTGCATTTTACCGGGCACACCGACTGTCACGCGCCCAATAACTTGGCAACGACGGAAGGAAAGCAGTTAAATTACACGGGTTCCGTAAATATATTTTTAAATACTGAAATTATATACCGAAGAGCCGAAAAAAAACTGGCATAGGCGTGCGTATGCAAATAACAGATGTATGGAACCAATCAGNAAAGTTGCTAGATCGGTTACTGCTGCTACAATGGCATGTTATCAAGATTTCAGCGAGTTTGAACATGGTGTTATAGTCGGCGCACGAGTGATGGGGCATAGCATCTCCGAGGTAGCGATAACATTTGGAAGTTCACNCACGAGTGTACCGTGAATATCGGGAATCCGGTAAAACATCACATCTTCGACATCGCTGCGGCCGGAAAAAGATCGCGAAAAAACGGGACAAACTACGACTGACGAGAATCATTAAACGTGACAGACGTGCAACCCTTTCTCAAATTGGCGCAGATTGTATTTGTGGACTGCCCTGCAGGATTCATGGTGTGAATTGCCTCCTGCATACCTTCAGATAGTAGTCGAGTCCATGCCATGTCGTCTTGCGGCACTTCTGCGTGCTCGAGGGCCCCAAGTCGATATTAGGCAGGTGTACCAGTTTTTTTGGCTCTTCAGTGTATTTTACTTTTTTTAAATGCATACATATTTGTATAATATTTACTCATCCAAAAACCTTGCAGTTGCCGTTGACTGACGCACAAATAACGTGATCAGGCCCATGGCAGCGTTAAATTGAGCTCAGGCCAAATGTCTTGACCCAGGGCCATTTTTAAGCATGGAACCCTTGGTTGCTGTTCCTGAGCAGGACNAGGTGTACCAGTTTTTTTGGCTCTTCAGTGTATTTTACTTTTTTAAATGCATACATATTTGTATAATATTTACTCATCCAAAAACCTTGCAGTTGCCGTTGACTGACGCACAAATAACGTGATCAGGCCCATGGCAGCGTTAAATTGTACATATGGCGGAAAAACACATAATGTGCATACAAGAGCTTTCGAAAGTGCTCATTTTACCGCGAACAGCCCATATGTAAGTACACTGTTAAAATTTCCGTATGTTAACATATATCTTAATGGACATGTACCCGTAAATATAAGGAAACCCAATATGTAATCTGTAAAAGTCTCCGTATCTCCCGTAGCTTCGGGTTTCGGGAACGAACAACGCCGAGTTTACGCATATCTTTCTTCTCCACTGCGACCAGAAAACTATCGTTTCTGCGGCAGTTAGGTTATCCACGCCATTTATACCTATTCTTTCAAACAGTAAAATGTAGCATCAGGCGTCTGTAACATTTAGTAAAACTTCAAATAAACTAACTTTTATAGAAATGGGAACAGTTGCCTGTGTAACTGTACTAGAAATACTGAAGTTATACCGAAGAAAAAATGTGATAGTTGTATTTGAGAAGTTGCAGTCATGGCCTTCACACTTCTTGGCTGTGGTTCATATATTGCCAGGTATAAAATATTTTAACTTATTAAATATCTCTTTTATACACAGTAAAAGATCCGCATAACGAATATCAAATACGTTTTCAATACATTTTTTTTTTAACTGGAAGTATAGAAAACTAACAAGGAAGAAAATAAGGGACAGGTTCCGTGAATTCGCGGGAAGTTGTGTGAAATTTACGGGAAGTCCGTTTTTGAAAATTAATATGTCAGAAATTTTATTTAGCTTTTACGGACACTTCTGGATAAATATTTACCAGCACTTTTACGTAAAATGAAGGATACATTTTTTAACAGTGTACCTGGAATTTGAACTGCGTTGCAGTGTTTGAATTACACGTTCTTTTCTCCTGCGAAACTGCTACACGTGCGTCGTACGCAGTGATCTGTGAAAAGAAGACACTTGCGGCGAGGTACGAAAACTATTTTCAAGACACCACGCACATTGCAAACACTATTTCAGAGCTCTCCAACGTTGAGTTGAGAGATTTGGGCGTCTCTTAAAAATGTGGTCTTAAGAGCCGATGAGGGTGAAAATGAGGTGAGAATGGAGCAGTGCCAGAATTAAGGGGCGGGGGAAACGGGAGATGCCCGAGAAAACACACCAGCCAGCGGCATCGAACTCTCTCCCTTCAGTACTTTGAACTCTCTCCCTTCTGTACCTCTAAATCTCTTCCTTCTGTAACTCTAAATCTCTCACTTCTGTACCTCCAACTCTCTCACTTCTGTTCCTCGAACTCTTTCACTTCAGTACTTTGAACTCTCTCACTTCTGTACCTCTAAATCTCTCACTTCTGTACCTCTAACTCTCTCACTTCTATACCTCGAACCCTCTCACTTCTGTACCTCGAACGGCCAAAACAACTCCAGGTACATAGGACTCTTAAGGATCGTATGTACCTGCAGCTATTCTGCGGGTGCATGGCCTCAAAAAGCGTCGACTCTTAAGACCAACTTTTGCTCACTCATCATAGTCCATTCACGGTTACTTCCAACTTTTCTGAAGCCGTGCTAAAGTTGTAATTCTAGGATATCCCTCCGCCTCATGCAAACAAATCTTAACCGAGTCTAAAAAATTAAACCAAAGGGAAAACGACCCAAGTTCGTGCGCACTCATTGTTATAATATTTTGCATACGAACTGCATATTTCTTACTAAGCCTTTTTTCTCCGTTATTTTATTAGAACCAATCATATTGAAATATTATAATTTGTGTATAAAATATAAGTTAAAGTTAAATTGAACAAAAATTAGATCATTTTAAGTTAACACGAGTATAAACCAGATGCGATGTACGACATGCAGGAAACTACCAATCACGTCGTACACGTGGTGAATTTTCAAAGGTTCTATTCAAAAAGTGTGAAGAAACCGCGAATAGACTATACTCGCCTCATCGCTTTTATGCGTGCAATCTTTCCGTCGGCGACTAGCCTTAACTAGACTTTATAAGGTGACCCTATACAGCACGTATCTGACCTTCGTGCAGAAAATGAAGTCACAGCATCTGTGGGCCTAAATAACAGACTCTTAGTAACAAAACGTCCGGGAAATCAATCTTGAATGACTAAAACGACGTTAAAGTTAGGCAGAACAATGGCGGGACTACGCAGCTGCAAGTACGTACGTGTACAACAATTCGCCTGTCACTGGGCGACCGCATCGCAGTGTTGCCTGCTGCCACTGCGATCTCTGGTTTTGGGGCCCTCGTGGAAAGTGTTGCGTACGCCCAGAGCTACAACTCACGCAGCGACCTATGGGGCAGTATCGTCGCTGTTGACGCAACAGTTCGCAACATTCCTGGGATCTTCCAGCGCACCAGGGAGGTCGTGGCGCAATAGAGCGCATATAATGCATCGACTGTAATGGAGAACACATTGAACATTGCTTGTACGTTGTGTTACTGACACTCTGACATGACTGTGCGTAAGGTAGTGATGTGACGTGGCGTTTGATAGTTTAATTGTTCCTTCTTCCAGCGTTACAGAGTTCCAACTGTGCTTGCTCACCACACACGTGTTGAGTCCTGGGAACGTCAAAAGTATTACCTTAGTATGACGCATTCAACACGATCGTCTTTTCATAAATTTCAAGTTGAATTTTGATACCTACTTTATTGTAGTTATTGTTGAGCATAATATACTTCATTGTATTTCGTTTTGTATTGAATAACGATACCTTTCTGTAGAAACGTAATAAGTACATTCATTTATTTGTATTATTTCCAATTCCCGACATTGTTGCACCTAACGTCAACGTCGGTTTAGGAATACAAGATGGCTTTTCCGGTCATTATGTTTTCTGGTTGTTTAGGCCCACGAATGTCGTGGCTTCATTTTCTGCACGAAGTTAAGACATCCTGAAAAATTATTGCACACTAGTAAAGATAAAAGTACGACGCTTGCCTAAGGACAACTCTGAAGTTTCTGTATAAATATTTAGAAGATGAAACTGATTCTGAAAACACCCATTTCAGCTATTTTCATGCTCAAAAATAATCCTGGAGCTGAAATGAGAACTTGAATCTTAACCTTAGGCACGGAACGTTTCTTAAATGATTTTAGCGTTTAGACACCACTACGAAATATCCAACAAATTTTTGAGACGCGTGTTATTTACGAAACCACTCTGACGCACTTCATGCGCCAACCAAGCGAAGCACCGTTGGATATGCAGTTCTAATTTGATACGTAGCAGTGCAACGATAACGACCTATCTTCACAAACCTAAAAAAACCACAGTCGACACAACCCACACGAGACTGATGTCTCTCGATTTCGAAAACCCCAAAGAAATGGCAATCCCACATTGTAGCTATATTGAAGTTAGTCTTATCCATGTCTTATCCAGAATAATAGTTTATTTCGCCTTTATTAGAGCATAAATACGGAAATGTGGCGTTTATACGTAAATTCAAACATCGGCAAACATTCAAACGTTTGTATATACATATTTATCCTCCGTTTCCTGTTTGTTTCAATTATTTACATCATATACATATTGATAAATAATATGTGGTATTCGGCTTACAAGCCTCGTACGGTTTTTTTGGAAACAGCTTTGCTAAAACATAAAATTTAGCACTTGTGCAGAGCCATATGTAATGAAAAAAATTACGACATATTAAGTCCAGAATTTTAACAGTTTACGCAAAAGGAGGGATGGAAGTACGTCTTCTGAAATGTTAACCATTGTGTTAATTAAACCTCATGTTCTTTTCATTGTTCACGAATGTATAAATATTATTTCTTGGTTGAGTGATATTGTGTCGCACATAAAACTAACCAGTTTATTGGCTCCGATAAAAAATGTTTTAAAGACTATGTTTACAAGAATATTATACTGAAGAGCCAAAAAAAAATTGTATAGGTTTGTGTATGCAAATAACAGAGGTATGGAACCAATCAGAGTAACGCGATGCGGTCGGCAGCTAGATCGGTTACTGCTGCAACAATGGCAGGTTATCAAGATTTAAGTGAGTTTGAACGTGGTGTTATAGTCGGCGCACGAGAGATGGGACATAGCATCTCCGAGGTAGCGATAACATTTGAATGTTCACGTACAACTTCACGAGCGTACCGTGAATATCGGGAATCCGGTAAAACATCAAATCTTCGACATCACTGCGGCCGGAAAAAGATAGTGGAAGAACGGGACAAACGACGACTGACGAGAATCGTTAAACGTGAAAGACGTGCAACCCTTTCTCAAATTGGCGCAGATTGGATTTGTGGACTGCCCTGCAGGATTCATGGTGTGAATTGCCTCCTGCACACCTTCAGACATTAGTCGAGTCCATGCCACACCATGTTACGGCACTTCTGCGTGCTCGGGGGCCCTACATGATATTAGGCAGGTGTACCAGTTTTTTGGCTCTTCAGTGTATAAGAATTTAGTTATAGGCTTAATAAGAATAATGCTGGCCCACTAGAATTTCCATCACCCCGTTTTGGCGCTCGTCCCTTCATAACTTAATATCGTGAAATTAAGACATCACCAGAGGTGTTATATGTTTATCTATGTGTTTTAAAGAAGTAATCCTATTTTCATGTATGCTGTTTTTGTAGCAAACAGTAATTACTTTATTTATTATGTTAATGATCTGCTCAGAAATGTTTTAGATTTACTTTTATTGCAACGTATTTATAAGTCTTTCCTGTTTGCTTAATGCTGGTTTATTTATGAAAGTATTCGTTACCAAGCAAGTTATTGATCCGTTGCTATAGCCGCTGGGTGGCATGATGAGCATTATTTTTTATCTATCGCTGTCGTTGGTTTATTGAAGGCGTCTTAAGTTAAGTCGTCATTAAATAGTTCTAATCCTCTTGGTTTTGGAGGGCAGGACGTTGATCCGCGTGCATTTAGCCAATAGTTCTTAAAATGAGATTTTGTGATAATAATTTCCGAGTTCGCACCTGTATACAGGCCGTCTCTATGGAGACGAAGACAAATTAACTGCTATAGAGAGAAGCAGGACTCTATAGTCACCACCCGCGTTAATATTACAGGTTAAATAAGCAGAACTACTATATCTTCGGTAATATGCCTAGGACTGTATATATGCACTAAAGGCCCGAGATCCTATCTGAGGGAACCCCATAAAGCAGACGTCCCGCGGAATCCAGGAAAATGCCTTAACTGAAAACAAGATCTACAAGACCGTACAAAAACTTGCAGTTTTTCGACGTATTAATTTTGGACAGCTAAGTCATCTATTTATTGTTTTTAAGCAGAGATGCCATTAAGATTTTTCTAAAAATATTTTCTAAAAGCCATCTTGGATTAAAGTTGAATTTACACCTGCAAGTTTTAAACCACGAAAACCATGGCATAAGTTAAATAAAATACCATGAGCTTGTTTAGAGAAAGGACATTTTTAGATGCTCTTTCAAATATTTAATTTGTGTTTGCCAGGCTTAAGCTACCTTAGTTTCCCCATCACAAGAGGAGGTTTGTGTTGGCGCACAGCGTATTCCAACTAATTACACTATTACATTACCAAATAATCATGTCAGACAGTGATGGGCAATCTTCCTGCTATGAGAGTTCAGCAAGTCAAACCCTTCATAAAGGCGGGAGTAGATTGTCCAGGGATTTTCACTATTAATTCCAGATGTCTTCGAAAAACTCCACTACAAAAACTTACCTATGCTTGTTTGTATTTTGTGCCAATAAAGCGATCGAATTGGAATTGGCACCAGACTTGTCAACTGGAGCATTTCTCGCTGCATACGAAATGCTTGTTGGTCGTCAAAATCATTCGTCGGATATCTTCAGTGATTGCGGGACCAATTTAGTGGGCACAAACAACAACCTCAAGGCACTCCAACAACTTCTGCCCTCACCAACCCATCAAACTGCTGTAGTTGATACCTTCTTCTTACGTAGTATGACTTGGCATTTTGTTCCGCCTGCTGCCTCACATTTTGGAGGCTTCTGGGAGGATGGGGTTAAGTCAGTAAAATATCACTTGCAGAGAGTTATTGGAGACCAGGTGTTGAATTTCGAGGAGTTTCATACAGTCCTGGCGTACGTGGAGGCGGTGATGGAATCCAGGTTCCTGGCTCTCTTGAGCTCAGGCCAAATGTCTTGACCCAGGGCCATTTTTAAGCATGGAACCCTTGGTTGCTGTTCCTGAGCAGGACNTTGAGCTCAGGCCAAATGTCTTGACCCAGGGCCATTTTTAAGCATGGAACCCTTGGTTGCTGTTCCTGAGCAGGACCTGCATGACATGCCTGTGAAACACGTTCGACGTTGGCCGTTGGTGCAGCAAATTCATCAGGACTTCTGGTGATGGTGGAGTAGAGGCTGTATTCACCCTTTGCAACAGCGCACCAAGTGGCACAGGACAGGAGTAAGCCTTGCTCCCAAAGACCAATTAGTGTCGGTGAAGGATGGCCGACTCTCTCCGCTGCAATAGAGGTTGAGTCGTATTGTGGAGCTCCATTGTGCCAACAATGAGGATTTTTCGAATGTCCACAGTGCGGACTGCTGCAGGGATAGCTAAACGTCCGATAGTGAAGTTCTGCCCCTTACTTTGTTAAGAGCAACTTAGTGATTTCAAGGCCGCCGGGATGTTTGGACATGCGACTTTGTATACAAATGGTGTAGTGATGTGTGGATAAGTAACTTCGTAAATTGCGCAAAAAGTGATCTCGAGTGGTGTCCGGGTACCATTTCTGAGCTTCCCACGCCTCATTGCGTCAACTTGTCATCACGAGGACTAGAAACCATGCCCCTTGCGTTATTATTCCACACTTACAACTACAATACCAATTTGACTTATGGACTTTACGATTAATTTTATACTGAATATGGTAGTAAATATCTGCAATATAATAGTGGACTTATTCGGATAAGAATATTGAAGAACGCATTAATATACTTTTAAGGGTTCTGTGTAGATAAGAAACAACATTAACAGCTTAGCGTGTTTTTTAAATTTTCGTCTTTTATTACAAGTATTTAAGTTGTTTTAAGTGTTTTAACGTTATTCAAACTATCGATACATNCTGTGTAGATAAGAAACAACATTAACAGCTTAGCGTGTTTTTAAATTTTCGTCTTTTATTACAAGTATTTAAGTTGTTTTAAGTGTTTTAACGTTATTCAAACTATCGATACATTTAATATTGCACGCAACTACATTTTACAAGACCCCCTAGTTTTTGCACGAACAGTTTTATACAGTTTTACGTTCTTGAGTGTCTGCCATTTTGCTTGAGCTCGTGGATACGGGTCAGTACATTTTTATTTAAACCTCTGAAAAATCTCCCCGTGTATGATGTTTTTGGTGGTTCCCTAAACACACCACTACCACAAGTGTTTTATACTAGTATCAAATTTTTTAATTAAATAGAACTTTTACTTATATTTTATTTGAAAATTATAAAATATCATGTGTAATTAACGTGAACGAAAACAGAGAGAAAACATATAGTCTGGTAATGCCAGGTAATAAATAGTTCTCTTGCAAAATGTTAAGCTCAGAGCGCACGAATGCAGTGCTTGCACGAGGCGGAGGAATAGCGTGAAAGTAGAACTTGAGCAGGGCTCCAGAGAAGTCGGAACTGACCGTGAATGGACTATATAAATACAGCCCCTGACGATGATCACTCCGAGAGTGTTCTTGAGTGCACGGACGACGATGACTTGCGAAATGCTTCTACGGGTTCGGCGAGAGTCGTGGTTATTGGCAGCGCGTAGACAGGGGCCTTATTTGCCGTGAAACTGCGAGGAGTGGCGTGGGCGTCTCCGACTCGAATGTCGTGGTGTCTGCAACCCACCTAGGCGTCGAAGGTGAGGTGCGATGGGTTAACGAGAGACTGATAACGACTAGTGCACTATGGCCGATTTAGAGTGTTTGACCGTTACGCTTTTTTTAATGGGACTATTGCACTTCAATTATTTAAGGGGCCCGTCTATCTGGAGCTATTTTTTACTTCTGGGGCAGAGACGCGCATGATCGATAAGGGCTACACTGTTACGCGCATGGAATGCGCCATCGCCACTAAGCGTAAGGATATGAAATTACGTGCAGTGTTTTCGTCGTGCTGTGTTTACTTACAGGACTTTAAGCGGTGACCCTATAATTTTATTAGTCAAAAGTCTGTAACATGGTTCAGTACCAGGGTTGGTGCATATATTTCAAGATACAGCACTTTGAAAAAGCAGTCTTTAGGTATGTTGGAGTGCTCTGAAATGGCGTTTCTAATTTCTAATTATAATTTATATTCAAGACGGCACGTCTTGAATACAATCAAGGCTGTTGGCAACGAAAAAACATATTATTTTATTTTTGTTGTCGACTATATACAGTTAAACTTGTAGACATTATCTGTGACTCCTTTTTCCTCACAGAAAATTTAATTAGATAGCATGTTTTTTTTTTTTGCAAAATGACATACCAAAGTCAAAATTTTACGGGTTTTTTAATGTACAAGTAAAATAAACTGAACTGTTTGCAAAAAATTCGACAGGGGCAACTGCAAATTTTTCATCTTGTCTTCACTTCAAGGTGTGTTAAGCAAAAGTTTTTAAGTTTTTTTTTGACAAGTTTTCAGAGGCAGCCGCAAATAAAAAGTACGCAAGAATTTCTTCATTTTCAGCAATTATTAAAAAAAAAAAAAAAAAAAAAATTCTTGTACAATTTTATATACGTTTGGATGTAACTCTTGGCATTTTCTTTCAATTTGAATTATCTCATTTCTGTAGGTAAACCAGTTTAAATTATTTGTACATTTCTAAAACAGTAAAATTGTGATTTTAACACTTTTTTGTGCAAAAACTATGAGCTAAATGTTTCTGTAGGGCAAGAGTTATTATTGATAATGACTAAAAGTTGAAAAGTATGTGATACAAATGTAGAATAACACATTTTTATCGTGACCAACACCCTTAACAGGACTCGTCCGATGCGTGTCTTCTTTTTGTAGATCAGCACATTGGACGCACGTTTAAATGTTTCGTGGGAAAACGTGCATTTCAAACACACTTCATTGCAGTTCAAGTGACAGGTAGGCAATCCCCTGAAGTGACAAATGCATTAAGATATTGAGTATTACTTTGCTATTCGCAATGGCAATTGTAACAATGTGAGTGCTAGTACAGTGCGAAACACAGCGCTGCATATATCGTGGTATTATTGCAAATAAATCTTACGAAATTTAATATGGCTGATTTATTTAAGACCTCCATTTCTTCACGAAGTAAGCCACACCAATACACTTGCAACAGTAACTGTCGAATTAAATCTCGCTTGGGAGAAGTGCACTACAATTAAAAAGCACCCATTCTTGTAAACAGTGTGCTAATCTTAGTCCAAGACAAGTGGTTTTACAGTTGCGACACTGAGACAGCGGTTCAAAGCTGGGGCACACAAATCGGTTTTTGCGCAACTGTCATCCGCACTCTTTATTTGTCCTCACTCAAAGAATCAAACAGGCGAGGGATGAAAAGATTTGTATTCAGAACGTCAGCGACATTTCCCTGTAGTGGGAACAAATCACAGCTTGGGAGAAACCTCCGCGAACGGAGCCGGGTGGGGTAAAAACCACGACCTGTCGCGTGTTAGTCAGATAAGCTACCACATGACGGAAACAAGCTCGGCGAGAGGAAGAGGAGGAATTTCAGGCAAATAAGACACGCTTGAGACTTGTTAACCTACTGACATTGCTCAGGTAGACAAAGTTACAATGACGTGGGGGCTACAACTGTTTAGCACGTCTAAATGCAACAGAGTTTAAGGAATTATAGTAAAATTCGGTTTTCTCAAAAAAAATTTCTTACAAGTCATTCTTGTACGGAGTTTCTGTTATTGAAATACCGGCTTTGGGGATTCATGCCGCTACTCTAATCGGCGGAAAACTCAAGTTGTTTCAAGATAATTATTTTTCTAGATTGTGAGAATATTTTATGGCTTTGTGACATTTCAACTAAAACTTTTTAAAAACATTGTTTCAGTGTATTTTCAGTCTTATATCATTTGGGTTATTTCCGTTGTGTTTATCAATTCCCTCTTTTTGATAAGTTGATAATTCATCATAATCTGGAGAATAATGATCAGGTAACTTTGGATAATCTTAAATTTTTTGAAGTCGTTCTTGAGGGATATCCAAATCAACAATTAATGTACACTCAGATATTTCCTCATCTTTTAGGTTTAATATTTTATCTATAGTATATTATTTTGCTCTAAGCAGATTTATGTTTTAATGTTTCGCCTGTTTATTTATTATTATCTAAAAGGTTTCCAACTGGTAGTGATTGATTAAATGCATAGCCATATCGATTATTAGCATAAAAATAAAGAATATAACAAAATTTTTTTTGACATATATATATCCCTTCTTCAATTGCTTTTTCTTGCGATAACTTTACTGTTTTACCGACTTTTTCATTATAGAAATAACTATAATTTGCTACTGCATATCTATTTGGTTTCATAGAAATACTGGTTCCTTTTTTTTGTGTGTTTCTTATATGTCTTGATCTGTAATGACTTCTGGTTGTTGCCTGGTTTATTTTAATAACGCTGCGTTTGGAACTGAAATATAATAAACACGATATAGCTTCTAGTAGTTATAACGTGTTTTTTTCCGAAAGTTATCGAATACATTCTATAGGAGTATTGTATCTATCTTAAAATATAAGTCATGATAATCGCCAAAGATTTGCGGTTAAAACGTTCGTACACTTTTTCGCAAATTTTAAAACTGAATTTTCAATATTTTTAATTTTTAAAGCTGTTTTACCAATCACTTTTGTTTACTGGGAGTTTCTAATTAAATTTATAATAAATATCAACACATTCATAAAGATGACACATTTTCTTAAAACCAAACGCAAATATTTTTAAAATATTTTAAATATATACTCGAATTTAGAATACTCAATTGGCTTATTTACTTTATTATTACACATTTTACAGTTAGTTGTATTTTAATGTTCCTTTTTCATTGACTGCAAGTAATTCAGCATTTTAAATATTCTCTTTCGATTTACATTTTGAGCAATAACATTCATTAACCGCAGCAAAATTGATTACTGCTTTATCTAAGAATATACTTATAAATCTAAATATATTAATTAACCTAAATTCAATAACGAAATTTTGTAAGTCTCCTTACTGTTTTGTTTGTACTTTTTTTTACTGCATGTAAGACAGTTTTCAATTATTTTGTAATATTTTGCTTAGCAAGGTTTACATTTATTAATATTGTCTTGTTTGAAATTTTTGAGTCCTAGATTTGTCACTGTTCTGTGCTGTGTTTTATTTGCCGCGACTGAGGAAGTGCGGGACCCGGAAATTTTACAGTAGGCGGGGCACCGACGTGCATGTCGAGTTGACAATTTTCGGAGGACGTCGGCTGGCCGGAAGTTGAGTGTTTGACTTCCGCAAGTCGTGCACAGTTTTAATGGCGGCCCAGCGTATTGCGAACTGCGCGTTACTCTCAAGGCTACTGGCCAGTGCCCCGCGTTCACAGGCAGAGGTCTCGGAACTTAGCAGTTGTGTGTCACGGGGTGCGGGGACAGGCGTCAGTCAGAGTTGAAGTGGAGGGAGTCTATGACCTGGAACCAGCCAGTGCGGATGCTTGGGTTCTGGTTTGAGTCCGGAGCGAGTTTAAGCATAGGTAGGCCCTTCTTGTCTGGCCTAGGGCTCGGGTAGTTAATCACGTGATTGTTGTGTGCGCCACGGAAATGCGTGGAAGTCGATGTGGGTGCGCGAGATGGAGTTGCGGTGTGGTTAAAGGTGAGATGTGCGTGGTTGGTCCAGTCCCTGGAGGTACGGCGCCTTCTTTGGAAGGGAGAGTGGAAATAATTGTCGGCGTGGGACGAGACGAACAGTAACGTAGTAGAGGGTTAATTTTAGATAAATGTAAGACCCCCTTTAGGCAGACAACCAGTTTTAGATATGGTATGTTAGTTAATTCTATATGGATTCCACTGGCAATGACACTCAGATTAGTGATACTAGAGATTAGAGATATTCAAATTTATAAATTAATGTTTTAGTGTTTAATTAAGGTTTTGCACAGTAAACTAATTGTTATTTGATGATAAACAAAGGTGGAAATTAATAAAGTGGGAATGCTTGTCAATGTGTAAACGATAAGCCTTAATCATTTTAATAAGAATTAACTATGAAGTTGGGTAGTTTACTATATTTATGGTTTTTGATCCCCCCCCCCCCNTGATAAGTCTTTAGTAACCAAGCAACTCCCACGAAAACCTCTCGCATTAAAGGTATGGAATGAACGAAGGAAGTCATCAATAACAGCGAGGCGAGTGCTAGAGTTACGTCACAAACACATGTGATGTGGGTCGCAGATAATATGCCATAGATTAGGGGGAAGCAGCCCGCATTCGTGAAAAATATTATATAGTTGTTCATATTGATTGACAATAACTTTCTTAGAAAATGTAACGTAGTCTTCTTTAGTGTTTGGTTTAATATTTATGTCTGAATATTTTCACTTAGTTTTAATATCAAGTTTAAGGATAACTTCTAATCATATCTTAAGTTGTGTTTTATTACAGGAATAAAGTTTGGTAGAATTTCATTTAAATTACATGTTTTACATGCCGCGCTTCTTTTAAGTTCCCTGTCACATGGATTCGAATCTTTTTAATATGATCATTGAATTATCTTCCAGAAATATGACAATGTTGGACTTTTATATATTACTAATTCTTCATTATTATTCCATTCTATAGCGACATATTTTCTTTTAATTTCGTTATGCATTTAATAACACTCAATTAATTAGTATTTCGTTAAATTGTTTCATTAAAATAACTTAATTTTCATCTCTTATTGTTTTATTTACTTAATCAGATTGAAAGTTAAAACTGTTACTTAAATGTTCATGTATTGGACTATGCTTTGTTATATGAATTATTTGTTCATTTATTTTTTGCAGTTTTTATTCAAAATCAAGGGAAATTTCAAATGGATGAAATTATTATGCACCATTTGAAATATACATTCTTATATTTTTCTTAGTTGGCATTTATATAATCGGTTTTTCATGTACACAGTAATCTATATGCTCATTTAATTTGTCTTCAGAATTGAAATTTGAATGACATTTCATACTTATGTAATGATGATTACCTCTTTTATGTATTTGTCCACTCAATAAAGCACATGTATTTTTTTTATTCCAACTACATGTCCGTTATATAATGATAAATTAGCATGGTTCTTCATTTTCTTATATTTTCACATGAATTTAGTAACTCAACTGTCGTATCTTCTAATATGTAAACATTAATCGAAATATTAAAATAATATTCATACACATTTATATAAATATGGATTTATTTAAATTGTCTAAGTCATATTTAATGATTTATATTTTGTAATGCTATTGTGATGGTACATATTAATTTTTATTGGGTGGATTAAAAATACTTTCTAAAGCATGTTCAAAACATCTTATGTTTTCTTGTGTTTTACATTTAAACTCATTACTTGAAATATTCTCTACATTAGCACAACACTTCTTATTTTTAATAAATATTGTTATTTCAAAATAGGTTCCTCCTCGAAGCAATCTAATTTATCAGAATTAATATCTACTTTAAGTACTGTATCTAATCTAAATTTAATACTTTTTGTATTACAGCTGTCATACTTTCAAATGATGTAATTTCTCTTTTCAGTTATTGCAGCATTAAATACATACGGATTATTAGCTGATATTTTATTTTTAGTTGAATGCAGATAATGATTATATAAACTGACTTGATTTCCTACTAAATTACATTCTTCATATTGTACTAAATCTACTTACAGTGAAACCTCTATTTTACACTTTTCAAGGGACCAGGACAAAATGTGGCAAAATGTAAGAAAGTGTAAAAAGAGGGAAACTTATGCTGTAAAAACAGACACTGGGAACAAAAAAGGTATGTGTAAAATGAGGGGGTGTAAAGCAGGGGTTCCACTATATTTTATTGTAACAGACTTACTACCTTAATTACATCAACAAATTTATCTGAAATTGTATATAAATATTTAACTAAATACAATAAACTAAATAATAGGTTATCATATCTAGAAATGCACCTCTTGATCTTATTATTTGTACATAATCTTCATTTCCATTTACTACATTTGAAAGTTCTTTCAAATCAAGAGATTTATTATACACTTATTCTTTCCTTACTCTAGGTTTAGTAAAAATACTATAATCAAATTATATTCTGTATTAAATGAAGATTTGTAATAATCTTCTGTTTCTTGAATTTCTCTCTCTCATGATTTTTTCGTATATTGTAATAATATGTAGATATTGCTCAATTCAGTTAATCTTTTCTTAGCTTGTAGTATCCTTTTATAATTAAGGATTTTGCTAATTCCTTAAACTCCTTCACACTCATCAGATTCAGATTTGGCTCTGCTATTTTTCTCTCTTAATTTTTATGCAAAAAAATATTTAATAAAACTAATTATATTTATTTGAGAAAAAAAGATTTCAAGGTAAAATAAAAATGATAATATTATGGTTTTTAAATAACTCGAAGTATTATTATTTAAATTTTTAGCATAAAATATTTCTTATTAAATTCACAGACATTTTTTACATATAGTTGTAAGTATATCCTTAGTGTTTTTATGATGAGAAATTAAATAAGTATATTAAATCTTTATATTCTGTATATACTTTAATTTCATAATTATTTTACTGTCATTAACTAATACATTTGATATAGTTTTTTTTGAGTAGCTTATTTTTACAGTACAGTTTTTTTTGCGTATTCTCTCAAACATACATTGCATACCTATTGTAAACTTATTCAATGGAAATAAACTTATATTTTTAGTTTCTTCCCAATATTTGATTTTTTTTAGTATTGATTTCGAATATTATTATGATTAATATTATGAAATTTGGTTTATGTATGCTTTTCAATATATACTTTAAATACATTTTTTCCACAGTCACAGAGTACATTCTTAGTTTTTATGTTCACCACACTTTTTATATTGTTTATATATATTACTTACTTTTTCTGTTACACTTAATCTTTATTTACATAAAAGTTTTTTAAAACAATTTTTAAAGAGCCATAATTAATATAACACCTTCAATGTTATATTATAATGTCCTATTATTCACTGTCACTGTGTCATCATCGTGGCGTTTATTCTTCGAGAGGGTAGTATATTAATCTTTGGTCTGTACTTTTTAAATAAACTATTATTAATGAAAAAAAAAATTTTAGATTAAAAAGAATAAAAGTAAGGTTGTCGGTACTGATATGAGTGAAGCAAAAATTAGTATTAATAATTCCTTATTTGTTCTTTTTTATTTTAAAATGATTGTTCTTTAATGAAGATGAACGATGAAAAAAATCTGAGCTAGAACCGGCGGATTATATACTACGGACGCAGGGTGTTGCAGACTGTCTGCAAGAAAGTCTCCTGAACACGCAAGAACTAATTAATAAAATAATAATACGGAACAAATCCTATTAAAATTTCCTGGTAGAAATGACAGTACAACACGTAGACATGGCTTGAATTCACAATATACATTTTTCTATCTATAAGATACCTTGCCTTAAATATCTATTCTTCTATAATTTAATTTCTAATTTCGTTGTTTCTGGTTGTCACGTAGTGATGTAGCATTCCCACGTCATACGTGGATAAGGTAGTGCCATATCTCTTTGTGTTAGAATAAACAAACGCAGTTTTCTTAATTTTACTCCCACCGAACAAACAGCTACCAGAATGGTACAGCTGCAACTACAGTTCTAATAATACATNCGAGACGAACAGTAACGTAGTAGAGGGTTAATTTTAGATAAATGTAAGATCCCCTTTAGGCAGACGACCAGTTTTAGATATGGTGTGTTAGTTAATTCTATATGGATTCCACTGGCAATGGCACTCAGATTAGTGATACTAGAGATTAGAGATATTAAAATTTATAAATTAATTTTTTAGTGTTTCATTAATGTTTTGCACAGTAAACTAATTGGTTTTTGATGATAAACAAAGGTGGAAATTAATAAAGTGGGAATGCTTGTCAAAGTGTAAACGATAAGCCTCAATCATTTTAATAAGAATTCAATTCAATGTTGAGTAGTTTACTTAATTAATGGTTTAAGATCCCCCCCCCTCACCTTCAAGAAAAAGGTAAGATTTAAGAGGATAGAATGATAAGTCTTTAGTAACCAAGCAACTCCCACGAAAACCTCTCGCATTAAAGGTATGGAATAAATGAAGGAAGTCATCAATAACAGCGAAGCGAGTGCTAAAGTTACGTCGCTAACACATGCGATGTGGGTCGCAGATATGCCAAATATTAGAGGGAAGCACCTCGCATTCATGACAATATTATATACTTGTTCATATTGATTGACAATATCTTTCTTAGAAAATGTAATGTAGTCTTCTTTAGTGTTTGGTATAATATTTATGTCTGAATAATTTCCACTTACTTTATATCCATTTTAAGGATAACTTGGAATCATATCCTAGGTTGTGTATTATTACAAAAATAAAGTTTGGTAGAATTAAATTTAAATTACATTTTTTACAGGCCATGCCTCCTAAGTTCCCTGTCGCATGGATTCGAATCTTTTTAATCTGATCATGGAATTATCTTCCAGAAATATGACAATGTTGAACTTTTATATATTACTAATTCTTCATTATTATTCCATTCTATAGTGACATATTTTCTTTTAATTTCGTTATAAATTTAATTACTCTCAATTAGTATATCGTTCAATTGTTTCATTAAAATAACTTTATTTTCATATTTTATTGTTTTATTGACTTAATTAGATTCTAAGTTAAAACTGTTACGTTAATATTCATGTATAGGCCTATGCTTTGTTGTATGAGTTATTTGTTCATTCATCTTTTGCAGTGTACATTAAAAATCAAGGGAAATTTCAAATGGATGAAATTGTTCTGCACCATTTGAAATATACATTATAATATTTTTCTTAGTTGACATTTTTATAATCGGTTTTTCATGTACACAGTAGTCTATATGTTCATTTAATTTGTCTTCAGAATTGAATTTCGATTGGCTTTTCGTACTTATAAATTGATGCTTATCTGTTTTATGTATTTTTCCACTCAATAAAGAGCATATTTTTTTTTTCCCAACTGCATGTCCGTTATATAATAATAAACTAGCATGGTTCTTCATTTCCTTATATTTTCAAGTGAATGTAGTAACTCAACTGTTGTATCTGCTAATATGTAAACATTAATCAAAATATTTAAAAATTATTTATACATATTTCTATTATTTGAATTTATTTCAATTGGATAAGTTATATTTAGTGATTTATATTTTGTAATGCCATTGTGATTGTATATATGAATTTTTATTGGGTGGATTAAAAATACTTTCTGAAGAATGTTCAAAACATCTTATGTTTTCTTGTTTTTGACATTTAAACTTATTTCTTGGAATATTCTTTACATTATTACAACACTTCTTATTTTTAATAAATATTGTTAATTAAAAATAAGTTCCTCTTCGAAAAGGATCTTATTTATTAGAATTAATGTCTTCTTTAAGTACTGTACCTAATCTAAATTTAGCCCTTTTTGCATTAAAACTGTCATACTTTCAAATGATGTCATTTCTCATTTCAGTTATTGCAGCATTAAATACATATAGATTATTTGCTGATATTTTATTTTTAATTTTATTTTTAGTTGAATGCAGATAATGCTTATATAAACTGACTTGATTTTCTACTAAATTACATTCTTCATATTGTACTTAATCTACTTACAGCGAAACCCTTATTTTACACTTTTCAATGGACCAGGACAAAATGTTGCAAAATGCAGGAAAATGTAAAAAGAGGGAAACTTATACTGTAAAAACAGACACTGGGAACAAAAAGGTATGTGTAAATGGCAGGAAAGTGTAAAATGAGGAGTTGTAAAACAGGGGTTCCACTGTATTTTATTGTAACAGACTTTTGCCTTAATTACATCAACAAATTTATCTGAAATTGCATATAAATATTTAACTAAATACAATAAACTAAATAATCTGTTATCATATCTAGAAATGCACCTCTTGATCTAATTATTTGTGCATAGTCTTAATTTTCATTTACTACATTTGAAAGTTCTTTAAAATCAAGAGATTTATTATACACTAATTCTTTCCTTACCCTTGGTTAAGCAAAAATACTATATACAAAATGATATTCTTTATTAAATGAAGATTTGTAATAATCTTCTGTTTCTTGAATTTTTCTCTCTCTTGATTTTTTCGTATATTGTAATAATATGTAGATATTGCTGAATTCAGTTAATCTTTTCTTAGCTTATAGTATCCTTTTATAATTAAGGATTTTGCTAATTCCTTAAACTCCTTCACACTCATCAGATTCAGATTTGGCTCTGCCATTTTGCTCTCTTAATTTTTATGCAAAAAAATGTTTAATAAAACTATTGGTATTTATTTGAGAAAAAACCTTTTCGAGGTAAAATGAAAATGATAATATTATGGTTTTTAAATAACTCGAAGTATTATTATTTAAATTTTTAGCATATTGTATTTCTTATTAAATTCACAGACATCTTTTACATATAGTTGTAAATATATCCTTAGTGTTTTTATGAAGAGAAATTAAATAAGTGTATTTAATCTCTTTATATTCTGTATATACTTTAATTTCATAGTTATTTTACTGACATTAACTAATACATTTGATATAGTTTTTTTTAGTAGCTTATTTTTACAGTACAGTTTTTTTTGCGTATTCTCTCAAACATACATTGCATATCTATTGTAAACTTATTCAATGGAAATAAACTAATATTTTTAGTTTCTTCCCAATATTTGATTTTTTTTAGTATTGATTTCGAATATGATTATAATTAATATTATGAAATTTGGTTTATGTATGCTTTTCAATGTATACTTTAAATACATTTTTTCCACAGTCACAGAGTACATTCTTAGTTTTTATGTTCACCACACTTTTTATATTGTTTATATATATTACTTACTTTTTCTGTTATACTTAATTTTTATTTACATAAAAGTTTTTTAAAACAATTTTTAAAGAGCTATAATAAATATAACACCTTCAATGTTATATTATAATGTCCTATTATTCACTGTCAATGTGTCATCGTGGCGTTTATTCTTCGAGAGGGTAGTATATTAATCTTTGGTCTGTACTTTTTAAATAAACTATTATTAATGAAAAAAAAAATTTAAGATTAAAAAGAATAAAAGTAAGGTTGTCGGTACTGATATGAGCGAAGCAAAAATTAGTATTAATAATTCCTTATTTGTTTTTTTTTATTTTAAAATGATTGTTCTTTAATGAAGATGAACGATGAAAAAAATCTGAGCTAGAACCGGCGGATTATATACTACGGACGCAGGGTGTTGCAGACTGTGTGCAAGAAAGTCTCCTGAACACGCAAGAACTAATTAATAAAATAATAATACGGAACAAATCCTATTAAAATTTCCTGGTAGAAATGACTGTACAACACGTAGACATGGCTTGAATACACAATATAGATTTTTCTATCTATAACATACCTTGCCTTAAATATCTATTATTCTATAATTTAATTTCTATTTTCGTTGTTTCTGGTTGTAACGTAGTGATGCAGCATTCCCACGTCATACGTGGATAAGGTAGTGCCATATCTCCTTGTGTTAGAATAAACAAACGCTGTTTTCTTAATTTTACTCCCACCGAACAAACAGCTACCAGAATGGTACAGCTGCAACTACAGTTCTAATAATACATATATGTTTCTAAGCTAAGTATTTTTTTTTTCAAATAGCAAAAACGGTACGTTACTGAATATTAGCGTTAAGTTATTTATAAAATTGACGAACTAGCTAACATATTAGCATTGATGATTTAATGCCGAGGCGATAACATTAAGACAGTCATCATTTTAAATTCACAAGTCATATTTACAAATGGCCATACTTATGTTTACAGTCAAGATGGAATTCATTTCATATTGTTACAAAGTAGCTGGGCACAGTCAGGATGGAGGTATTAAGAGGAAATTACAATTTCCTAATTTATTTATAACAAAAAAAAAAACTCTAAAATCGATATCTCGACAACAATGGCTAACACTTGCTATTTACGGTTAATCCACTCATTTGCAAAAAAATTGCTCACCATGAAAGAATCGCGAGAATACGACGAAGGTTGTTAAACAGTATCGTTAGAGCCCGACATGTCGCCCATTTCCATTTAATATGGTTTTCTTGCGCGGATGTGCCGCTAGGGGGCATGCATGTCCCTCAGTCATTCACAGCTGTAAGACACCGATTAAGGCCTTAAGGCCATATTACATGATACTAGATTCCGTAAAAGGTGACAAGGTCCGCCATAGCGACAGCTATACCGGCTAGTAAGGAACCCGTCATGGCATTAGCTGCCTTCTACGGACAGATTTCATAACAGGTTTGGTAATAGGACACGTGCTATTTTTCGTCGCAGGTTCCACACCGGCTTTCGTACCTGGCCAATCACGTCGCAGTTTCAGAGCNGTAACTGGCCAATTACATCGCAGTTTCAGAGTGTAGGACGCTCTCCGTGGCTACTACTTTAAACGAGTTGATGAAGAAACCAAAAAGGACACCTCCATCTTGATTATACATTCTTGAGGTGGAAACACTGAAATATATTTCAAATTCGACAAAAACGTATAATATTGGCGATGACAAATTCTAGTTACTGTTTAAAACCGTCCTAAATACCTAAAACACTCAAAATACTATTAAAACATTATTTTAAAATAATACATATACTATATGCATTTAATGACAACAAACACTAGCGAGAACTGGTAGTACAGCTCTCAACACAATTTTTTCCATAAAATATTACATATGGATAATAACTTACNAACACTAGCGAGAACTGGTAGTACAGCTCTCAACACAATTTTTTCCATAAAATATTACATATGGATAATAACTTACAGAAAAAACGTAAAGAAAAAGCTGCATTTTGCAAACGGTTCATAATTCTCGTCACAATTAAAAATAACTCGTGATTTAACATTATTTACAAGACAATAAATGAATCAACAGCAGAAAGCAATGATATTATGTAAAGGCCATCAATAATATAGAGATATCAAAATGTTATAGCTAGTTTTTTATAGNAGCAGAAAGCAATGATATTATGTAAAGGCCATCAATAATATAGAGATATCAAAATGTTATAGCTAGTTTTTTATAGGCCAATGCATGTTACTGAATTGTAGAAGATCTACGAATAGGATTTTTATTTACTACGAACCAGACGCGGGTGTCAAATTCTAGTACGCGAACTACTGTCGTGTAATATGAATCTTCCCTGGTGGCTCATATTGAAGGTGGTTTACCGGCTCGTGCACCAGGCCTTGCAGAAGCTTGTACAAGAACCAAGTACGGCAGCAGGTATCATGTAATATCGGCTTTAGTTATACTCAGTGAACATGCAGCATGCCCTTGCCCAGCTGAATGAGGACGCATTGTCGGTCTAGGAGAGGTAGGTTGGACATTTCAGCGCATTGCTCTGCACTCGAACCTTTCTGCCTGCACAGTGAGTCGTTGTTGGACGCAGTGGGAACAGGAGGGCACATACACCCGTCGGGAAGGCTCAGGTCGACGCAGGCGGACCACCAGCAGGGAGGATCGTCTCATCTTGCGACAGGCTGTTAAGCACACCATGGGGTGTCACTGCTCACCATCCAGGGACATGCCACGGCCGCTGGGGATACGCCCGTGTCCACCAGTACCATATCCAGGTGGCTAGAGCGGGACCTGTCGTCGCCACGTCCCTCACCACGTCCACATTCATGACCTGAGCATCGCCGAGCACGTGTGATCTTCCGTTGGGAACATTAAGCACGGCAGCTCTCGGATTGACTAGTGGTGTTCAGAGACGTATAACCGTTCTGTCTGGCTACAGGCGACCACCGAATGGGAGTCTGGAGACGTCCTGGCCAGCGCGAGTGCCTTGATCCATGCTTCGTTGCAGATCGGCACACCGCCCCGACGAGATGTGTCTAGGCGCGCGGGGCCATTCCCGACGATTCTCGCACCCCGCTGGTTGTGATTGAAGGAGCCGTGATGGCGCGGCTATACATCCAGGAAATCCTGCGACCATGTGAGCTCCCCTTCCTGGCGCAGCTGACGACGAAAATCGGCTGTCTATAAGCGGTAAAGAGAACGATAACCACGCCCCTGATCACATCCGGACGCGTTATCATTTTACTTATGTGGACGCACGTCGCATGCAAAGCTGCGCAGAGAAACGCCTATGAAGTCGTCAAGGCAAATTTACCGTAGTAAAACAAATAAAATGCTGTTCACGGTAAACTTAGCCCTTTTGATGTTCGTGCTTAAGATTTACTTGTATGCACATTGTGTATTCTTACACCATTTGTAAAATTAACACTGGCACGGGACTGAAACACTTTATTCACACATCGGTCAAGTGAAACCGTGACATTATTGGACAAGTATATAATTAACAAATTTGGTAATTCTCAAACTATATATGTATAAAAAACAGAGAGCTGAATAAATCAGTTCAATATGCTCAAATGTTTACCTATTTATTTTAATTCAAAGTTAAGACGTGGAACTACTTTCCCTCAATCGTTACCAACTTTACTGGCCGCATACCTGTCATTATGCCTGTCAAAATATATGTAGGCAGGAGCAGTGACATTTTTTAAAGGTTGATTTCAAAAGTGTTCACTTTACCGTCAACAACCAATAAAAATAATTCTTGATTTTAAACCAACAGCAGAGTTAAAAGAGGGTGTAGAGGGGAAGGGGTCGGGTTGAAACCTTCTAATCTCTTGTACACTGATTCATTCACGAGGATGGTCCCTCCTGCGGGGATTAAAACAGATCGTAAACTGGGTTGGCAGGTACCTGCAGCTGACCTACACGTCAGCCAGAGCCTTTGAGAAGAAAATCTCGCAGATTAAAAACTGCAATGTATAAAGCGATGCGCGTGGGATTAGATTAGGGACGGGAGGAAGGCGGCGGGTCTAGGGGGAGATAATTGAATGCTGTTGCAGGAGCGAGCCGCCTCGTTNGAAGGCGGCGGGTCTGGGGGGAGATAATTGAATGCTGTTGCAGGAGCGAGCCGCCTCGTTAGGTGATGGTCGAGGGGGGCATTGTGGCCGGGGAGACGATCGCTCGGCGCGTGGCCCTTGACAAAGGGGGAGCCCCCATCAGGAGGGCAGCATCGCCGGCGCTACTCCCCGTCGTAATTAGGCATGATGTGCGCAGGAGGGAGGGGGGAACGCCAGGTGAGCAGCCACGTGGAGACGACCTACGGCGCACGAGAGAGGGATGCTGGTAATGGACCGGTAATGGCCCCAACAAGAGTCTTTAGCGGGCAAGCGGTCGCGTGCGTCGCTGATTTCTCGACGACGGCTCCGCTGAAAACCCCGGGCACTTGGCAGTATTATCGAAGTTATTCTGTACTGCAGGGGCCCATTGTAGGTAGATAGGTAGGTTTGGCTCAGGATTATTCTACAAGATTACAAGATGGTACCACATGCATGAGAAAATGGGGCTATTATGTTATATCTCGAGAACCAATCAACCGATTCTCACCAATTTTTTCTCACAAGTAGTGCTACAGATCGTTATGATTTAAATGACTCGCATACTTGATTTAATAATGACTGGCGTCTAAATATTTTAGGTTAACAAACCCTGTCTTTCAAAATGATACACTGATTACAATTAGATTTGATGCTCGTAATCCCAATCCTACGTCTGTAATGTAGTTGGTTGCATGCCAGCTTACAGTAGGAGGGATTCTGTTTTGGAGTCCTGGTTAAGGCACGTGTGTATATGTAATTATCTCACTAGTATTGCATATGTTTTTGGTTCCATCTCTGGTCATATCAATGTCAACAAGACGTCAAGGCCTACCTACAAACTTCGCTTTTAAGACATTTATCACATCTGTTTGCATCCTTGTAGAATGAGTGAGTGAAGAGATTTAGGCAGCTCTTAACGTCAAGATCTTGAGAGTCGATTAGAGTGAAGCGAGGTGAGTATGGAGAAGCTCTATAATGAAAGGGTGGGGAAACAGGACATCCCCGAGAAAAACCGTTGACCAGCGGCATCATCCGGCATGATTCCCACATGCGAAAATCCGGGCGAGACCCCCCGGGAATCGAACCTGGTTCGTTTTGGTGGGAGGCGTGTAGTCTAACCACTACATTACTGTGGCCCCGCATCAATGTAGAAGAAAGTAGGCTTGATACTAAACAGAGGCTTTTTTTTTTGGGTGAATATACTTCTAAAGATCTTTCCTCCTACACTATGTTATCATTACGGTTGTTTCTGAGAGCATTATATAAATAGTTTTGTTTCCAAATATCGATTATGTAAGTTGAAATACTAACCTAATTTGTAGTATAAAAATGTTTTTGTTCCAATTTTTACAAGAAATATTTTTGTAGTGCTACACATATTTTTTTTAACAACTGGTTTCCAAATTTTTTTTTTTAAAGTACATTCCCGACAGAAGCTAGTGCATTTCCCAGTGCGAGCCCACTTTGTTACAATCGTGACTATCCTAGTTAGAGACAGTAAGTTATCACGGGGGAAATGTTGCTAGACTTCAGTATTCCAGTGCACACCTCTGCACTGTTAATTTTCTTTTGTGAAACTATGTAAAAAACTGATAAAAAGTTATTTGGGTATCTTCGCAAAAATACGGACACAACATTTTCTCATAAATAGATAGTCCGTAGATTTTAACAACTTTTTTGTGAATAAGTGGTACTCTCCGTAAATTCGCTAGTCATTTTATGCATTTGAGATTTGTTTAGTTGGATTGAAAAAAAAAAAAAATCAACAATTCGTTTTATTTATGCGCGTATTTCACTGTGTGTAAACAAAGAATAAATAAAGTTAAAACGTATGTCATGAAGCGGGATTCGAACACGAAATCTGAATCACTCAGCTCCTCGATCTTACCGCACACATTCAACGTTTGAATGTAATATACAATTCTTTTACTGAAGTATGTCGCATTTTCAGTTTCTGGCAATGTTAGTGTTTGTAATTTTGAAGCGTGAAAGTGGATTGTGCTTTTCTTTGTTCCAATTTTCGACATTATGGGCCGAATTTTTGTACATCAGAAATACATTTCCATAAAAATATTCGTGAGTAGGTTATGGAAATTGTTAACAGTCTGTAATGACGCAATATTCATAATTTTTCGGGACTCGGGTGTAAAATTCTTTCGTGGGTCTGAAGTTTAAAGCCGTGGTGGCTCGTTTCCCGTGATAGTTTATACGGCAGACGTGTGCGTTTGTAGGTTATCGGGAGGACGTTTTCCGTGTTACGTTTTATCAGGAGTCCTGGTTACAGTGTTTCGTTTCGAACATCGTTGTCTTGGGGAAGCGTCAGCATTAATTAGATTAGTTAGTTTCTGTGGATCATGCAACGTCGACAAGTTTTAGTTCCTTCGGCGCAGTTTTAATGCGTCAACAAATTTTATACGAAACGAGAGGTTAGTTTTATCTGGATGCGTCGACAGTTTTAGTTCCTCCAGCGCAGTTTCAGGCAACGTCAACAAGTTTTTGTTGTACGAGAGGTACGTTTCTGTTGACAACGCAGTATCAATAATGTGTTGAGAGCGGGACATGTGCAGTTTTAGATGATGCTGCTGGCAGATGCCAGGCGCTTATCTAAGGAGAGGGGGGTGATAGGCAGCACAAAAAGAGGCGTCTGTCTGTCGCCCTTAGAGCAGTCTTATTCAAGTCAGTCGTCAGGGAGAGTT
>NQII01001801.1:51991-236455 GCA_002778355.1 Clitarchus hookeri
AACTTCTTTCTTAAGTAACTGGTGTTCAAATAACTGAGTCTCGTGTTTCTACCTCTGAGCAAGCCGTGGCAACGTAAACAGTCGGCAGTAACAAGTGCCGAACGTTAACAACATGGCGTCCACCTTTGAGGCTGTAATATTCTAAATATTAGCTTAACGAGAATACGGGCGAAATATTACAAGTCTAATCATCCGCTTTCGTTGTTGGGTGCCCCGTGCGAAAACTTTGCTCCTTCACGCTGGGCCCGTGAGTATTCTGGTACATTAATGATAAACATTTGCAATTATTCTGTATACAGAAAAGTCAGTTACACTTCACCCTATTACAATTGAGGCAAGAAGCTACAGCTATTTAAAAATAAATGTGTAAGCACATATTTTTTGTGATTTTCTACTTTCTCTTTATTAAAAGGAAATAAACGTTATTACAACTCAGAATGCTGCGAAATAACGTGTTACAATAAGATATAAACACTATTTGTTTAAGAGCGAGTGCCAGTTGTAAACATTTCATAATTATTGTTTTGCAATTACTTTCCAATAAAGGAGCCGCGGTGGCTGAGCGGTTAGCCTGCTCGCCTCCCACCAAGGCGAACCGAGCTCAATTCCCGACCGGGCCACCCTGGATTTTCGCATGTGGGAATCGTGTCGGACGATGCCTCTGGTCGGCGGGTTTCTCGGGGATGTCCCGTTTCCGTCGCCCATTCATTACTGCACTGCCGCCTACTCACCTCAATCGCCTTCATCGGCTCTCGAGACCTCGCTGTCAAAAGCCGTCCAATTCTCTTCACGAACTCACCCAGTCACTTTACGATCAACTTTACAGTTTACAATGATTAAAAATAATTAAGTTATTATTATTCGGAACTCCATAAGAGGCAAGAGCTAAAGTTTTAAACGTAGACGCAGCGTTCAACCTCCTGCTCTGCCAAGTTCCATATTTATTGCAACGCACGCAAGAAATTCGTTGCGAAACGACGAACACGTGAAAAGCTTCATCGCAGCATCGGCACAGTTCGCGAAGGGTCGCATACAATCCCTCGTTAACAAACCGCTTGTAATTGCTATCGAGATAAGAGTCGTCCTTTTCACAGGCGAACAACAGACGACGACTTCCTTTTTAGGGAGTATTGCACGTTGTGATATCTGGGAGCGACAAGCAATTGCCCGCCTTCTCAGTAGCCGTCGCAGTGCAGTGGCAAACTTCTCAACAGCACGACTCGGACCGAACTGGAGCACAGAGTCTGCGATAAGCACGCAGGACACAAAAACGGCGCTGCTTAGTGTTTCGTGGCGTGAAGAGGACTTCCTAGCAAACCATTGTCTGTGAATTCAGCGTTTGTGAGTATACACTCATGCTAAACACACCTTAAGATGAATTATGACAAGACCTTTGAGATGCCCATGGTAACATTTTCTGTAAATAATTTTGTTTAGTATTATCTTTACACTACAGATGTACTACACTTTTGACGTACGCATGTCACCTTAAAAAAAATTATGGGATATAAAATATTTTTATCTGAGAAAAAAGTAGTAAGAGATAATTTCTACAAGTTGAACAGTATGTTGAACACATATAAAATAACCTTATTTCTTCGTAGCCAGCGCCTTTAAACTGTGTTGTAAGCTGATAGTTGACTGAGCACTTCGGAAAGCTCTGCTTAGGATCTACTTTTCTTTTAGTTTTGTTCCGCCATATGTAAAATTAACATTGCCATGAGCCTGGTCACTTCATTCATGCGCCACCCGAGCGAAATGGTGGAACTGTTATAAATGTAAATAAGTTACTGGAATACAAATTCGTACTCTTGCGTTTGTATAAAAAAAAGAAGCATTTACTTTAGATGCCATAATAAATTTAAACATTACACTCACAATACAACGTCAAGTGTTAAGAAATATTTTAATTAATTTGCTGCCAACTTAACTGGGAGTCTGCGTGCCAGTGTGTACTGTAGTAGATATGTAGTTATGATCAGTGATTTTTTCAAAAGTTTGCTTTAAAAGTGCTTACTTTAACGCGAACAGCCTTTACGAAGTGCGACTCAATTGCATGACATTTCATGTACGTTAATTATAATATAAATTAAATGCTACCCCGAAAAAGGGGGGAAAAAAAGACGTACTATTATCTAAAGGCTGTTCACGGTAAAGTAAAAACTTTTGAAATCAACCTTTGAAAAATGTCAATGCCCTTAACTGCGTATAATTTAACGGGCAAACTATGTCTGTCATACGTCCTGGAGACAATTGGTTCAGCAGTATTCCAGTGGTCACAACACTTTCAGAATCTACGGGCCCTACAGGCATGATTACACTCCAACCTCAAATCTCCAACCTCCGCAACCATCAAAAGCAAATCTTCAAAATCAGTAGGCGCCAGCCGGGTGAAATTCCGAAAACCCATGGCGTCTTCTAGTCTTAATTTATTCAATAATTCATTACCGAACCTAGGTCCTTCTGCGAGCACTTCGCGTTTCCACCAACGTTTAGGTTTTCGCGTTTTTTCACTTGTAATTAGCACTAAGCAGGAACTCGTTCCACACAAAACAATTTCCTCCATGGTGGACTGCGAAGATGAGACTGAGACATTCACATCGTAGTGTGGACGCTAGACGAGGCAAAGAACGGTGTCTCTAGGTGGTCTATAGACACGGTCTATAGACAATCGCGCAACATGGTATACTAGTGTGTACTAGGCTTTAGACTTAGCTGATTATAATTTTAAAATGAAGAATTCTTGAAAATTTTAGCCGTCGCTGGCGATGTCGTCGTCGTCGGCAGTCGCACCCCACCCCCCTTCTCCAGGATGCGGCAGGATCTCTCATCTCGGGCTTCCCTATTTAGTCTCTCGGGCTTGTAGTGCCATTGCAGTCCCAGCACAATTTAGCACACACATTAGTTAGAACTAATTACCCTGAAGATATACGCGGGGGGCAACCGATACAGGGCTTGCTTCTTCCCAAAACTTGCGTCCCATGTTCGTCTCCTTTGAGAAGACCTATACTCAGGTTCGAACTCTGGTCCTGACAATATAATCTAAATTAAAACCCTGCGTGCTAAATCCACATGGGCTAGTATCCTGCCTTCGAACACCAAGATGGCTAAAAATTTCCTTAAAAAACTTAATTAAATAACGCCGTCTACAACTGACGAATCACGAGAGAGCTAGAAGCAAGACTTACTCGACACGTCACTTACTTACCATGGAAACGGATCAATAACTGCTCATATACTAGGGCCTTCTAAACACATTACACAAATTACAGGCTGGATAGACATATAAATGTGTTTACAATTAAATAAAATAAAAATTTAAGCGAGTGGTGTAATAACATACCAATTAACACAATTAATGCGGCAAAGAAAAATAATATCAGTGAAAACAGATTATGTCTAGCAATAAACAGTTGAATCGTGACGTCACAAAGTGAGAGCTAATCCCAAACAGTGTTTCATCTAAATCCTAGTTCCGAACCGAGATCAGGAGATCTACGATCGGAACTCAGCGGTTCGCGTTGGTGCAACACCCGTACATTGGAACTCGCATCCAACTGAAGATCATGTTTGAAGCAAGATCTTAGGGTCTCGGTTCAGGGCTGCTAATGGTGCAACCGAGCATGGGGCTCTATTTTTATTTAATTTTTGTATTCTTCTGCTATACGTAAAATTAGCAATGCCATGGGCCTGATCACTTTATTTATGCGCCTTCTAAATAAAACCGAGCAATTGTTAGAAACGTAGGTTAATAAATAATATGTCGGTAATTAATATATAAATACATATTGCAATGCGTATACAACAAGAAACACTAACTTGATCAGTCATAAAATTGAACACTAAATTGGCAATATAAGGAAACCTAAGGACTATTTTTATGAATTCGCTGCCAACTTATCTGGGAGCGTGCGAGAAAGTGTGTATTGTAGCATGTATTAATTACTAGCGAACCGGCTCGGCTTTGCCCGGGTACAATTGAGTTTTACAGTAATACACTAATAAATAAATTGGGAAAAGACAATTCATTTATGTGAAAAAAGAATTATAAAATTATACTACGTTGGCCTAGGTTTATACCTGATTATGGCAATCCAAAAGGCAGGAAATATTTTTTACCCAATAGCCAAGAAGAAGGGTATTGTTTTTGGAGTGTATCTGTGCAACTATCGCGTAGTTACCACATTTCCGATTTCTATGTATGAAAATCAGAACGTGATTTTCATCAAGTTGTAGCTTTAGAAATAAGTGTACCTAGGTACTACATTTTGCACTTTGCTAAGGGATCTTAATCGATCGCAAAAGTTAAGCAACGTTCCCAGCTTTATACATTTGGATGGGTGACCGTTTAGTGGCATAACATCTGAGTGCTTCCGGGCTTCCGAGGGCACATTAAATATTCGGTCTCAGTTGTTATCGATTAATAGCAGTCGTTAAGCCATTTCAGAGGCCCTTGGGCGGCCTGATAAACTCTGACACCAGAGGAAAAAAATATTTCGGTCACGTTCCTAGCCATTGCAGATTTAAGTTTTGTTGTTATTCCACAAGAGCTATAGAATTTTCCTGGAGAAAAGGTATTCTATGTCCTATTCCAGGACCTAAAGTACCTACATACCAAGTTTCATCAAAATCCATTCAGTCGTTATGGAGCTGAGTTCGGTCACGTTACCAACCGTTGCAGAATTACGTTTCGTTGTTATTCCACAGGACCCACATACAAAGTATACTATGTCATATTCCAGGACCTAAAGTACCTGCATACCAAGTTTCATCAAAATCCATTCAGCCGTTATGGAGCTGAGTGGTAACAAACACACACACACTCTCTCACTCTCACTCTCACTCACTCACTCTCTCTCTCTCTCTCTCTCTTTCGCATTTATAATATTAGTGGGATGGGCAGTGATCATTTGAAAGGTTGATTTGGAAAGCGCTCACATTAATGTGAACCTCATTTTTTGGGTCTGCAACTTTACTACTGGCCCAGAGTCCTCCATAAGTTGTCAAATCAGACAAAACAAACGTATACATATTTTAAGCCCACCTTGTTCACAAATAAATCCACAGAGCTTTTTTTCCAAATCCTAACTAATAACATAAATTTTCTCTGTATACGCAGAGATTAACAAGGATTTTAATATTTAAATTGTGGAAAACTTGGAAAGTCCATCCTGGGAAGCCTACTTGGAGTAATTTTTCCCGTTCTGAGGCAGAGAAGCGCTGGAGCAATTAGGGTGACATGGTCACGTGCATCAAGTGCCCAATCACCGACATTAACTTGCGTGTAGAGTTCTCGTCGTGTTACAAAGATTTTGTTTGTGCAACTAAAGATTCGTTTGGCTCTCCGTACAATGTACAGTTTCAGTTAATATAAAAGAAAATTGGAAGTCCGACCGTGGTTCGAACCTAGATCGTTTGCTTCCGAGCACTACGCCCTATCAACCTTAGCTAAAATCATAACTGATTTTATGGGAATGTTTTTAAATACGTACGATTTNCCGAGCACTACGCCCTATCAACCTTAGCTAAAATCATAACTGATTTTATGGGAATGTTTTTAAATACGTACGATTGTAGTACTGAGCAACGCGCGTAAATAAATGTTTCAAATTTATAGCTTTTTTTTTTAGTTTCTTGTTGAACTTGTTTTATTAGGATGTTTAAAATATAAGTAAGCAATAATAAATGCAGATACGAACAGTGTTACTAGGGTATATCCTAAATGTCACAAAAATAAAAATAAATTCTTAAGCTGTATTTTCGAACGGAGGCAACGGAATGAGTTGCCAAAACAAATATAGGTATGCAGATAACTCAACAAAATTATTTTTGACAGACTCATTTATTTTGGCATAACATAGAGGTGTTGATGAAAAAAATTAGTTTTGTGGCTTTCCGAGTATTATTTACCAGACAAAATATTTTGTCAGGGCACCTAAATATATTTTTGGCCCTGTAGAAACAAATGTTCTGTTGGCTGTAACAAACATTTCTCTCAGTGCACCATTCGGCCCTCGTGTGGTGCAGTGGTGAATGTATCCTTATCGTTGACAAACACAGCATTTTGGAGACACTTTTAATAGTTTTGGTAGAAATCCTGTATTAATTTTTTTAACACGCTGCAACATGGTTTAAATAATGGCATCGGAGTTTTCCTGAATAGTATCGAAAATCACTTAATACATACGTAGATATACATACACACAAAAACACACACGCGTGCACACACGCACAAGTACCGAGTGCGTGCTGTAGGACTCGAACTCACGCTCTCATGCTCTGCTGAGTACAAGTCAAACTCCCTACCGCACGAGCAATAACTCGCAGTGCACCGCCTGGCTGGAGCATGAAGTGCGCAGCAGAGTTTTGCTATAAAACACGTTATTAAAAATCAATGGGATATTTTGCAGTGCTGTCTAGACACGAAAAGCGCCCAAGAATTTTTTCGTGCCCGAATAAAAGTTTCAAGTTCTCATTTTAACTCCAAGGATTATATTTTTAGGCGTGACTATGGCCAAAACAGGCTTTTTAAAAATCAGTTTTAGTTGCTAAATGTTTTACACAGGAACTTCAGAGTTGTTTTATACACGTACCATAATTTTACTTCGATTAGTGTGCCGTAAATATGTAGATCACCCCTCAAAGTCACGTTCAGGCGAGACCTCACCCTAGTTGAGCGCCTTGCGTGTAGAGGCGATGGGGCAAGCCGTGAGTGACCAAGAGTCGACTTTAGAAAGAGGCATGGAGCGCGCTAAAACAGCTGCAGGTAGGCGGGGACCCTTTGAGGCCGAGAAGAGCGGGAGCGATAAGGGCGACACAGCCACGCACATCGAGTGCGCCATCGCCGCTAAGTGCAAGACTTTGAACTCGTCGCTCTGCGTGTACCTATGGCACTTAAAGTGGTGACCCTATTATTTTATTAGAGGAAAGTCTGTTGAAAGGTTCAGTGCAGGGACCTTGAGTAGTTTTCTGAGTATTTGACGGGTATGTTTCAGATGCAGCACTTTGAGAAGGCAGTTTTTTTTAAGCCAATTAAGAGGCTCTTAAATGATGTTGGTAACGTGTGTGACGCCTTGAAAGAACACAACTGCCCTTATCTTAAGTACGGGTTCTTTTCGTAGATCACCACAATAGACGCAGGTTCAATAGTTTCGTAGAAAATTGAGTATTTCAAAAGTATTTCAAGCGTCTTGTAGTCGGGAGCCTTAAATTCGCTACGCCAGACGACCGGGCTCGACGAACGGGCGAGACTTACGTCATCCGTGACTCTGCCACAGTCCTACGGCCGAAAGGTTTGCGGTGGATTTAACTCTGCGGCCACAAAAAAGCCATTTGTCGGGAGAAACAAAAAATATATTTTTTTTTGTAAACGAGTTAATAAATTCTTTATTTCTGCGTCGATCCTCCTCCCCCTCCCCTCCACACCAGTTCGCGAATCGTCAACGCGAGTACACGCAGGGCGGAGTGGACCACCGGGGGAATGGACAGTTGTTTACGCATTAATGGCCCATCACCGGGTAACGGCCATTGGGGAGCGAGAAGAGAGAGACGGGGGGAAAAATATATATCGCTGATCCTCGAAAAAATACATCCGTTCCGGAATATTCAGGACCCGCTTGGGAGGGGATCACTCCCCCCCCCCACCTTAACCGTACGTAATGCAAATGAATTCCTCGATGGGCAACATGTAAATATGTTCCGGAGTCGCGGTGCCCATCGCGGCCGGACTTTGCATGCGGGCTGGACGCTGATCGCCTCAGCGCTTTATTCTCTTTGATACTTCCCGTCCGCGTGATCGTACCCGGATTACTGCCTGATGCGCCGCGCTAGGCCGCAGCTACGAGCCCCATTTGCAGAGCAACACGGCATCCGAAGAGTTTCCGCCATCGTTATCGTCAGTAACAGTGGGCGCGGGAACGTTCGCTCTAGAGCAGAGGCAATATTCTCAAGGATGCGGGAATGTGTATTCTTAACAAACATTTGACCAAAACTTGAGCTGGTGTTAGAGGAAGTTTTTATTGATGGAATAACTCGCTTGTGTCGTTTATAAGTGTAACGCATCTGTATTGCTGTATAGTATTCCTGCATTCAGGTTGTTGATATGGAAACTAGCATGATATGGTTGTATGTTAAACAATGGAAAGGGTTAGGTGGTGGTAGGCATAGTGGTTTGTACAGATGGTTGAAATTTATGACTTAATATTGGGTTTACCAGTCTGGCAAATTGTGTTTATGGGGAAAATGAGTTCACAGAGTAATCTTATGACTGAATAGGTGTTTGGTCGAACAGACATTTAACGAAAAAGACATTCCACTGTACAGGTGTTTGGGAGAATGGGTGTTTGGCCGCGAATTACAGGCTTGAAAGGCAGTGACGGTATAATTTTAAGCCATAATTAATACACACTAATTTGTATAAAAATTAATAACNTACAGGCTTGAAAGGCAGTGACGGTATAATTTTAAGCCATAATTAATACACACTAATTTGTATAAAAATTAATAACCATGAACGAAGCGCTCGAGTACAACGAAGGTTGCCACACCGTACCGTTGTAGCCCGACATGTGTCCCGTTTGTGTTTAATGCGGTTTCCTTGCGCGGGTGTTCCACTAGAGAGCACACATGTCCCTACATCATTTATAGCAGCAAGACTCCTAATTAGGCCATAGTAGAAGTGTGAGCCACATCCAAGGTCACTGAATACGCAACATTCCCGACGACGCATTCGACAAACCTTCGCCCTAGGCTAGGTAGATCAGTAAGGCCGCATTTTCGGCCNACGCAACATTCCCGACGACGCATTCGACAAACCTTCGCCCTAGGCTAGGTAGATCAGTAAGGCCGCATTTTCGGCCGCCGAGAGGCAGGCTGGACGTTTCGGCGCATCACCCGCCACTTGAACCGTACAATGCCGTCAATTATACCAACCTAGGACAAAAGAACACCTTGAACAGTTGAGACAACAAGAATAAAGAAAACAGCCGAAATTAAGTGAAGGATATAATTGTAGATAAAGATGAAGAAAAGAAAGATAAGAAGTAGATAAATAGGGTGGTAAGAAATATACTGCATCCAGTGGTTACAAAAAGCCAAAATGTCACAACTAAAAAATATTTCACCCTCACAACTCCAGTAAAGGATAAGGGTTGGATCCCCCAAGAATTAGCTTTTAACCCTGGTCGAAGGCCCAAACAAAAGTCACAGCTCCAAATCCCCATGCAAGAATGCACAAGCATTGGCAGTTGACATTAAAAATTTTACTGTTGTATGGAGCGGAGTGTAACATAATGTGCATGTTTTCAAGTTGAGTCTTTTGAGGCGTCTTATTGCTTAAAACTATTTACTCTTTTGGGAGACAGATTCCACGCAACCTTTCTGAACAGGCATGCCTGCCTTTTTTAATATCATCTTCCTTGTGGTAACATTTCAATCATGTTTCTGTGGTTCCAGTTTCGCTCCTATTGATTATTTTAGAGTTGATAAAAGTTTGGTACCATTTTCAGGAAATGTTTTAAATAGTATTTGTATGCATGACAGTTTAAACTTTTAAAATAACACAATTTAAAAATAAAACATGGTATAAAGTGTTTTTCACCTTTGTGATTGTGTATACTTTGAACACAATTTATTGTTAATACGTGATAATTTTTACTGCGAATAATTTTCGTAGGTCCGTCAAATGAATTCAAATTAATGTTAACTGTGCATATTTTAATTATGCTTTAGATTTGTAGCTTGCCCTTTCTCGTATTTATTGCTTAACACCAGGTAGACGTTTTCCTGTCACTCCAATAAACCTTTCTTTATTCACTGAAAATATAAAATGGTATTTTGAAATAGTGTTCCAATTCGCCTCGAATGCACATTATAACACGTCACTGTGATGTATCTGTATAGTTGGGGAGCATTCAAACATTGAAACCTTGTATATCATATGATGAAGGATAGGGAAACCACACCGCCGTTTTTGTCATTCCCGAATGTTTCACAGACGGTCCGTAGTAGTTTCTACTGAGTGTACTTGTCCTCCCCACCGCGCGTCGCGCGTGGAGGGGAAGGGCTTCACCTTCCCCTCACGGGATCGTTTGTCAATTTGGTCGCACTATAGCTATTGCGGGGAATTCCAGACGACAGTGGCCGTCCTACAGCGATATCTGTCGTAGTCCCTGCAGGCGAATACTTGCGGCCAAATTCAGTCTTGATCCTTACTAATAAGGCTTCCCCTTCTAACATGTTTGACATGGCCACGTCAATTATTTTGGCCGGGAAACAACTCCCGACANTACTAATAAGGCTTCCCCTTCTAACATGTTTGACATGGCCACGTCAATTATTTTGGCCGGGAAACAACTCCCGACACTCACACGGTCACGGCGAAGGGGGAGGGGGTTATGCGAAAATAACTCCTGATACAAGGCATTTTCCGAATTTTTTNACTCACACGGTCACGGCGAAGGGGGAGGGGGTTATGCGAAAATAACTCCTGATACAAGGCATTTTCCGAATTTTTTTTGTATACCATCACACTAATAAAATTTTCTTCGGTTCTTTCTTGACGTAAAAAATTTGTGGCATTGAGAGTAATTTAAAACCAAATTTTCTTCAGATTCTAAAAAAAAATTATTGCCCTTTAATTCTCTCCTCTTCGCTAATCCGGTCGTCTACGACAACAAAGCGCAGTTCATGTGACACATTAACCAGTTTTCTCTTGAAATTTATTTTCGCACATATTAAATTGAAATTATCAGTGTCTTAGAGAAAAGTGTAGTTTATTTCAAGCCCAATCAATGTACGCGAGTTAAAAACTTACATCGCAGTGGGTTGAAAACTCAAGTACTTACAGATTTCAGTATCTTAATGCGATGTTTCTTAATATTTATAGTTGAAAATGCAATTGAATTTCCCTTTCTAAACTATTTTATGTATTTGTTGCAGATGCTTTACAAGAAAAACCTAAACAAGGTATTGTATTTTAATTATATTTACTCCCAGATGGATACTACTTCTAATAATAAAACTTTGCCGTGATTAGAAAACTTCAATATCACCTCTGATGTAAAGCAGTTCAAAAGTTGTATGAAGACTGTCATTGAGAAATATTCTTCAGGACAGCGAGTCATGCAGTTTGCCAAATTTCTTCGAATTGCTGCCAAATGGAATATAATATTTTAGTGTTCTTATTCAGACAAGTGCTTACTGGTTTGTCGAAAATAATCGTTAATGTATCTGTGGCAGCATATGTTTAAACTTTCAGTTCTCTTTGATATTGTCAGATACTTTCATTACGTCTCCTTCAAACACGGAGAGGTTCTTTGAAGGGCTTTTTTCAGGACTTGACTGAATCCAGACACCTTAGCTGTCACCAACACATATATCATAAATTCGCACGTAGATTAGATCACACCAAATAGTCTGCCTGTTTGGCTGTGTGTCACGAATATATTGGCCACCCTGAGAAAATAGTCAGGATTCTGTCAGTGGACGGAACAGTTCTAATAAGTTTGTGGCGCATTCATATCTCTCAGTCCAAGATGATGGGCAAACCCTTTTAAATAAAGTTGTAACACATGACAACTTTCGATGCAATTCACACCCAACTGCTTTTATTTTCGTTTACACAAACATGTTGTGAANCTTTTAATGAACTAAAGCAGCTTATTATAGCTGGCAGTCTATTATCCATTATTTGGAATACGAGAATACAGAATCAAGAAATCCGACGATCTGAAGTAAGAAAATCAAAAGCCACCCACCTGTCAGTTTATAGGCAAGCAGCTGTTTGACACGGCATCTGACAGACAGGCACAGTAGCAAGCCGAAAGTCAGCTACTCGATAAGCCAACTGGTTGAAAAGAAGCTGCTAGACGGGGCAGCTAACGTACAGGAACTTGTCCGACATATCAGCTGAAAGAAATTCCCTTGTTACACAATTCAGCCAAGTGACTTTCAGCCAGGTTAGTGTAGGCCTTATTTTGTATGAATTTTAGATTGTTGCTATGCATAAAAAATCCTTCAATATATTGGACTAACTTTTTTTCACTACACAGTAATAATTACATTAATATATTATACAAGTTGTTTTTGACTTTAAAAGAAAAAAAATGAATGGTGTTTGCTGGTGCACAAAATATCGTTTATTAATTTGGTTATAATCATAATAACACATATAATTTTGTTCTTGTAATTTGTATATCATATAATTGGTTTGTTTACATATAATAAAAGTAGAATTATTTAATAATGACTACTTTTTATTGTTTTTTTTTTCATTTGGTAGAGTTGTATATTAGCTAAATTGTAATTCTGGCGGTAGCCTTTCGTTTAAGCTAGCTGATACATTTGTTTCATTTCACGTTTGGAATGAAAGTATGATAACATCAACAAACTGAAAACGTTTTTAAAATTAGAAGGCGTTGTTGTTAGTTGTACACAATTGATCATTAGCTGCAGTTATCAGCACTAAATGCGGTATTGGTATCAATTAATAAAAATTTCGTATTCGCCGTCATTTGTGAAGCCCCTTATTCTGTTACACTGAAACAAAGGATGTACTCCAAAGTTTACACAAAGTTTTACTTATATTTTTGTAATTTTGTTAGAAAAATAATAATAAAATAAACGACAAAGGAAATATATAAAATNCAAAGTTTTACTTATATTTTTGTAATTTTGTTAGAAAAATAATAATAAAATAAACGACAAAGGAAATATATAAAATTTTTTTATAGTCGAAGAGAAAGAGATTTATTTCGTCACGCAAACTATCACATTTGAACAATAATTCCCTGTTCCCTCAGGACACTGCTTGGATTCGAGACTAGGAGGAATATTTCACTGAAAACTTCTTCTTAGGCCGTGTTTCAAAAACGTGAGGGGATTTGTCCCTTTTTTTTTTTTTTTTACCTTTCTTTCCAAGTCGCAGTGAGGCGAAATCCGGAAGCAATATTTCACATCTTCGCTATACGTCACGCACGCACACAATCTCTGGGGTTCAGCGGGGCTCCACAATGACCTTAGGGCAGGTCCAGAAAGCTCTCCGACCGCACAGCTGCACAACTGCCTATGTCACACTCCTCGAGCTTCACGAAGCGATTCCGTTGGCACTTACACCCCTTACGTACCGCACACACTGAGAAAAATATATAGCTGCTGATACCAAGTGTGATTATATGAACTGTATTTGTCTAATTTGAACAATGAATTGATCACACGACCAAGTTGCACTTGTTCCATACATACACAGACAAACCCTTAAAACAAATTAAATAATAATAATTTTCTCGGCTAAATACCTACTGGTTTCTTTATCATTTACAAGTATTTAAATAGCCAACAAAAAGGTATTATTTTACGGGCACATTTTTTTAGTCAATAAGGTTGCAGTTAATAATAATTCACAACTATGAAAATTACTGATCTGGGCGAGCAAATATTTCGTTGGCTGGTTCAATTGGATATATTGTTGTTGATTCGCAAATTTCCGACCGGGAAAAAATGTTATCTGGGTGGAGAAACGGCTTATTTATTTGGTTGTTTGCTCTGTAATAGGCTCTGTGATTGAAAATATAGCTCGAGCGCTCGTACATAATTTCAGAAAAAGGATATCCAAAAAGTTTTTCATTACGTTAAGTGAAGTTTCAATATTTTCACAATCAGTGCCAATGAAATCATTTTAAGTAGTTAAAAACTTAATCCTGGAAATAAGGCTGTTTATTAAGTAGCAGCAGTACAAGTTAAGTAATGTTATTACTGTAACCGTGTACCATATTAATTATTTCCGTGTCTGATTTATTCCACGTAATAAATGACCGCTCTTTGAATAACAGTGAAATCGGCCACTGTTTAAATTGTTAAAATCTAAGCGGGCATTTGGTATCAATTAATATTGCCTCGGACATGAAAGAGTTGCAAAACACTATCAAATTCGTATTGAAATATATGAAGTACCTTGAGTTGTGAAACTGACGTGTCGCGATGGAAGTATAAAAATTGAGAAAAATTAATTCAGACTTAATAGTGCTTAATCGTGCGTGTTTTTAATGTCCTCAGTTGTCACTTGTCAAGAGTACAGCGTTTGTTTATTCAAAACTGGCAACGTCAGCCATCAACGTGGTCGAGCGAGCTAAGATGTTCCCTTCGGACAACGTTCTGAGTTAGAATGCCGTGGACAGGATGAAATTCGCATGTTCAGTGGTCTTTAGATTGTACTCCAAGGTCTTGTGAAAACGTGAGAATCTGTTATTTGTGCGTTAGATATTGCATAGGCCATTCACAGTGTTAACTGAGCACTTTTTAAGTCAACTTTGTAAAAACGCCACTAACGCTACCTACATATATTTTAACGGGCTCACTCACTGGCATGCACCAGTAAAGTTGGCAAAGACGAGGGCAAGTAGTTACACGTCTTAATGTTGAATTTAAAGCATTAAGTAACTGTTTTTAATGCATATAAGTGTAAGAATCAGAAAATTGGCAAAATTTATACTTTCCTAATAATTACAATTTTTACTTGGCCGACGCATGAATAAAGTGATCTGCCCCATGGGAATGTTAATTTTATATATAGCGGAATAATACACAATGTGAATACAATAAGATCTTATGCAGGGCTTTCAAAAGTGCTCAGTTTACTGTGAATAGTGTATACAAGTGAGTAGCCCATTTTATTCTTTATCAGGCAGCACGAGAATTGGTCTTCTCGAACGTTTGCCATTAATTCAGCCCTTCGGGACGTGATAAAAATGATGACCCAAGTAGATAGATAATGGGGGATCTGGTGCTGGGGGTTTGTGATTCAGACGCTCGGATGGACATGGCATCTGGTAGTGGACCAGTGGATAGGCCATCATCTTGGTTGACCTTGACCTTTGACCTTAACCTACATTCGCCATCTTGGATGACTTTTGACTTTGAGGTCAAAATTTCCCGTTTCCCCAAGAGAAACTTTCAAAATTTCTAGAATTTCCCTCAAAATTTCCCGAATTTCCCTCCAAACCTGCACAATTTCCTGCAAAACGTTTCCTTATCCAAAATTTTAAAAGTCACTCAATCTAAAAATAGCATGACCTTGTTTCAACAATGTTCCCGTTCATGCTCTGTCATTCTACTTCATGCTCTGTCATTCCATACCACCATCTTGTTTCAAGAATGTTCCAGTTCATGCTCGGTCATTCCACCTCGACATCTTGTTGCTAGATATAACATCGGTGCCAGCACGGGTTTAAATGATGCATACATTAAATATATATATATATATGGAAATAATTATTTTCCCAAATGTTATAGGCATGGGTATATCTACTCGAGATGTATGGGTTTGTTATGTTAACTCATGCAGTGCCCATGTCGACAAGACACTGAAAAAGACTTTACTTTTTTTATAATTATAACCACTACTCTTAAATGTTTTATTAATCTAAATTAGAAACAGTATAGGCATGGGTATGTCTATTAGACCTCAGGCCAGGAAGTAAGGATGCAGCAATGAGTAGGTAATAATCCTAAAAATAAAACAACCATATTCTAAAAAAAATGATAAATAAATATTTGTTTGTACATGATAGTACATTTTTGTAGTAGTTAATTTTTTCACAAAATCATCTTCTGTCCACTCACGAATTCCAGACTGAAGGGCAGTCTTCTGTTTTTCCCATCTTCTTAAGACTAGCAGACACTTGCTGTAAAAACAATACATTAAAATTTATCTGTGATTGCATCGTTGTCAATCCAACTATTTTTTTGATCTGGAAATTCCAACCAACGAACGTAGATTTTATTGCTTTTACATTTCCAAACTTTTTCTACAAGATAAGTGTCAGCAAATTTTATGGGGTGTGTTTCTTCAATGTAAAAGCCACCCCGAATAACTTGGCCATCCAAGTCTTCGAGATAGTAGGTACGAGGTTCATAATGTCGAATTTTGATGACTCTGTGCAGTTCGTTTGACCAGTTCTGTGCATATGTTTGTTAAATGTCCCTTTCATTCTTGAAACACGTATGTAGTCTCCAACATTAGTTTTTTGCTTCCGATCATCAATAATTCATTCATTCTTGATTAACTGTAGAGGCGAGTTGTCTTTAACATCGTTGGGGCACATACCTATAGTACAGTGTTTTTTGTGGTTGTACCTGTAAACCCGGTTCTGGTAACATTCCCAACCATTTGTAGCTTCCTTGTGTAGAGAGTAGTTTCCACGTCGCTGTTATCAAAGTGCGATTATACCATTCGACAACAACACACTTCATACCACTATGTGTCGAATAATTATTGATCTTGTTTTTCGTCATTAGATGCTGGAATTATGAATTATAGAACTCGTGTCCAAGATCGGTTTGCAGATATTTCGGTGGGCCTTTGTCACCCAAAACTAGTTCCACCGCTTTAGCAACATCTTTACCTCGTTTGGTTTTGACTGGCACAGAAAAGGCGAATTCGCTTTATCAATCGATCACAGTCAGCATATAATTGAATCCTTTATTCACACGGGCATATGGAATCATTATGACCAAATCTGCCTGGCATAAATCACGCAATCCAAACACTATAACTTTGCGTCTTGGATCATTTCTTCTAGCCGGCTTGTGCAGTTCGCTAGCGATTTCTGACCCACTCATCGTATGTAGCCTCCTTACGCAATCCCTCTAGAATATTAGTAGTTTAGTTAATGTGGGAATTATTTCCAGCATTTTGTGAAGCAATCAGCAGCCATAATCTATCAACCAGCTCGTTAACATAATCCCAACAGACATACTTTAAAAGATGTACAAATAAAACTGAATTTTGCAGGAGCAGTATCCTTATACTCATTTGTTCAATGGAACGTTATCTTTTAAATGTGCACTCGTAGGTTGATCAGCCTCTTGTATTATTGCAGATCAGCTTTTAAATACGTAGTAGATTCTATCTTGAAGAGTAATTCGTAAAGGTCGGGGACAGCACACATATATTCATTTCCGATTTGAATTTCACCATTTGGGAGGAAAAATATTTACTTGTTTCCGAGAAACCATTTTTATTTCCTTTTAGAAAACCCATTTGTTCTACCAACGAATCGCGGCGAATACATTGCTAGGCAACCATGAGCATGTACATTTCGAGTATTAGCTCGATATTTTTTAGGCTTCAAAACTGACAATGGAATGTCGTTTTCATCCGTCACTTCTTCTACATCTAGTTTACGCTTTCGTTACCTTCCTGGCTGCTGTATGGCTTCGTCAGGTTCTTTCTTCAATTTGACAGGTTAAACTTCAGGTTGTAAATAATCAAGTCGAGATGCGAGTGGTTTGAATGCATCCTCCCAAACCATGTCACGATCCAAACGTGCTCGCTTGGCCAACAAAAATACTTTCCACGCACATTTTCGATAACGCGACATAATTCATCAGCAGTGTCCACCATAGTAGTAAATACAAAACAGTAATGGAGACAGTTTATATATAATTTTACTATTTAAATGCAGTCTTCGGTTTTGGATGAAATGCTGCTGTAGGCCAAGGTGCACTAATGTAGGAGTTGCAGCAGGTCGTATGGAAGTCGGCTTGATGTTGTTTTTGATATTTTCTTATAATTTTGTTTATGTATCGTATAATAGCATATCGGATATGACTACAGTGTTTCCATACTTTCTCATCATAATTCATGGCAGATGAAGCAGTAATAATCTTGCTGGTTCTTGTTTCTTTTACAGCATTAATTTTTGTATCTAACATAGAGTATTTGCTCAAGTCTTCAGTCAACGTACGTAGTAGGGCCTCTGTTATTTCAGATGTTGTTTGCATTACTGCCAATGCCCTTAAAGTTTCTGAATTAACTGATTGAACTCAAAACATATTAAGAGCATCACCACCATGTTTAGGTTCACCCACATTCTTAAGCCACTTCCCTCCAATTCTACAGTTACCATCTTCCATCTGCAACAGGCAGCTATCTACCCGTCGTTTGAGACCATAATGTCCGAATTTAGATATCGTATATGCCATCTCTTACTGGGGAATAGTTATGAACTGATGAAAGCCTCGACGGTACCCTCATTTAAGTAAAGGAAAGTATTTTACTATCACAAGGAAACCCTCCGGCCCACTCCAACAACAAGCACACACATCTTTAAACATTTCGAAAGGCATGTCTGTATTTCCATGGTCGGAATACGCATGGCGTAAATTAATTTATTCCATCCGGAAAAAAACTAGCACATCAGCATTATCGCAAAGTAACTGTTTCGGTATGCGAGAATAAGTTTTGACAGAGGTAAAAACAATCCACCAATGCATGCCTGCCCACACTGAAATATTCCTGCATACAGGCCTGCTTGTCACATGCCACATCATCGAAAACAAACACGGTGTTATGTTTAGCCTTATCGGGAGGAGTAACATCCTCATTATCGATGCATGGAAAATACTGTAGGCCATCACAACTTCTAGAAAACTAGCAAGTCGCTTGTACTGTGGATGTTGAAGCGATTTCGAGTATAGGTACACATTCTCGAACCGATGACCATTGATCTTTTCCAGTAAACTCAGAAACACACATGTTTTGCCACAATTAGAGGGTCCACAAATTAGACACCGTGTGGTATTTGGCAACAGAGAACCATGATGTGATTCGTAGAAAGTAACTTCATCCTCGGTGATGATATGCACTGGGAGACTTGTGTCCTGCTTGACAATCTCCATTCGACAGATATATAAAACATGCAACGTGTTGGTACTTATACAGTGACCATATCAACGTCTGGAGAGAAGAGGCTGGCCATTCTCCAAAAAATATATATAAGAGCTGTCTAGTGTGTTGGTGGTCAGTCTGTTGTAATGCCTCGAAGGGGCAAAACCAAAAGTGGACGTGGACTTGTGAATTCGCTTATGAACAAGCTTCCATTCGAGCTGCACATTCCTGGTTACGAGTAATTCCAAACCAGAATTTCTTATTCTCTTAGCCAACACGTAAACTAATGCGATACAGGATGTTGTTGTTGTACCAGAAGCTATGACACTGTCAATACAATCAATCGAATGGATACTACCTCATGTGCAATTAAAAATGTCGGAGCTTGTAAAGTTTTTAAAATACATCGAGAAGGGAAGAAACGTCGATATCGCTTTCCGAACATGCAGTTTAAAAACCTACCACCAGTGTAAATTGGAATGTAAAGTATAGTTTTGCAAGCGAGAAGCCTCGCTACATCATAGTTGGATTCCAGATGGGAAAACCACAATGTAGTCAGTGTAGATCTATTGAAATTTGACCACGTAAAAATAAAGAATGTAAAATATTTCTCAACTCTATGAAAATTTTTTCTATGGAGATTTAAATGTAAATTTTACGAATGGGACTTACATTATGCCATATTAAATGTTTGCAGATTTCCAGAAAAGGTACTATGGACAAACACCATCCCCGGTGCTAGAACCAAGTGAATATATGAGCACCTCATCTCTCCTAGTTTTCGATGTGAGCAAACAAGACAACAGAGTGAACACATGAGTGGTTGACTGTCGCATAGAAATGGTGTCAGCAGAGAATTTTCCGTACAACACTTGCACATATGCTTTGATAACTCACGATCGCCTGGTCACATACAATGTACGAGACAAAATCGTTAAAGTACTGACGTAAGTGTGAAAATCCATTCAGTCACACATCGCCCATCAACATGTTCGCTAATGTGCAGGGGTTCACATCTCCTCTCGGATTCATCTTCAAATAAATATGGATTGTGTATTCGAATGGAAGCACAAGCTCTTACAAATTCTTACCACCGTTTTCTTGGCAGCTGCTCGACAACAAGAGTAAAGTCACGAATCGGTGGTTGACAAATCACTATCACGGACTTACATTGCAAGATGGCGACACAGAATATGGAAAAATAAGCAGCATACTCACCGACATGTTGTCCGTTGAGATGGACGGGGTAGTGTTCGTAGCATATCCAGAACAAAGAATATTTCTCAGTATTTACTGCAGTGGTAGCATACAAATTTACCACCTGTAAACTGATTTTAATTGTCCATAACTGAAAAAAATAAAAGTGCGGTACACAAATATTAAGCACACTTGCAATGCATGTGAGAATTATTTTTCATGTCCCTGCTTACAGCAGTGCGCTATGGACTGTGAAGATGATTGCGACATGCTGGGAGATGAAAATTAAGTCAGCTGCTAACAGCTAAAAATAAAAGTACAAGCTGGGTGACAAACATGTAAATGAGGTCAGTTACTACCTTTTGGAGGTGATTTGTGAGATGATGCCAGACGACGACAATAAGGTCGATGCATTGACAAGTCCGTTTGAAATTGAGTTCAGCTACCATCGAATGTATATAACATAGGACGTGATGTGGTAAATATATCAGTTGAACTACATATTTCCTGAACGCACAACGTGTTACAGTTATGAATAGACTTATAGAAAATGGAATTGTGCAGTTCAGTATAAGAAGCTGTGTGACNACGCACAACGTGTTACAGTTATGAATAGACTTATAGAAAATGGAATTGTGCAGTTCAGTATAAGAAGCTGTGTGACATGAAGATCAGTCAGAAATACATCGCAACTGATTTCCATGAAACTGATACGTTCTACGGGAAAAGCTTTATGTGTGTATTAAAATATGACTTTAGAGTACATTTGCCATAACGATATGTTCAACTTATTCTGCAAAGGAACCTGGAATATCTTAACAAGACCCTGGTGCATGTAACTTACAATGGTATGAAGGGAATCGGCCATGGAAAAAATGCACACGTTAGACTTTTCGTGAGAAGTGTGATATTTCTTCGGCAGCAGAAAGGAAGAAGAGAAAAGAAAATGTGCACTTCGATTCACCTACAGCTTCCCTGCACGCACAGAATGTTAGTGTTCATGTTCGAGCTGAGAGAAAAAAAAATTAATAATGTTGCATAGAACAAGAAGCTGATTGATATGATTGCGAAGAGCATTACGCGAGTGTTAAAAAAACTGTGCATTCAGAGTACATTTACCGAAATGATATGTGCACTATATTAAAGACACTGACGTAAAAGTTCTTAACCGGATCGTGTCAACGTACCCTGGTATGAAGCCTATTGGAAACGTTCGCAAGCTCGAATTTTCGTACATGATAATGCCTCAGTCAGGAAGAAAATACTTCAGTTGAATTTCGGTCTTCCTACACAGCTGTCAAAATGATGTACATGAATTTTAATCCACTGGATATTGACAAGTATGAGGATGTGACCATCAGCTATCGTAGAATCCATTTTAAGCCAGCTGGCTTACTAGAGCAAGTTATGTCATGCAATGGACACGAACACTGGGTAAGCTACAATATTGAAGAAGATTGCATGTCTCTTATTCCAGTACCGTACAGTATCATAGCTTGTCCACTATATTATCTACGTCCTGACTGCCAACTTCCCACTACTACAAGCCGTCAGTTGTCGCAAGCAAGTGAAGAGCAGCTTAGGCAGCATTGAGGTTCGCAGAAAATCGCATATGAACTTCGTGGGCCCGGCAGTGGCATCATTACAAGACGGACTGAGTTTTCGGGTGAGAGGGGCATACAACAATTCTAGACAATGGAAAAGTTACTTGGGAGACCATGTGATCGCCGCTATGGTGTGAAATGTACCTGGCAATATCAATTTAAGTCTGGTTACTGCACACGGCCATGAACCCAGAACCTCGAACTATGGAACCCAGCAGCAGTGATTCTGACAGTGTGACCGTAGAGAGTCAAATTATATACATAAGCAGATGTAAATGCATCGAAGCGTTCCGTGACCTCATTTATAGAATTCTGCCAGTACTTGCCGATATTTAAAAATTACGTCTTTGACGACATACTTGTCACAGCAAGAGACGAAGATTTCCTGCATCCAGTTCGTTGTCGACCGTCGGCTGAGCAAGATGGCGACTTTCTACCCTGGTAATCATCATGTCAGCATGGAACCTGGTTAAAGCAGAGTAACACATTCTTACTGGAAAGGAGGCCAACTGAGAACATACACAGAGGAATGTGACGTGCTGTATCATACGCTGTATGCTCACGACCCGTCATTTTTCGTGCCATGCCAGCAGATTGTGGACTTCACGTGCTATGGACAGTGTTACGTATTCTAAAAGCGACCGGAAACAAAGCTGCCAAGTTCTCCTGAAGAAGTAATTGCATTTGCCAAAAATCTAAATCACAAGACTTCGCATACTCCAGACTGTGTGTTTACCAAGTCCATTCCATCTGCGAGCTAGTCGTGAGTCATGTTCGACATTTCAACTGGAGACCTGTTGCAGTTAGTGTGAATGCACCAGTTCAAAAACTACCTAGCAGCAGCAAACCTAAGACTGTCAGGGTGACCGAACCTGTGACCTCTCGTAAGAAGAAATCTTCGCCTCAACCGACGCTTTCATCCATGACAGAACTCAGCGAAGAGTTACCGCAGTTGTGTTTCCCACCATCAGTGGATGTCGTGACTAGCAGAGGTACTATCACAATCACAACAGATTCACCAGTACTAATAACATGTGTGACACATGTTTTGAGACAAATTTTTAAAGACGTAGTAGATACACTTTGAATGGGGAAAAAAACATATGAGTAATGGAGAATTGAAAAATAACTGGATGTTGTTTCGAAACCAAATAATTTGCAAGTGTGTTATGTTGAGTTAAAAAAAGAGAATACTATTATACTTTGAATAATATTTAAAAATGAAAAAAAAATATTGGTTGGTAAAAAAAAAAAATNAAAAAAGAGAATACTATTATACTTTGAATAATATTTAAAAATGAAAAAAAAATATTGGTTGGTAAAAAAAAAAAATTAAAATTGAAAATATGAAGATGATTTAAAAATGTTTTCTCTCTTGAAATAATAATATTTTCACNAAAAAAAAAAAATTAAAATTGAAAATATGAAGATGATTTAAAAATGTTTTCTCTCTTGAAATAATAATATTTTCACGTATTTCGTGTTGTATAACTCATAAAGTAAAAAACCAATGTATGGATGAAGGAAGGCTGAAGGAAAAGGTGTTTTGCTGTAATAATGTAAGTTATAGCTGAATAAATATTTATAAAACGAAAATGTTTTATTCCTATAAAAAAAATCCTTGTGTCAAGAAAGGAAATATATATAAGCACATTTCACTCTTAAAAAACTTGTTAATGGTACGTGTATTTGAAAATGAAACTAAAAAGTAAAACAATAATATTCGAATATATTCCGGAAAGTATAAAGCCATATATACGTATCAAATAAACCAATAATAATGTGGTTCTAACCAGCCAAAACCAAAATAANTACGTATCAAATAAACCAATAATAATGTGGTTCTAACCAGCCAAAACCAAAATAACTGAACAAAATGTATTCAGAAATACTTCCTGCAATTCAAAGGGACAGGGGTGTATTTAAGGGGAGGGTCGATAGGGACCTAGCCATCCTTGAAAAAAAAAGTGACAATAAATAATTTAGACAATGACAAAAAAAAGTGGATGGTATAGAATCTTAACAGAGATTGTAAAATATCTGTAGCTCAGGATGTCACAATGCTTACATAAAAAGTTTCTGCCATGTTTCTTCAAGTTTAAAATAAACGTCATTCAACGAAAATTGTCCAGTCTTAGAACTGCTGACGAACCCAGGGAGCATTAAGAAATAGTTAGAAACATNACGTCATTCAACGAAAATTGTCCAGTCTTAGAACTGCTGACGAACCCAGGGAGCATTAAGAAATAGTTAGAAACATGAGAACGATGCTTCTGTCTTCTAAGCTAAAACTCTGACATTGAAAAAAACTATGGTAAAAATAATGATTTAAAATGACATAAAACTATTGTACTAGTTGTTTCACAAATCAGCTGAAAAATCGTATTACGAATGCAACAGTAGCTATACACAATCATAAAAACAACTCGGGTGTAGGTTTCTAAAAGACGCTGAGAAACTGTTTTAATGCAATACGTAAAGCCTTGTAAGTTTTATTTAAATGTAGACACACCGGGAAAAATGTTTGCAAAATATGGGGACGTGTATGTCTATTATTGACTACACTATTCACTGATAAAAGCGATAGATTACGAATCATAAAACTGACGAATGTCACTATCAGCTCGCTACAGTTTCAACAGACTGCAAAATAGCCACCGCGCAGAAAATCTAAGTCAGTGTTCGGAAATGTAATTTTAGGATATAAAAAAATATTTTTAAAGAGGATATTTTCTTTCCCTAGTTGGGAGTGTACACAGAAATGCAGAAGTTGGAAAAACCTACCCAGAAGGGCGAAATTGGCTGACTTCTCCCCCTTTCAGTTCCTAGCACTGCTGCTATCAATCGTGTAAAAGAAACTTTACTTCTATAGACTGGTCACAATAAAGTGNCCTTTCAGTTCCTAGCACTGCTGCTATCAATCGTGTAAAAGAAACTTTACTTCTATAGACTGGTCACAATAAAGTGAGCACTTTTGAAGCCCTGGGTACTTTTTCTATTAGCCAATTAACATCCTTACGTTACAAGTTAATATAAACACTGCCATGCGAGTAATANCCCTGGGTACTTTTTCTATTAGCCAATTAACATCCTTACGTTACAAGTTAATATAAACACTGCCATGCGAGTAATAAACACAGTGTATACACTTCACCGTACTCAAATCAAAAGTCAGAGGTCACAATAAAATGTATTTATTGGTTGTCTGATGACACTTTACCGTAAACAGGCTATAGCTTTGTGTCATCGACTGTGAAGCTTCTGTCATCTTGGCGTTACCCAAAGAAAAATCCTGCAAAACCCCTGTTTTTAAACAAGTCGCACATTTTTTTTCTTCATATTATGCTCGGCAAGTGGAAAAGCTCTGTCTGAGCAGTACAGCTGTGAGGTGATATTTTTGCCCCGGATCTGGCCGACAGCCTAATGGAAGCTCTTGGGCTAACAACATTTCTCAGGCAGTCAAGGATATATTTTAACAATTTAAACACGGAACTGTCTGCGACAGTGCCGTGGCTTATTGAGGTCATGTCGAGCCGGTGACCTTTGTGCTTTTCCGCACCCGGCTTAAAAACAACTGCAGGAAGGAGAGCTGAGGACGAGTATAGCCAGCCAATGACAGCTCTGTACTGCTGGCACGACCATATTTGGTGAAAGAGCACTGACCCATTATTAAACATAATACCGCGCTCGGCCATACCCACCGCGCAGAACCCTTCAGACACGGAACTAGGCATGTCAGTTCTCGCTCAACGTATAAGAAGAATGACGCTGGCTACCTAAGCTCACTTTGATATCTTCGCTTGACGTCTGATCATCTAGGTACCTTATCGTTGTTAACATTTCCCCGCTTAGTCGTCGCTGTGTTTTCTGAATTATTCTTCCGTCCATTTCAGCTTCAAGTTAAAACTCTTTCAGGTATGTCAAATGTAATAATGTTTGATAGCACTTAAAAGTTCCAAAAATGTATTACAGGTGTACAATACTTGCATGCAATTTTTTTATAAAGTATGTTTCCAGTGCTGAGAAAGCATGCACTTCATAATATATTATTCGTACGCACATCCTAATTTCTTATTATTGTAAACGATGAGTACTTCGACGACAGGAAATTGAAACTTGTTCGTGTGCATTTCTTAACTTATCCTTGACGGGGAACGGGCGAAATACTGTAGGACCTGCGTGAATTGACAAGCAAATAATTATCATCATCATAAAACAGATACTACAACTACTTTTACTTTTCAATTTATTACAAAGCTACAATACCCGTGAGCATTTTTGTAAAAAGGTTTTCAACGCGAGAGCATTTTTTTTCTCGTAAATAAACTATGTGTCTAATCGCCTTAATTTATTACTGTTGCTTACCAAAGATTACGTGCACTTTTCTGAAAAAGCGATCTTTTTTTCCTAGCCCATTGTCAGCAAGATATATCATGTTGGAAATACTATATTCGTAAGTAGTATCACAGACGGTGGACGGAAAAAAAATAAACACGTCGAGTGACGCATGCTTTATATTAGAGATAACATCACAGCACCTGGCTTGTATCCGATTGAAAGTTACCGCTAGCTTTTGTATATATGCATGGATATCATTCTCCCTTCCCCCAACTTTCTTCACGACTGGTGCAAGCATTTAGCATAAGCATGAAACATTATTAAATGTTTTGTGTTTACTTTCAATTAATTACCATCGCTCACCGAGGCCCAATTAACTGAAAAAAAAACAAACACTTTTGACACTTGTTAACATGTACGTGAAATTTTCAATTTTTCATGCTATCAGGAAATATTTGCTTGCGTGTTTAAAAAACATGAACCATGACATTAATATCCTTGAACGAAAAATAATTAACATGTTCAATAAATGTCCACTTCGAATTAGTAGTTACCATCACAGTAACTGTGAAGTTTCTCTGTGTGTGATTAAAATGTGATGATATCATTGTGTAAGCTATCTTCTGTAAATCTACAACTTGTTTCTTTGAGCTTTAAAAATAATTTTGGTGCGTACATTTAAATATATACACACTTATGTAAGATGCATTGCAAGTCTTTGGAGATGTGTTTGGAATAAAACTTCGATGGAACTAGTCTAGCGATGCGCTTCGACCAGAGGCTTTGACAGCTCCGTTAATAATTACGTCGTGTTGCCTATTAGTTAAACTGATGCGCGGATAGAAAACACTTACTTTTACAGGGAAAAAACACGTTAACAAGCGTTTGATATACGATATGCGAAGATATGCGCATACATACCTTTCGGTCTCTTGTTGGAAGAATGCTGGGGTTCGAGGCTCGCTCTAAGTGCCATGCTTATTAAAAATTATGTTCATATAAGATGCAATATTTAAGATACTTTCAAAGCGAAGCTGTATGAATTAATAAAATAAATGTTGGAACAATTGAAAATATTTCTAATAGAGAAGACATTCGACTGCTTGCATACGATGTTCAAAGTAAAATTTTACTTTATTTTTCGTACCAGTTATTGTTAAAAACATATCAGACCTCCTGAAATTGATTGTCTTCCATATCATACATGGTAAATATACTAATCATATTATTTTTTACTTGAACTACTTAAAAAATAATTAACAGTTTGCTGGCTTTTTGCAGTTCCAGCCATGCATGTAATCACACAGTATGTCCATTAGCCATGTAATACATAAATATTCACCTATACTAAACCAGGTTCGAATCAAATACAGTGTACTGATATTTTTTGTAAGTAGAAAGAAACTGGTATTTTGACTTTGTGATAATGATGACGGTGTTGGTTTGAATATCAGATGCGACGTATAACATGATAGATCACACACACACACACAACGCAAACACTAATGAATATAGTTTTTTTTATTTTGAATTCACACCATTTGAGTCAAATATGACCAACATTTTAGTGTCTGTTTGATAGCAATCTTGTAAAATGAAGGGTTTTGATGTTCATAGGGATTGGTTGTGCCAGTACGCAAGTCCCTGCATCAAATCGTGCGTGGTGCGTCGACCGACTGCAGCCAAGTTTGGGGTGCCAGTCATATACTGCTAGACTTATATTTCTTTGAAGTGAGTATTTGTGTCAACTGAATTTTTAAGTTATTTTCTGTGATTTATTTTTTAAGTGGAAACTAATAACTGTGGAATATGTTTGTTCAGGAGACATCCTTCACGGTTCGCTGGTCTCAACTCCCTCTCTCCCAAGTCAAATTGAGGAGTCGCGTGAAGGACACTAGCAGCGTAGCCTATCGTTGATAGTCCAGCACATTACACATCTTCATTATTCTTCNGATTTTCTGTGATTTATTTTTTAAGTGGAAACTAATAACTGTGGAATATGTTTGTCCAGGAGACATCCTTCACGGTTCGCTGGTCTCAACTCCCTCTCTCCCAAGTCAAATCGAGGAGTCGCGTGAAGGACACTAGCAGCGTAGCCTATCGTTGATAGTCCAGCACATTACACATCTTCATTATTCTTCTGGAATGACTTTCATGTTTCAATATTGTATTTTATTACTACCTACCCCTACCTTGTCCCAATATCCCATCCTATCATTATTTATGCCTGTCAGTGTCATTAAATGTGTTTTGTGCCTGGGCAGGTGACTGTTCCTACAGCACACCATGGACGGCAAGGTATCCGATGTCGATGAGTCTTTCGTGTCTTCCCTTCCTTACACTACTTCGCCTGTGGCAAGTACTATGCCTCCACCAGTGCTGCAGTGTGGTTTTTGTGATCAGTTTTTTACTGATCATTGGAATGGACTGCGTCACGAGAAAAATTGCAGGCTCAACCCCTTTAGGGAAGAGCAGCATGTATTTGACAAGTGTGGGGTATTAATTGCCCCCAAGGACTATAACGCCAAACACGTGTCAAACTGCGCTGGTCAAATCCAGCAGACGGCAACTACTAGATACAAGTTCTGCAACGAGAATTTCTGCCACACTCATCATGCAAGAATACACGAACATAGCTGTTGGCAAAATCCAGACTCAACATTCTTAGAATGTGATAAATGTGGGTGGCAGCTTACCAGATCTGACAAATTGAAGGCACACAGCTGTACAAGAAATGGTCCTACTACTCCACCAGCAGTGTTGACACACAAAGTCCATCTGTTACAGCTTGTCTGATTTCGACAGAGGGCAGCTCTCACCATCGCAGGGTAGTCGTAGGGGCTGGCTAACATAATGGTAATGGGTTCGTGTTGGTAGACAGCCTTCAGCCATAATTTGAAAACTCTCATTGCAGAGAATACGTTCACTACAACGAACAACATATGTATGTGCATACCTGAATGATATGAAAGACAACGTTATGAATCAGTTAACTCTGCAATTGGAAACCCAGAGGACCATCAAATTTAACATATGGTTGGATTGTATTTATGGCAAGCCAGAGCCGCATGACAACCAAAATGACTATCGTGCTTTCAAGTAAAAAAATATATCTTTGTGCAACTTAGATGATATTGAAGATGCTGAGATGGCTACCATCAAAAATATCTGCAAGGAAAAAGAATACCAGTGGAAGGGAAGTGGTTGGATCCTCACCTCTGCAAAATGTCTTCAGCTAAGGACCAATAAGCTTGATCCATGTAGAGCTACATCCTACATAAATTTACCAACAAGCTTCAAGGCTAGGAAGGCAGTAATCAATCTCCTGAACAAAGATCAAGAATGCTTCAAGTGGGCTATCCTGTCTATATTCGTGGAAGGCAGGAATCCTGAACATGTCATCAAGAGATATCACAACTTGGAAGGCAAATTTAATTTCAGTGTACTCGAGTTCCCCACACCAATGTGCTAAATACATATTTTTTAGAGGAATAACCCTAGGGTTTATGTGAATATTTATTCGCTTGAAGGTGAGAAGGTGGTGCCCATACATATATGCAATGAGGAAAAACCTGAACACTTCGACTTGCTACTCCTAACTGATGGCAGCAACAACCACTACACCTCAGTTACCAAGCTCTCTATACTGATACTTTCACAGCTGACACGACATAATGAATCTATATATGTATGCAAAAGGTGAATCACATACTAATAATGATATTCCTTGCATTACTGGCTTCATTGGAGAGAAAACTCTTAAGCAGCACTTGAAATATTATAATCCTCATGCTGCTGCGAGAATAGAGATGCCTCAGTCAACATAAAAAAACATGCCACCAATTATGAAATTTAAGAATGAACAATATATAACTAAGCTTCCAGTGGTAATATAGGCAGATTTTGAAGCCATGCTGAAGCCTGTTACGTCATGTGAACCCAACCCCAAGCAATCGTACACGATGGCCTACCAGAAACTTGAGCTATACAGTTATGGAATTTCCATATGTTCAGACAACAGTGTTATACTAGCATCAAAAACATCAGGATTCAATGCAAAGCCTATTATATACAGATGAGAAAATGTAGCCGAAAATTTAATGTCAGACATTGTGAAAATCGCTGAAGAGGTTCAGGAGATATATAGTGCATCAGAACCAATGAGACTGCTGACACTTAATGAAAGATCTGCATATGACCTGGCCAACACCTGCTGCTACCGCTCTACATCCTTCACGAAGAAGAACCCCGAAGTCCACGACCATGATCACCTTACCGGCAACTATATTGAACCTACCCGCAATTAATGTAATACGCTTCGTCGTCGCCCTAAAAAATCACCAGCAATGTTCCATAATCTTGGCTATGACGAACATTTTAACACAAAAGAACTCGCATGACACCAAAGATATTTTCATCATCCCAAATACCGAGGANTCGGCAACTATATTGGACCTACCTGCAATTAATGTAATATGCTTTGTCGTCGCCCTAAAAAATCACCAGTAATGTTCCATAATCTTGGCTATGACGAACATTTTAACACAAAAGAACTCGCATGACACCAAAGATATTTTCATCATCCCAAATACCGAGGAAAAATTAATAATATCCAGTAGATTGGAGACAAATTCAGTATTAAATTCATAGATACATACAGATCCATGTATGCCTGTCTCGCAAGACTCGCACAGAACGTGCCATCCTCCGAATTTAAAACAATGAAGAAATTTTTCAGGACTGAAGAAATGGTGCTAGTTGTAAGGACGGATATCTTTCCTTACGACAATGTTGACTCGTGGGAGAAGTTAGAAAAGATGCAGCTGCCCGCTAAGGAAGCCTTCCACAACCGACTCACTAAATGTGATATTAGTGATGAGGACTATGCTCATGCAAAATATGTGTGAAGGAAATTTCGATGTTGCACACGGGGAGAATATTCTGACATCTACCTGAAGACGGACATCTTGCCTCTCACTGACGTTTTTGAGAATTTCCAGGGGCTGTGTCTGAACACATATGACTTGGTTTGTGGTCATTATGTGAGTGCCCACGGATTCACCTTTGATGCCATGTTTAAAAAGACAAAGGTGGAAATAGAACTGCTTACCGACTTAGACATGTACCTATTCATCGAGGCTGGTATCCGGGGTGGCGTAGCTTGGTGTATTAAACGCAATTGTACAGCAAATAATAGACATGCTTCTACCAAAATTGAAGTAGAGAAACTGTCAACATACCTCCAGTATGTAGACGCCAACAATTTGTATGGTGGGGTGATGTCATTACACCTAACATATTCTGGGTTTTAATGGGTGAGCACCCACCTGGACGTGATGGCTTTGCCAGACAATGGCGATGTAGGCTACATACTGGAGGTGGATCTACAGTATCCTGCTAGTCTACACAAAGACCATAAAGATTTACCATTTCTCCATCAAAGAGTGCCACCTGAGCCCAAGCAGACAAAATTATTGACAACTCTGGCAGATAAGAACAATTATATAGTGCAATATGTAAATTTGAAACAAGCAGTTGAGCGTGGCCTTCCAATAAAGAAGATTCATCGAGTTTTGCAGCATAATCAAGAAGCATGGTAGAAACCTTACATTGATATGAATATTGAAAAGCATCAAGCTGCTGATAATGACATTGAGAAAGATTTCTTCAAGTTTGCCAACATATAACGTTTGGTAAGCTGATGGAAAATAAAACGAAGAGGCAAAACATGGACATGGTATGTGTGGAAAAGAGAATTACAAAACTGATTGTAAAACCATACTTTAAGGACACGATAGTTTATGATGAAAACCTGTCATTGATGAAAATGAACGAAGAAAGTATTTAGTTCGACAATCCCATCTATGCATGATTTGCAGTATTAGACTTATCAAAGACCTTGATGTATCGCTTCCACTACGATGTCATTATGAAGAAATATAATGAAAATATTCAGTTGGCATATATGGGCACCGACAGATTTTTTCATGAAATTGAGACAATAGAATTTTACCAGGATTTAGGCTCAGATCTAGCATTCAAGGTGGAATTTGACACGAGTGCATATCCCCTCACTCACCCATGCTACTCGCCCACTAACAACAAAGTGGTGGGCAAATTTAAGAATGAGTGTGGTGTGGATGAGATGTACGAATTTGTTGGTCTGAGGGCTAAATTGTATAGCTACAAATGCATCAGCAAAATTATAAAAGATACTGAAGGTATCGTGAAATCTACCATAAAAAATAAGTTAACATTTATAGATTACAAGAATATATTACTGCAACAAACACAAAAAAGACTTCATGTAAATAATATTAGATCACACCATCATCAGGTTTATACCGAGTGCAGTAATAAGCTAGCATTGTCCTGGATGGAGGACAAAAGGCAATTAAGGGATGACTGTGTGCATACTCTAGTATCGTACTTGCTTTTCTTCTTCATGTATGCGCTATCCCCAACTTTTCTTCTTTCCTCTATCTACCTGCTTTACTTTTCTTCTTCGGCTGTCGTCTTTCTAAGTGTGTGTTTGTCCGGAAACTAAAAAAAAAAAAATAGGTTTTGTGATTTCCATAGCAATAATGTTGTTAACCGCCTACATATTATGTACTAGCAAGGCAGTCGAGAAAAGTTAAAAAAAATAAAAATTCTTATATTTCAAATAAATTCATTTTAAATTGTGTATAAAAAAACATAGGAAAACATAGTGCCCCTGCAAGTGTATGTTGCTTAGCTCCGGTTCCAATGTCCAGGGAANTGTATAAAAAAACATAGGAAAACATAGTGCCCCTGCAAGTGTATGTTGCTTAGCTCCGGTTCCAATGTCCAGGGAACTGTATGCAAGAGCTTGGTTTTAGGCCTCGTGCAAGGGACCAAGTGCATGTGTGCAGTAAAGGTGAGGACAAAAGTCAACGTGGAACTTCCATGTGTTGTTTTGACAGAAATCGTGGTGGCTAATGGTATTGGTCACTGCAGTGTGTAGGCAAGGACTTGCTCCAACTTCCTGGTCTGTGGTAAATGTGTCATTAGAATGTGTTGTTTTAAAAGATATACTGGAAGCTAAATATATTGCTCGCCACAGGGTGTAGGCATGTACTTTTAATGTGTGGAAAGCACTCTGCTGATGTATCATTTGCTTTCCTACAGAGAAAAAGCTACTTTACTTACAATTATGTATGCATGCAAGTATGAAGAAAATGATTGTAGTAACTAAAATAAAATAGTAATTAGCATGGTTATGCATATGAAACATGTCATTGTTGATATGATCCATTTTATGAGTGAACCATCTTTCCCGACAGGAGTTATCATCTTATACTTATCATATATTTCATTATATTTCGAATACACTTGTCTATACTGTTTATAATTTATGTCAATAACAAAAAAAAAAATCAGAGCACAGGCTGCAGTGATAAAAAATATGAAAAGTTTCTTCAGTGTCTTGCTGACATGCCTGCTGCAGGAGTTNCAAAAAAAAAAAAAATATCAGAGCACAGGCTGCAGTGATAAAAAATATGAAAAGTTTCTTCAGTGTCTTGCTGACATGCCTGCTGCAGGAGTTAACATAACGAACACATACCTCTCGTATAGACATGCCCATGCCTATATAATTGGGAAAGTAATAATTTCCACATATATTATGTATACTTCATTAAAACCTGTGCTGGTACCCATAATAAGTCTAGAAACAAGATGTCGAGGTGGAATGACAGAGCATGAACTGGAACATTCTTAAAAAAATGTGGTAACATGGAATGACAGAGCATGAACTGGAAAATTCTAGAAACAAAATGGTGACATGGAATGAAAGAGCATGAAGTAGAATGACAGAAAATGAACTGGAACATGATTGAAACAAGGTCATGCTTTTTTTAGACTGAGTGACTCATGCAGGAAATTGTGCAGATTTGGAGGGAAATTCGGGAAATTTTGAGAGAAATTCTAGAAATTTTGAATGTTATTCAGGAAAAATGGTACATTTTGAGGTTAAGGTCAGGGTCAAGGTGAAGGTCAAAAGTATTCCAAAATGGCAAAGGTAGGTCAAGTTCAAAGATAGGTAAAATTCAAAGGTTAAGTTCATTCTAGATGGTGGCCTGTCCACTTGTCCACTGCCAGATGCCGTGTCCATCCGAGCGTCCGAACCCCCAACCCCCTGCACTAGATCCCCATTTATATATCTACTGGCCCAGATGCGAAATAATTGCAAAATACCGATGCTCTCAAATATTGAAAATTTTACCATAATATCTATACTTCGCGCGAAACGAATTATACCACAGAGGTCGCATTAAGAATTTGAAGGATTTGTAAGATAAGTTTTAATATAACAGTTGGGGTTGGGGTGGTTTTGTGTTATGACCTTTGCCTAGCACAATGACGAAAATGGCTCGATTCCTGGCAGAATCAAACTCGGAATTTTGCGTACGGAGAAAGGTGTGGTTGTTGTTATTAGCAAAAAAGGGCTTTCTGATAATACTGCAGTTTGCTCCACAATCTATAATCTGCTGAGGTTTAATATTTACCTCACTTCATCCCTACCAGAGCTGAAGAAATCATCTACTAAGCAACGCCCAAATCTCTTGCACTTAAACCTTACTTCAGAATAAACTAGTGTGTTCGGAAACGTACGTATTTTACGTGAATGACAGACAAATGTTTATTATTTGGATTGAATAATGTTGATATAACGTGGGTTGCTCACCTACACAAGCGGACGGCTAAATAGCACTTGATAATTGCACGAACGTTATAGCTGTGGAAAATTTACCTCAGTTGTTTTTATAAAACGAGAAAAAATTTACTTTCAGGATCAACGAAAATCGCAGGTCTAAGCTCTGAAAAGTTAAACGTGCAGGCAAAACTTCACCTTGTAAGGTGTTCTCTTCGTATTATTTTTTCCTTTATATTAAACAATCTCGCGAAGTTTGCTCAGTTACTAAGCCAAAATAAAACCCGTTAATGATGTTCTCGTAGAAAATTAGTTGTACGAGCAGGCAGTAATCAGAGTTTTATTGACAGTGGTGCAGTGATATACTGCATAGCAGGTGTTGCGGAAGACAGTGCACGAGAGCGCACTGACGCAGTACGCTTTTCAACATAGACTTCCAAGACTAATGACAAAATATATTTCCTCGCTCGCTTGTTTAGTGCTTGCTTGCTACAAATCTATGGATTATTGAATGCCAATAAATTATTTTGCCCGAAATGTAACGCCAATTCCAGGCAATTCTCAACTACCTTTTGCAGTACACACACCAAAACGGTTAATAGATAACTCATTTCCTCTTTCTGCAGAGCGACCCAGGTGAGCGTGTTCGTGCTAAGAGAGAGAGGGAGAGTGAGGGAGAGAGAGGGAGAGAGAGAGGGAGAGAGAGAGGGAGAAAGAGAGGGAGAGTAAGAGAGATAGAAATAGAGCGAGAGAGGGAGGGAGGGAGATAGAGAAATGCTTGAGCCATCTTGGATCTACCAATTTTTTTTTAGTAAGTTCCATTTAAGCATGTTTGACGAAATTTCTCGTGCGACGCAGAATATATAATATGTTCTCAAGCTTTATCAAATTACAACAGCTGCACCACCTGCTAACTGTTGAGTAATAACTGCCGGAAAAAGAAAGCAATTTTTTTTCTTGCGGCAGGGTAGGGTAGACTGGGTACGATTGTAACAATTTTGCTTTGATCGGTCGTAGCATTGCCATTTTGGCTGTAAACAACAAATAAGTCGCTTGACATAGAAGAGTACTCATATGTCTTCAAATTTTATATTAAACTGATAGGCTAGATGCAGTAGTTGCCAGACAGGAGACGTTTCACAAAACGTATGCCACTGTTACATCTGACCCCATGCCAAGGGCGGTTGTAACAATGGTGGGAGTCAGTTGAAACATACACAAATAATACACAATGCACGCATTTCAATCAGTTTAATTACTTATAAATCACATGTGAGTACTTTGACATTATTTAAGGTTAATATGGCACCATTTTAGTAACATTTTAAAAAGTCTTCTTTAATCACTGTATAAAATTTAACATTTTCAAGCTAACGTCGTATTTAAAAAAAATTTGAAGCTAGTAAAATAGTATTTAATCAAACAAAACAACTTCTAAATGGTTGTATCTTTAAGTTGTATTTAACGGCGAGTTCAAGTGCTAACTTTCTTACCTCTTTAGCAGAAAGATCGAAGTATATATCTGGACAACGGATGAGGTATTTGGCGAGTAGATATTCTTGATCTTCGGAAAAGACTCTGTTATGAGCTACATATCCCATACTAATATTTTCTGCCTCGGCACCTTCGTTCGTGGCATCTCTCTTTCGTATGTATCGTAGCAGAGAGACGTGGTTAACTTTGTAAATCTCTGCTGCTCATCTTAAAATAACTTCCACCTTTAACTTCGTCGTATGCATCCTTGTAACGTGATATGTCGCTTACACCTCTCGATGTCTTCCTGACACGTTTCCTGGGCATCTACAATGTAAAACAAATATATTTCTAATGTTATAACAGTACCCATAAAAAATGTTACAACCGTACCCCCCCCCCTCCCTCCACTAAATGTGCCAGTGAAACGGTCTCAGAGGCAAGAGAAAATAACCTACACAAAAACTAATTACTCTTTACTTACCTCTTAAGTCCACCAATTACATAGGAAAAATCTCAAAACGTAAATTATAATATTAATGAACTAACGCAAGAAAGTAATCGATCAAAACTACTTCCTTTTGGTTGACAAAACACTATAGGTCCCTCTACAAGTGAAAAAGCGCGCGAAGGGCGACGCAACACTGCCGATCAGGTCCATACAGGCAAGCCACGTGTCTTTCCCCTTGTACCCCTCACCAAACCGTGGATAGTTTTGCGAATATTCAAGTTGTTACAACCGTACCCTGTTACAACCGTACCCAGTCTCCCCCACAGAAATGATACTAGGCTCAACAACAGTAGTCAAGGAATACAGACTTAAGATAATGTGCAAAACAACATGCTATGCTCTGTCGACGCCTAAAATAAAATAGAAAGTCTGTGATGCAGGTTGTGGCGACAATTCCATAAATCCACAATGAGGGGAACTGATACCCCCTAACTAAGCGAGCGCCAGCCTTGCCCTGGCTGATGCGCTAACTATGCTGCACAAGTAGTTCAGCTCCCCTCCACTACATTACCACATGGTGCCACCGTGACATCATTTATTTCACACGAAGTCGGGTTGTGTGATAATTTTGGTAACAAATTTTTTCATATAGTTACAAGGCCTGATATATCAGTTTTATGTTTAATGCCGTGCAAGTTTTGCTTTCACAACTGACAACAGGAAAATACGTATTTTGCGCTTACGAATGCAGTTAACCTAATATTCTCTTTCATGAACCAAATTTTAAATTTCACGTTGATCCACAGAAATATGAGAAAAATACGAAGGTGTTATACTTTAATAGACTGAGATGTGGATAAAAACAATTGACTGAAGTAATATTATATTTTTCTGAACAAACTTTCAAAAATAATTCTGGGTTGGGGAATGGCTCTATTACACACTGATTTGATTTTTGAAGGCGTGATGTAAGTGCATATGTCTAGTTACTAGCCTCATAAACTTATGCATATAAAATTTCGCAATAAAAGACATGAAAATGCGTTATAAATTTTTGTGTTATTAACTGTAATTGGAATTTTTTACAAGAAGGATTTCTATATTTGACAGTATTTAGCACATCTTCAGTGGTAAATGTGCAAACACCATTTTTTCAAGCAATACCATCATAATAGTTATTATGGTTATATGTAATTAATAATTATTAATAACGATTACAAATGAATCGCCTCACGCAGAAAAGGCTTCAGTCACAAAATTACCGAAATTGAGTTATTTATGGAAGTAATACTTTTATTGGTAGTTCTATCATTCTGTGCAGAAAGGACTTCAAAACAATGCTTGAAAGGCACAAAACGTTAATGTAATAATTCTTGTTCTGAGCAGAAAGGACTTCAGGCCAGGACTGAAGCCCTTATTGTGAGGCAATGTAAAAAGGACTTCAGTTGAATAATGGAACTAATATGATACAAGACACTCTTGTATCATTTTAAACCTCAATAGGGAGAGCCTTGTATCCTGGATGCACAAATGAATTTGGCTTTTTGTGTACTAAAGAAAATGTGTAACAGAAAAAAACTGCACCGAGCACAGTACCACGAGACCAGAAAGTTTGTTTTGGAATCAACAGAATTATACTTTTTTCATAAACTGAAGAGCCAAAAAAATTGGTACACCTGCCTAATATCATATAGGGCCCCCGATCACGCAAAAGTGCCTCAAGACGACGTGGAATGGACTCGACTAATGTCTGAAGGTATGTAGGAGACATTTAACACCATGAAACCTGCAGGGCGGTCCACAAATCCAATCTGCGCTAATTTGAGAAACGATTGCACGTCTGTAACGTTTAATGATTCTCGTCAGTCGTCGTTTGTCCCGTTCTTTCACGATCTTTTTCCGGCCACANGGCGAGCGAAGAGTGGCGAAGAGGGTCGCCACAAAAGGACCAGGCGTCGCTAGCACAGCCCCGCGGCCGGGACACGGGGGTGCATTCATCGCGCGGGGCATTGAAGGCGCAACCCGGTTCCCAGGGACGAACCCCGACCGGGGAGACAAGTGCAAGAATTTGTCACGCCGCACAATGACGCGGATGGCTGGTGCGAGTCGCCCCATTCAACACCCCCCACGGACGTAACCTTCGATTCCCCCAACACCTGACTTCCGTCCCGTGGGAGTCTGGCGGGGTGCGACACAACTCGCCCTGTATAACCCATTCACGGTCGCTTCACACTTTTCTGAAGCCCTGCTAAAGTTCTACTTCCAGGATATTCCTCCGCCTCGTGCAAACAAAGATTAACCGAATCTAGGAAATTGCATTAAAGGGACAATGCATCGCATTCGTGCGCACTCAGTAAAATAATATTTTGTATAAGAGCCATTTCTTACTAGGAATTACAAACACACCTGTTTTNTGGTGCGACACAACTCGCTCTGTATAACCCATTCACGGTCGCTTCACACTTTTCTGAAGCCCTGCTAAGGGTGGGGTCTCACAAACCATGTCAGAATGACTGTTTTTTCCCCCCTTATTTTGGTTGTTCAGGAACACATTATTTTAAAATTGAAATTAAAGCTCTTTAAAAACATATATTACCTTGCGGTAAACTCATACAGTCATAACATCTGGCATGTAATTATGACGTAATTAGTGCAGTATTATTTTTTAATCATAAATGGATGCCCGCCGTTTCAGAGTCATCAAGCAATGCATATATAAAAATTGGCTACTAAATATGAAGGTATTTTTAAAATGTAAAAAAGGTTTTATAAGAAATTTTTAGTAATCTTTGAATATATTGTTATGTTTCATAAATTGAAAATTCAATACGAGGGATGGGACCCCACCTTAAGTTCTGCTTCCAGGATATTCCTCCGCCTCGTGCAAACTAAGCTTAACTAGGTTAAGATTACTTCTACTACAGGTTAGGAAGATCAATGTTAAAGGTTTTGCTACCAAAAATTCTCGCCACTAGGTACGCGCTAGTGTCGCATGTGTTAACCAGATTTTCTCTAGTTTGTACTTAAAAAAAACAGGATAATTATAATAATCAGACATCAAATTAAAAACAACTTCGTAACTAAGTAAAATCTTTCTTTTTTATCGTTTACGTAGCTTAAAATTTTAATTAAAAGTTACCTTTTGGAACAATGCGCACCGGCGAAAATATTCCCAAAAGAAATCACGTTTTGTTCCTAACCTGACTAGATTTAACCTTAACTAGGTCTATAAATTAACACCAAAGGACAACGCACGGATATTCGTACGCACTAAATTGTAATAATATTTTGCATGAGAACTATTTCTTATTACGCACTATCAACACACAGGTTTTCTCACTGNTATTTCTTATTACGCACTATCAACACACAGGTTTTCTCACTGCTTGCATTAATTTTTATTATAAATGAAATATTTTAATTTATAAATGAAATATACGTAAAAATCCAATTTTACGAAAAATGAGATACTTTTAGGTTAAAAGGGGTATAAAACGCTTGTGTTACATAGCAATTCAGGAAATAACTAAATACGCCGTGCATGGGGTTATTTTTCGAAGGTTTGATTAAAAAAGTGCGAAGAAAGCACAAGTAGACTGTAGAAATGAATTAAACAATGGCTGTTNATTTTTCGAAGGTTTGATTAAAAAAGTGCGAAGAAAGCACAAGTAGACTGTAGAAATGAATTAAACAATGGCTGTTTCATTTGTTATGAAAATGATAACTTTCGTGGCCGAAATGGATGAGCATAAATTAAAAATGCTGTTCACGGTAGTGAGCACTTATGGAAACCCTGCAAAGTTTCTACTTTCGGCCCGTGCGTTGGTCGAGCATCTTTCCGCGTACCTATCAAAATGAACACTGCCATGCGATTTTCAGCTGGTGTTTATACATCAGCCGGCTTACATATTCACTGTATACTCATTAAATATATTAAGATAAGTAATACATTTCGTAATCAGCACTATCACCACGTAGGCTGAAGTCGCCAATTTAGTGATATACCAAAGTTGTCGAGTGAGTGAGTGAGGATGAGTGACGAGATTTGGGCGGCTCTTAACAGCGGGGCCTTGAGAGCCGATACATAAGTTGGTGATGCAATGTATTTCCTCGCCCTTTATTTTAGATGATCACAATATGGTTTAAAATCTTGCCGCAGATAGCGCAGTCTGTCTAGCTTCTTACCTTCCAAACAGTGACACACTGTTCTTAGCCTATTCACTGTGGGAAACAGAAAACAAAGCTATGCGTTATATTACGCAGTGAAGTTTAGTGTTTGTGTGCAATACAAAGTAATATATTGTGGTTAAATTGTATGCTTAAAGTAAGTTGTACAAATTGTGTTCTACTGCCAAAGTACTGTATAATTGTACACTAATGGCGTTTTTTTATTTATTCCATAGCAACATTTCGTAAACCCTTACGAATTTAGCCAGCCTTTTTCTCAATGTTTTTGCAGGGCCTGTGTGCACATCTATTAAAAAATTTCAATTAATTGTTTAAACCTATGATTGAGTTCTCTGATAATGAATAGTGTAAACAATGCATATAAATTATATTTAAAGGCCCTAGAATTTCCCTGTAAGCCATTCCTAAATTAGGCCCAATCACAAAATAAGGTACTATCAGCAAATAAGTTAACCTATCACAAACTAAGGTTATATAATTATAGTATATCTGGTGTTTTGAGAGTAAAGTGTGATTGGCCTTAGCCAATCTATAATTTAATTGCTGTTATTTCATAACGTCTAGGTTCCGACCGAAGTTTTTTTGTGTTTAAGAACAATAAAATAGAACAACGCTATGGAAAAAAAAATTACCAGAGGGAAGTAGACCTTGCAAGACATATTTAAAGCTTGATGTGACAAAAAATACAGATATTAATATATTAGTGGGCGTAACAAAATTAGGTCGTTCATTTGCATTGTAACCAGAAATGGAGCAGAATGTGTCCAATTACGTTATAAACATGCAAGAACTAAGTTTTGGATTAACTTTGGAACATTGATTTCGATTTCGATGTGGCCGAGGCATGTGGCCGTGGCCATTTTTTTAATATTCAGAAAAGGAATGCCAGCAAGAAATGGTAGCGTAATATTAAAGAGAGGTATCTATTTACCTTAATAATCCCAGAAAACTGGTATGTGCATGTATCTTCAATGGGTAATCCGGCAATGATCTAAGTTTATTTTGAAAAACTTACCGAAACTATGAAGAGATTAAAAATTCAGAAAAATCCAGAGGATCACACATGGAACGTTGACGAGGGGGGCCTCATGTATGTAGTGAAACCAAAGTGGTGGCAGACATAGGGAAGAGATTTGTTTATAAAAACGGTTACGCAGAACGTGAAGAAACCCCAATCTTAGTGGTCTGCATCAGTGCTAATTGAACTTCGATACCACCCTTCATCATATACAAACGTTTGTAAGGATTAAGAATGTTTGCTTATTTTATGCTTTATGTGTTTTGAAGTATTTTTCCATGTTTCGGAGTGTAGTGTAAATATTTATGTTTTTTAGTATGAGAATATTGTTTGTTTACATTTTTTTTTTACGTTTCACCGCCATTTTATTTTCAATGTTATGGTTTGACAGATGTTATGTTTATAGAGACGTCGCAGTAAAAGTGAACATTTTCTGTTTACAAAGAAAGAAGTGAAAAAATGTTACAACATGGATAAAATTGTTTATTTTAAAAGAAAAACTGTTCATTTCATAAGAAAAATGGTTTGAATATGTTTATTTTATTTTATTTATTTAGAAGTATATTAATATGTCATGTAACTTGTTTAAAAGTATTAAAGAGCAGTGGGCAGGTGAAGAGAGGCACAATACTCGCTGGATTGTAATATTATGAGGAGATATAAGCCTAGTCCAACTTGTATTATTTTTTAATAATGACCGAGGGAAGGTTTACCCAGCAAAACTAGAAGTGCAAGATCAATGACCCTTTTAAAGACTTTTGAGCATCCTGTCTTACAGTGACATGTTTTAAATATGTTTAAACTTTCAAATAAATTATTTATTTAAATTTAATGTTTGAATTATTGAAGACTTTATTCCTATTAGGATACCCTGAGATAGAATGGAGTTTCATACTCACTGAATGGCGCTAATATCGAGGAAAACTAAAATAATTCATGTTTGTCTTGTGGAAATGAACAGTATTTATGTTTTTTAAGTGGGAATTTTGTTGTTATATATGTACTTGGCAGGCAAGATGATTTAAATATTTGCAAAGGTGTGTTAAATGTGGAACAAATAAATTTTTATAAATTTTAAATTATTAAAGCTGATGAATGAGATTTCTAGTACTTTCCTTGCAATTGGTAGAGAATAGTACTCTACAACACCCTATGTTCTGCTCAGACATTTTCGTTCTCATTTTTTCAGGTATGTTTACCGCAAGCGCCAGTGAACTGTTTTATTTGTTGGGGTCGATTGGAGAGGGGAGGAATTTTATTGAAGTGTAAGGGGGAACCTTGTGTCACTTCTCACTTTGTACACTACAGGTTATTTTGTTTGTATATGCAACAACCTCTCACCACCACACCACTGCATTAGCTATTATTTATTTATCACAGTGTCTCCCATGTCTATATCCCCCCTCTCCATAAAACAGAAATAAAACAGAAAAAACTCCAAAACACTTTTCACATTCTCGTTGGAATGAAGCCAACCAAAAAAAGACTGCCTAGCTAACACGCAAGTGCATCTATCTGATCGAGACCGCATAACGAAGTAATTGTTCTTAATTTGGTTTCAGTTCTTCGTTGAACGCACTGATGGTTCAGCCAAACCAATGCTCCTGCTCATAGATTCGCGTGTGACTCACATCACTCCTCATGCCATCTAACTTGCAAAGTGTGGCCCCGAGAAAACCCGCTCTCTGACCACCTTGGCAAACAGGGCTAAGTCTCCCGATAATCACACGCAATGTTGACGCTAGCACCTCAAACTGCCGGCAATTTTCAACAACCTTCACAAGATTTATTTTCATGTTCTGCTCCCTGAGAAAACAAAAAATTTTGTTTGCCAATTTTCAAGTTAAGGTGTTATGTTGAGCATTAAATGAATATTAACCCTGCCAAGGAACATATGTGCACCCCATAGAAAAGAAAGGAAACATTTTTTTTTCATGTTAAGTTTTCTACCATAATTAACATATTTGAATAATTTCAAATACATTAGAAAATATCACTAAGAAGCTACAATTGCACAAACTACGCTCTACATTGAGCATAAATACAACATTTGTATAACATTCTTCATTCTTTTTTATAAAGAGCAATCAAAATATACAGTATCTAAAACCTTCATAAAGTTTCCACTCCAAAATATGAGCTTCCTCTAAATTTCTAAAACTCTTTTTCTGCAATAATGAGCGGAAAATTCTCTCTTCAATGTGATTTTCAAAACATCACATATAATTTCACTCCATTGTAAAGAAAAATTGACATGTGCCGTATTTTTAGAAACGCTGCTGACACCCCTCCCCCCGCCTGATTACCCAACGCTAGGGCCTCCCAGTAGACACGTGATGCTAGGCCAGGTCGGCCCGAGAGGGCGGAACAGCAATTAACATGTGCCGAGGACGGACAAGCAGTTAACAAGTGCCGAGGTTATGCCGAGTTAAGAGCTAGCGAATCGCCGACGCAATGAGTAGTAAAACGCAGGAGAACATGGACACGAGCCGAGAAAATGCAGAGGTCAGCTAGAGTTTCGCCGATGCACCTCTAGTTATACAAGTAAGAAGGGCTGACAGTGTTTAACAGTATGGCCGCAGGCCATCCCCTTCCTCCCCCCCAACAAGTGAAGACATGTGTGAGGATCTGAGGGGGGGGGGACGAAAGAGGTTAGAAGTCAAATTACGGGACAAGGAGGGGATGAGTCGGACCAGTAATACTCCGCGCGGGGAGGCGCCGGACCAGAGTCGGTGATGTAGAGTCAGTTGTGTGCGGCAACCGCACTGCGCGGCTGCAGATGGGTGGGGGCTCGCCAGGAGCCTTAAGCCTGGACGCGAAGTCAGTTAGTCGTGCGACGCCGAGAGGGAATCAGTCAGACAATGAGTCGGTCATAACGCAGTGCGGAGAGGTGGCAGATGGGTTGGGGCTCGCCAGGAGCTCCATATCGGGACAAGTCGAGTCAGTCGTATCACCATGCCGGGACGCGAGGCAGTCGATTGAGTCAGTCAGCCGAGGCCGGGTATCGGACCCCGGCAGAATCAGTGATGTAGAGTCAGTTGTAACCACGCCCGAAGGCGGCGGTCGGGTGGGGGCTCACCAGGAGCACCATGTCGGGATGCGGAGTGCGATACCGAGAGTGGGAGTCGAGTGGTAGCCTGAACGAAGGGCGCCACGCCAAGAGGATGTAGACAGTGCTGGAAGGCGATGGTCAGGTGGGTGCTCGCCAGGAGCACCACGTCGGGATGTGGAGTGCGATACCGAGAGCGGGAGTCGAGTGGTAGCCTGAATGAAGTGCCCACACCGAGAGAAGAGTAAGTCAGTCGTATCGTGGAGTCATCCGTCGAGGAGAGAACATGGAGCAGCTAGTCCAAGGACCCGTAAAAGGGCTGCCCAGTTTACCAGACCTCAACCTACCGCCGGAACACCCAGAACTACAAATACAGCTAAGTACCAGCATTGTCACCCAAGGGATATTACCCGACGCCTAACGTTCCTCAACTACATCGGAAGCAATTAGAATGAGTACTTTACGCTGATCTTCAGGCTCCCAACTTGCAGAGTCAGTAAAATATGTGTTAAATTCCTGTAAAGTATTTATTTGTTTTCCGTTCAAGTATGTGTTAATTTCCGGTAAAATAAGAACCATTTAAGACCATGACGTTATGAAGTTAATCATCATTCCGCGGGTTCCGAAATTCGCCACTAGATGTCAGCCACTTTGCTCTGCATTTCCCACAAATCCCACAGAAGAGCATTCTGTTCCTCCTACAGAACAGATAGTTCCTTCAACGGAACAACTTCAACAATATTTGGACTAACTTCTCAACAAACACCATTCTAATAAACTAACAAAACATTCTGTTGCTGGTACCATAGATTAAAGATGAGGTAGACCGATCTCGCTGGCTGCGCACAACCAATCTCCGTGTCCCAACACTGAACTTCTTTTCTGCCAATACGACCCCAAACAATTTGGAATGCAGTTAGATTAAATTCAAATTGGTGAAAGTATTTAATTTATATAAAAGTGCGTGTCTTTTGAAAATTAAAATATAAACAAACACGTTCATCACTGTTGACCATGTGACTTTGACATTTGTTTTTATTTTGGGTAGGTACATGCACAGACTACGAATAATTGGTCCAGCTTATCTCTGGTATATGGATGGAACATAAGTTTGGTTGCAGCCACCATGAAACCATGTTACGTAATTGTTCTGTTGTAAAATCTCTGCTGATTTTTTCCCAGTGAACGATGGCGTCACTGCCATGCGAAAGTGATTACAAAAAAGCAAGGAGAAATTTCTCTGATAGCTTTGTTACTTTTACGTGATTCAATATACTCGTATGTCATGCTCCCAACGAATATCAAATGTGGTGTATTAAATGGGATAGTAATGGTGAGCGAGATGGTGACCGAGTTCGTGCACGCTCAACTCATTTCCTCTCCGGATACTCAACTCCTCTGCAGCGTAATGGATGGCAGGAGCACATTTCCAGGATGAACTGACAGAGCGGTAGGGCACAAGGACGGAGTACCAGCTTACTGGGTTAGTTTCTCGGCTGGGTCAGCTGGTTAATGTGTAATCCTTCCTCGCGATCTGTTCCACTGGGTCCGAGCGAGAGACGTTTATGGACGGTGATGAATAATTTATAAGACGTCCTCTGAGCCCAGCGCTGAAATACGAGGGCATTCAGTCAGTCCTACGTCCCTGCTTTTGTCGAATACGGGAGGCAAAGCGGCTGAGCTTTGCAGCACAAAGGAATGCAAAAGTGAAAGAATCGTGTGACGGTATTATGATCCTCCGTTGCATATCAAAACTGTGGCAGAAACACGTTGTTTTGTGAGTTGAAATATACAACAGAGTATTCGTACGGGCGGCAAAACTACTTTTGTAGGTAAGCCCATCTCGATTAGCAAAACGGCATAAAAGTGCGGTCGTTAAAAAAAATTAAATTAAGTATTAATAACATAAAATCGATCAGTTCGTTATTGATGCCACCACGAGATAATTTCTCATTTACCATTTTTATTATCGACGATAGATGCAAAAGGTGAACATTCATTCACGTTTTCCGATACTTAATTTAAAATGTATGTATAGTCTCATTGTCTCATTGCAGTAGTGACTCTATACGCTGTGCTGCCACCTTTCTATTAACTGTTTGGAGTTGAACTATCTACTTTTTTTGTGATCATATTCTTTTGTTATAACGCCAATTTTTCCCATGTCGTCATCATTCTTTATCATAATTGCTCAAAATAGGTTCTCTGATAAACTATGTCGGAGAGATATTTCTGGATTCCCAGTTTCTGGATCTTCGCATTATTCTTTCTCTTCCCATCACTCTCCAAAGCATACCCGGAATTATGAGCTTACTTCCCGTATAAAAAGTATCTAGCAGTAGTTTTAATGTTTTCTTGTCCTCCAAGTTTCAGGATTAATCGGCGAAATTACGCCACCGAAGGCAGTGAAAATCTGTAAACTTTTCCAAAAAATTTCTTTTTAAAGGAATGCCACTCATTTCTATACAGCTTGGTAGTGGCCCAGATTGTTTTACATCACACATTTATTCAAAACATTCATTAAAATTTAGGATTTTGTAATCTCTTCGCGTTAAAAAAAAATTGGAAATTTATAACATCAGTTTTCTTTTTTGGTTTATTTCAATTTCAGATTACTCCGCACAATCGACAGCTACATGTCCCTCACGTACTTAGCTGCCTATACATCGGAGGCTCGAATAAAATCCTACGAGGCACGTTTCCAGGCGGCCATACAAACGAACAAAACCAGAATTAGAATTCAATTTAAAGACAACGAAACTGGCATCGCGGAGATCGGCTTTTAGCGACGAACGAGAGCACAAGGCCCGAGGATGAATGTACAGCCTCCCGCTTTACACGAGTCGGCAGGCTCCGCGCGCGCACAGCGAGCGTTCTTGCTCTCTCTCCGCGCTGGCAAAACTTTTTATCCGAACTCTTCTGCGCGCTTGGGTCCCGGTTAAGTTGTTAAAACCACATCGGCGTCACAGGTTTGCGGGGGGGAAGGGCGCGGGTGGGGAGGTAATCCCAAAAACTGAGATATTTATTTTCGCCCAGCGACGTGGCATGGCTTGTTGTGAAGTGGGCAGGAAGGTTCGCGATTCGGGGGCGCGGCGTGGGGGTTGAAGGGGGAGAGATCCGCCAGCGCTCCTGCTCTTCAATAATCACATCCCGGTCGATCAGCCCCACAACCCTATTATTGCATTTTTCAAAATCGACTGCGAGGGCTGTTCTAGGGTGGGCTTTCCACAGAGGCGGCGAAAAACACGTCGCTCGAACAAAAGAGGAGAGGAAGAAAAATTACCGTTTTACAGATGAAACGTTTTTTTTTATTCGTTCGTGCCGAGCGGCGGCTGCAAGGGCGAAATCGAATCAGTTCGAATAATTTTCTTCGTTCTAAATCTCCTTTTTGATGTCCCCGCCACCCTTTTTTTCTCTCTCTGTTCTTTGAAATGCACATGATTCGTTTAATTCATTACGGCGAGTCTTTTCCATCTCGAGCTTTTAAAGTGATGCTGGAAATATGTAAGGAGCAGATTTAAACCGACGCTGGTACTTACTGCATAGGCTTTGACAACAACAATTTTTTTAAATATGGTGTTAGTGCTTTAATGTTTACAGTAATTATATTGCACTTCGTACAATAATTGCCCAAACCAGAAAAACTGCAACTGAAATAGTTACACCCAAATCTGAATATTGTATTTACCTACTGTACTTATTGTATTTACTGGAGACTGATTGACAGAGTTTTATTATAGCCTGATTTGTTGCTCACTAGCCTCCCTTTTTATGCAGGAAAACAACTTGGCAGCGAGTGAATAGTAATAAGCGTACACTTATTTGTCAAAAAGTCACACGCGTCTATGACTTTGTTGAATATGATCTGAAATTCTTGTGGTACGAAGGGTCACGCGTTTTCGAATTCGGGTTCACATTACTCTACGCAAAAAAACTCCATTGGCTTCTCTTGTCCATCCTATATTTGTGATAATATGGCCCTAGTAAATATATCACTGGTATCTGCCTACACACTTTTACTTCTTGCGAATCCCGGGACTCGTGGTGATATCAAAATCTCCTTCGACTTTCTAAAAGCACATTCACAATCAGGAGTTTAACTAAACTTCCTTTTTGGTTCGGTCATCTCACGTAGTGGCATAGCTACTGTTGTAAACCCGTCCACAAAACAGCAGTAATAAGCACACAGACCGAGGAAACTTAGCACTCGTGTCTATACTCTAAGAAATTATTCGTAAATTACCATTCCAGTGTATATGCGTAGTGATGTACATTAATTGCAGTGGTCCTACATTTGTGCAGGAAACAGTCAAACGCGCAAGGAAGTTTCAAACTTTGTACCGTAGCGACGCTAAATATTCCTATATCTGCAGCCTGGTGTGTGCTGTTATTTCCATACAGCGTATACGTTAAAAACTGCCGTTAGAGTTTAAGAAGTTTACCAAAAAAAGATTTTACAGTGTAGTCAGTAGTTTTAGACCAATGTCTTATTGCATTTATTGTCTCGGGGTTAGTTTCCACTCCGTTAGCCATAGTTGCATGCCCCAAGAAATTAACTTTCTGTTGGAAGAGATGAAATTTCTTAGGGACCAGCTTGAAGTTAGCCAAGGTCACACTATGAAACAGACTCAAGACATGCTTAGTGTTTCTCAAATGTTTTTCCTGTGACGACAATATCGTGTAAATAAACCTGACAAATATCTAAGAGGCGAACTCTTCCCATTAGGTGCTCAAAGGCAGCACGAGCATTTCATATCCCAAGAGGCATAATTTTTAACTGTCATGTTCTCCCTTTCCTCGTATACAGAAAGCAGCCTTCTTCCTATCCTCTATGGCTACTTTGCATAGCCAGTAATCACTATTCATGCCCAAGGAAGAAAACCACTGTGAAACAGCCATTTCATGCAAATTTTAATGTATTCCAGGCATTGGATATGCGTGCTTCTTTGTCGCACAACTAAACTGGCGGTAGTCTACACAGAATCTCCTAAAGCATGCTTTCTTATTAACTAGCACAGTGCGAGACGACCGAGGACTGATTGAGGGATCGATCACATACACTTGCTTCAATTACTTCAAAATTCCATCGACTACATCATTTGAGGAAAGTAGCAATCGTTTTGGGGGTGGCTTTACTGGCCGGGAATCTCCTGTTTGTATTCAGTGGCATGCAACAGAGGTCCTTCCCATATAATTTGTCTCACCAGGGAAAGCAGCCCAATTCTTCATTAGAAGATCACCTTTTTCCTTCTCCTGCTATCAGTTTAGGGTTTCTCTTGTTATTTCGTGCGACGAAGAAGCCGACCACGATGATAACTCGTGCGTCCTTTAGACATTCCACCAATGACAAATTGGCAGGCACACAATATTTTACCATAACTACTGTAATGACTCCCGTGATCGCTTTGTGTGCGAGGGGGCAACAACTAGGTTAAAATATGTACACAGATTTTTGATTTGTTGTGATTTTTGGTGATTATTTCCAAGTTACAATAATTCATAATAATTTTTTTATATTTAGAATGATTTTTTAGCTGTTTTTCGTGTTTTTCTTGCTATTGTAAAAAATGGTTATGAATTTTCAATTTTTTTTTTTTTATGATTTTGGAATTCTTTGAGCAATTTTTGAATTTCTTTGCGATTTTCAAAGATTATCTAGGGATTTTCAGCGATTTCCTGAGATTTTCAGTGATTTTCTAAGATAATTAATTATTTTCGAATATTTTCATGCGATCGTGAAAGATTTTCTAGCGATTGTCAAAGACTTTTGGTAATTTCCAATTATTTTTTAACCAAAGGGAAATCACACCGGTAAGAACGCGTGAGTCAAGTCAGTATATAACGTACTATTGACAAAGTTACTAGGCATTACAAGCACACAATTTTCTCTTTATTTTTATTCAAAATAGTTATAAATGAAATATGATATATAAGTAAAAGGTCAATGCAACTAAAAAGGTTTGNCATTCTTGCGCACTCAGTTCAGTCATATATTGCATGATAACTGTTTCTTACTAGGCATTACAAGCACACAATTTTATCTTTATTTTTATTCAAAATAGTTATAAATGAAATATGATATGTAAGTAAAAGGTCAATGCAACTAAAAAGGTTTGNTCTTTATTTTTATTCAAAATAGTTATAAATGAAATATGATATATAAGTAAAAGGTCAATGCAACTAAAAAGGTTTGATTCAAAAGGTGTGGAGATAACGCGAATTGACTACTTATTATAATTCTGCAGGGCGTGTTGCATGAATGTTACAGTGACACACGTAAAAGTATCATTTTGTGAAGTTCAGTCAATTGCCAAATTTTAATGTGTAATTGCAGGGTCCCTGGTGTTAACCTCAGCGTGATGCGGGATGTATAAAATCAAGGGGAGAAAGGAACGCGATTACTGTAGGCATTATTTTTTTGTTTTCTGCTGGCGGACCGAGGGGAACACAAATTTTCTCCTTGGAGCGTCGCTAGTAATCCTTCCCTCCCCTCTTTTCCCCCTTCTCCGCACCGAGTAGTTTCAATCTCGTTCTCGCATCGGATTTTGAAGCCTTCGGCGGTGTATAATGCACGCCCGACGGGGTCGGAGGCGCCAGACGCCCTTGCTAAGCTCCGGCAACCATGAATAATATCTGCCTCGCTGTCGAGACCGCCGCGAGTGCCGATCCCGGAACATTAGCGCCGCTCGCCGCGAGCTATCGACCCCTTCCCATGCTCGAGATGATTCGATACTTCCCCTCCCTTCTCCACTTTTCCCGACCCGCATGCATCTGACTGTCATCCTGGGAGGGTAGAGAAGATGATGTCGTTTAGCTCGAGGCGCGTACAAGGAAAGAATCGGCGAAAGAAAAGATTCGTGTAGACACGTGTTCTAAAATTAAAGATTTTAACTTTTCCTGGTATTTTTTATTTATTTAACTGTTCTGCTTGCTATAAAAAAGTATACATCAGGTAAAGAATCATGACACACACGATCACCGTACTAGACTGAGTGATAAAACCACATTTTCATTCAATCATCAAAGAAATTTGAAATTAATCTTTATTTCGTGGGTTTAAAGCTTCTAAACATATTACCTAGTACTTTGCAATGTTTTAAACACTAACTTTAATAATACATCAAAAAAGCAACTGAGAAACTATTTAATTATTACGTGCCCATATTCACTCAATGAATTCTTTCTTGTANTAATACATCAAAAAAGCAACTGAGAAACTATTTAATTATTACGTGCCCATATTCACTCAATGAATTCTTTCTTGTATATGCTTTTCTTATTTTAGAATTTTATGTGTTGCCTGCTTCGACGAAGTTGTTTACATGTACTACGTTTGAGTATGTATTTCTGTTATGCATTTTCTGTTAAAGTGCTGACCTTGTTTGTAGCTTAACCCGCTGTTACTTTACAACCGGATTTTTTATTTTCTTCTTTATTGTACTTGACAAATCAATGCCAGTATACTAATATATAAATGCGAAAGTGTGTTTGCTTGTTTGTTTGTCCTTCTTTCACGTCACAACGGAGCAACAGATCAACGTGATTTTTTGCACAGAGATAGTTGGAGGGCCGGGATGTGACATAGGGTACTTTTTATTCCGAAAATATATCTCATTCCTCCCCCGGTTTTTTTTTTTTTTTTTTTTTTAGTAAAATTAGCACTTGGGGTACAATGCTGCGTCAATACTCGATATATCGATATATAGCTAATTATCGATATGGAAAATAACTTATCGATTGATATGTAACTGAAAAATTATGGTATATCGATTTTTGTATTATCAAAGTTTTCGGTTAACTGTTGATAAAAGTATACAAACGGAATAACAATACAAGGTCACAACGGAGCAACAGATCGACGTAATTTCTTGCACAGAAATAGTTAGAGGGCTGAATGGTGTTATTGGCTACTTTTTATTGGGAGAAAATATCTCAAAACATTTACTCAAAATGTAATTTCCTTTAATTATTCTATGATAAAAGACATACCAATGGTAGTGTTTAACATTGACAACAATGTCTCGCAAACGAAAATCAAGTCTCAAGAGCATTGTCTATAAAGTCCAAGCGAAAAGATTTGCTCGATCGCAAGAGTCATCAGAAGACGCCAAACTGAGAAGACAAGAGCAAGCACAGCGACAAACTGCTTCGAATTCAGGAAAGGCTCGAAGAACAGGCCGCACGCCAGGAACATCTCAGGATAACAGACTCCTGTCGATACTCAACTCAGTCGATATGAACAGGCAGAGCGTCAAGCCGCTTTGAGAGCCTCAGAATTGCGTGAACAAACGCAGCTGCATTTAGATGAACAGGCTGAGCGTCATGCCTTATTAAGAGCCTCCGAAACGCCTGTTCATACCCAACTACGATTGGAAGAACAAGCAAAACGACAGGCTGCTTTAAGGGCATCCGAAACACCTGAATAGTCACAGGCGAGAAGAACCGCAAACGCGGAACTCCAAGCGGAACGTCGACGAGCTTTTCAAAGAAACACTTCGTCTGTATTTAATGACGCGGCATTTCATTACGATCCCTTAATTGATTATAAGAATCACAGGGTTATTGTTATCGGACTCATGGACAAGTCGTGCCGGTTTTGTAGCGCTTTGAAATGGAAAGATGAGACCGTAGGGATGTGCTGTTCCAGCGGGAAAGTTTCCCTTCCTTTACTTGGTGAGCCAGAAGAGCCCCTGAAAACTCNCAGCGGGAAAGTTTCCCTTCCTTTGCTTGGTGAGCCAGAAGAGCCTCTGAAAACTTTATTTTTGTATGAGGTTGATGAATCACGGCATTTTTTAAATAGTGTCAGAAAGTACAACTCATGTTTCCAAATGCCATAATTTGGAGTTGTCAGAGAGGTAATAATGTCCTGACTTTCGCCAACGTTTACTGTTCAATGGCAAGTTTATCATAGAATAGGTTCGCTTTTTCCATCTGTCAATGAACAGTATAAATTCTTGCAGGTACATTTCATTTGTAACGAAAAAATTGAAACGAACCGCCGCTGCNATCTGTCAATGAACAGTATAAATTCTTGCAGGTACATTTCATTTGTAACGAAAAAATTGAAACGAACCGCCGCTGCCAGTTTATTCATGGAGTTGAAAGAGATACGGTGTTGAAAATTAAAAAAATGTTGCATGAGCATATCATCTTGATAAACACATTTGAAACCGCTTAAGAGAACTTGCCTCAAGAGGATTTTGAGGTAGTCATCTATGCCGTTCCAATTCAAAAGGCTGCAATTCCCTCTCAAGCCTAGTTTTGCTATTACAATAAACAAAGTGCAAGGGCAAACATTTTCAGGTAGTGGGGGTGCACTTGGAAAAACTGTGCTTCTCTCATGGCCAGCTCTATCTAGCATGTTCGCATGTGCTTAATGTCCAAAATCTCCACATCTTAGACCCAGATGGAAAGACTTACAACATCGTGTACAGTAGCATCTTAAAATAGTGCCCTGTTCTGTGTTTATGATCAGTGTCTGTCTACTAAGAAACACCGTTATTTCTCCCTATAAGTTTGTTACAAAAACCNCTGTTCTGTGTTTATGATCAGTGTCTGTCTACTAAGAAACACCGTTATTTCTCCCTATAAGTTTGTTACAAAAACCACACGAGCGAAGCCGCGGGTCAAAGCTGTCTATCTATAACAGAGAAATACTAATAAGCGTACAACCTTGTGTACAAAAAGGCCATGTGATAAAATATATGTCTTAAGATTAGAAAAATAAAAAACCAAGAAATTATTTAATGCAAAATATTAAAATGTAAAAAATAAAAGTATGTTTAAATTTTAAATATTTGTCTAATGATTAATCTCATAACAACACTAAGCAAAATTCAATTTTATTAAAAAAAAAAACCTAAACAATAATTCTGTAGTCTACGCGAGTGGAGCCACGTGCACAGCTAGTGAGATAATAAATTAGGATAGTCAAAAAAATAGATAGATAAATAAAAGCTTAACAGCTGATCTTAGGGCAGGACTGACCACTCGCCTGTTCCCCTAGCATGCGTATCTGGATCCCTTATTGACTGACTTGTACCCAATACTGTAGTCCGTCATGTGTGTAAATAGTCTGGTTTTTCAAACAGTGAAAGTCTGACTTTGGTTTTTAACAAGTAGAAAATCGTATCTGCAAATAGTTGAGCAGTATTATTCATTTTATGGAAATCAACAAAAACCACCGATGACGAGTTACTTATTTAAACGTGTGGGATTATTTTTTAATTCGTTAGGGGAAAAACTGTTTTGTTGAGAAAACATATTCAACATCTGGAAAATGAGGAGACAACTTCTCTTAATTGCAGCAGTATCTTTCTTGGATAATATGTATGTTGATTTGAACCAATGTTAAGGTTGTTGCCTGGTTTGAAAGCAGTGAGAATTTGGTGAATGGAAATACATGTTAATAAAGGTTTTTAAAGCCAATTATGTATATATACACTTGAAACATAAACCCAAGCGTGATAAATGACACTATGAAGCTCTGTATCTAGGCGAACATAAGATTTTTTTTGAGTAATTTTTTTATTTAATTATTGCGTTTTCTGATCTTTCCAGGAAACAGGCTATACATTGATGTTGCAAAAGGCCTCGATAGCAAAGAATCACGTATATCTCTGCTCAAAAAAGTCCCGGGTGATATATATCTATCTGTAACAGGAACGCCAAAAAACCGAGTTTCATTGTCACGTATTTTACAATAACAAATTTTCACTATTTTCAAACCAGCCAACAGTCTTAAATGCAATAAATTGGCCCTACATGCAGTCACTAAAATAAAGGAAATGGTAATTCCGTGATCACAACTATTGAGGAAAAGAAGAACACAGTTTTTATTACTTATGAAACTAAACTGAGCAAAAAAAAAAAAATATAAAAAAAAAATATAAAAAAAATATATATAGAGGTATAAGTCATCATATTGAGCATCGACATGGAGAATTGGCAATAAAGTGGCAAGAATGAAGTAAAATAATTTTATTTATGCTTGGTGCTCTTGAGATACAGGAATATTTCTCTATATAAAAAGCACATTGACGTAAAATGCCAGTATGAATATCAATATAATGTAAAAGTGAGTTTTAGTACATTGGTCATCCTTCATTTTTCAGGAGTAGTTCAAAGTTTTTGTTGAAATGCATCCTACTGCTGTGTCACACTGTTTGAAGTTAACAGGATTGAATAAAAGTTATATCTCGATTATGTAACTTTTGCGACATAGAAATAACTTTTCAATATATCTTGGTTTCAGCAATATATTTTAGAAAAAGAGACAAACGGTGATATACAACGTTGCCTCTTTCTAGGACAACAAATTGGCGTATAAGATATACGCCACTTTGTTGTCCTACAAACAGACAATTTTGAAACATAAAGTCGAAAAACTTAGTAAAATACTCATTGTATCTGTAATGCAGATGCTGTATGTATCGGAGATGTAAGTGCAGTGACAGTGACAAGGCACTTAGTAAGACAGCCATTGTAGCTCTAAATACAGTTGCTGTATGTATCGGTCTACATTCACGTCACTGTCACTGTTCTGTGAATCATGCTGTTGTAAGTAGCTGTAAATACAGTTGCCGTATGTACCGGAGATGTAAGTGCAGTGACAGTGACAAGGCACTTAGTAAGACAGCCATTGTAGCTGTAAATACAGTTGCTGTATGTACCGGAGATGTAAGTGCAGCGACAGTGACAAGGCACTTAGTAAGACAGCCATTGCATCTGTAAATACAGTTGCTGTATGTATCGGAGATGTAAGTGCAGTGATAGCGACAAGGCACTTAGTAAGACAGCCATTGCATCTGTAAATACAGTTGCTGTATGTATCGGAGATGTAAGTGCAGTGACAGTGACAAGGCACTTAGTAAGACAGCCATTGCATCTATAAATACAGTTGTATGTATCGGAGATGTAAGTGCAGTGACAGTGACAAGGCACTTAGTAAGACAGCCATTGTAGCTGTAGAAACGGCTGAATGTACATCATGGAACACTAAGTTTAGTTTCACTTATAAGGCGAGGAATCGTAGAACAATACGTGTTCTGCCAATAAAACAACGGCTGTGTCACCATGGCGGAGTGCCACCAAATCACGAAACTTTTCACTAAACATCTTGGATGGGCTCATTAAAGTTGAGGTTCAGATGTGCAGGACAATGAGGTAGCGAATTTACGTTTCAATGTGATGGACCGGTATACGATTGTTAAGTGACAGTCTGCAAAGAATACTTTGTTACTGTGACATTTCTGGACCATAACTTGACGTACCTAGAGAAGTCCAATATACTGGATCACGTTTATCGCCGATTCTCACAGCAGTATGCGTAGATCATGTGTCACAGTCGTGTAGTCATAGACGTCACCTGCCTGCAGCGAATCGATGACTTGTGAGTTATTTCTCCTTACTAGTCGGATAAGTTGGACTAGCTGTGATGGCTCATACAAGTCTGAGGAAGCTTTTGTTTCGGTGTTTATGCAACTATGTGCCGAATATCCTTCGTTCTGGCTATAAAAAATAAGAAAACTTCTGTCCATGTTTTTGAAGCTAGAGGGTGTATTAAGAAGAATAGTGGTGACATTGTAAATATTATTCTGGCCAGGGGAACCATCTGAGAACAATATAACATTTTTGGCTACATAATTGTCTTTTCCTTAAAGTTAAAGTCGAAGGCTGCAACTTCACATGAACCCTGTTTTTCGATACCGCCGTGCCAAATAAAGCAATGGCACTGCTTCGATTACATATCACATATAGTTAAATTGTAATTGGCCAGTCTACGTTCGTAAAATATCATGTTGTCATTTGTTTAGGGTAAAAATATGACTTGCTGCAATTCAAATGTTGCACATACTTTCTGAGGGCCAGGGTCGTCTGTCGCTTCCATTTTGTTGTCTCTGACAGCCTGTTTTTGTCGTTGGCGATCATCCATTTTGCCTTCATCTCTACTTTCTTGTCAGCATCATATTTCCCAGTATGTTTCACACATGCCCACATTTGTATTTTTTTTGGGATGGCAATCGACACGTTTTGTGCATCAAAAATATTATAAAAGGTTTTGTTGCAGGCTATTATTTCTTTCTGTTTATGCCCTTGAACCAACTTACATCGCATTTTCTGTTTGTTAAAATAAACGTGTAAATATTCTCTTATGGAGCTTTCCTGACAGTGGTGGGACTCCAAGCGCCGGAATCTCGAGATGCTTTGCAGTATGACTTCCCTTCTTGCTTGTGCACTTGCTCACGATAATTCAATTACTGATACCTTTCGCTACAGCGAGATCAGCGACAGCAACACGCATGCTTCGTCGTGTGAAATGCTTCGCCAGCGGATTTGCCTGACTTCTGGCAGGACTTGGCGTTTAGCCATCGCTCAACCTGCAACGTTCTCTCGTGTTCCGACGCTCGCATTCAACTGACCTTCACAACCGGGGCCGTCGTCCCGTTTACACTGCCTGTTTCCCACTGTAGTGTGCCACAGCGACAATGCGACGCTGGCCGGTAGTGTTGACGACGACCGGGCATTTCTCAGACGTATCGTAACAGGGGACCAAACGTGGTGTTTTCTGTGACATCCGCAACGGAGCGACAATCGGCCACCTGGAAATCGCCATCATCGCCACGTGGGAAAACGCCGCGAAAATACCTATCAGAACACTGTAAAAAAATCGAGGTAATATTCCCTTACATGCAAGGGAAGCAAATTACACTTACACGTAAATTAAAATTACCTATTTAATGTAGAGTAAATTTACATAACAAGTAAAGTATTATTCCCTTATCGTACGGAAAAGTACCTTACCAAAGTGTGGGAAAAACCCAAACAAGTAAGGGAATATTAACTAAATTGTATAACATAATTCAATTAAAGAAATAAAACTAANTGTGGGAAAAACCCAAACAAGTAAGGGAATATTAACTAAATTGTATAACATAATTCAATTAAAGAAATAAAACTATTAGTAAAATTAATTTTATTATTACCTACATTATCAGACGCATAGTAATCGTCACCAAGATTTTAAAATTATCGATACTTGTCAGTGGGTGAACGCGAACCTCGATACTACACCTAGGAAGGCCGGTGGGCTATCGAGTACCCCACGGTGACAACGTTTACGAGATAGTGAGTACTGGCGTAATAATGTAGTCCACCACGAAAAATAAAAAAAGAATTTATGTAAGTTACCTGCAAAATTTTTATTGAAATAATTACAAACGTTTTTCCTGCAGTATTTCTTATTATTAGCTTGGACATTCCCGCCAATCTAAGAACAACTTGACAAATAAGTTATTCATGGAACTGGTTATAATGATTTTTTTGTGTGACAGATTGCTCATTTACTTTTGTGGGGTACAAAGCGAAGTTTGTGTAGAATTTATTTAGTGTCTTATATTAGTGCTTTGAAATCAATATCTTTCCAAGTCGTTTAATAATTCCATTGACATAAAAATTAAGCGGATAAAGATATACACGTATATTGAGATTTTTTATGCGGCAATAATAAGCTATCCGTTTTCTACAGTCTCTTGCGAGCTTTATATTTGTATACTCTTATCTTTATGTTTGTAACTATTTGATAATTATATTATACAGATTTACTACCCTAAAAATAATTTTTATTGATTAGTATTNCTTTATGTTTGTAACTATTTGATAATTATATTATACAGATTTACTACCCTAAAAATAATTTTTATTGATTAGTATTATCTCTGTGCTAACGAATAAAAGTCATACAAGCTATCCAACATGGCGCCTCGTTTTGTTTCTTCCTCCCATCCAGCAGTTGAGATAATGCTGAGGAGATCCACACGTCATATGGTAATTTTCACATCAATGTATGTGATTTTTCCACTTTCACGTGAGTTTTACCCCAGAGTGCGGCAATTCTAGTTTACATGTAAAGAAAAATATGTTTCCCAAACAAGTTTTGGAATACTACCTTACAGTTGCCCGGTAATTTTCCCAATATTTTTTACAGTGAAGGAAAGGCGATTATCGATCTGTTTATTTTTTTACTCGTCGGGCGTTGTTCACGCGAGATCCACCCCACGAGGAGCAACAATAGACATGATCCGCTACATGGAGACTCATAGCCGTCTACGCAATGGGTTTCGTAGTTAAGTGTCCTGAGCTGTGGCGTTAGGAAGAGCTGGCTGTTGCTGTGCGACAACGCCCCTGCACGTCGCCCTGTGCTTGCCCGAGAGGAACTGGCAAGACGACAAGTCACCGTGTCACAACACCCACCATATTCACCTGATATCGCGCCATGCCATTCCTTTCTCCTTCCCCGCTAGAAAGCACAGCTGTGTGTGCATTCATTTAATTCGCTCGAGGAGACCATTACTGCCACGAGAGAGGTCGTACCGGATCTTCCTTCCAATAGCTTCCAGCAGCGTTTCCAACAGTTCTACCAACGATGGCAGAGGTCGGGAGTGGCCAACGGTGACTATTTTGAAGGACGATGTGAGTCTGTGTAGAATAGAGACGCCGTTGGTGCGTGGCTGCCTTCACTCGAAGCGTCAGTTCAAGAACTTTTCGACTGTACTGCGCGTATAGAAATATAAGTTTTCTATTTATTCTACATATAAATAGTACACATACTACTGTGGCAAGAGGGTAATACTTACTGTATATACGAGGCGTATCTAAGTCATACCGAAAAACTTCGGCTGCTGGTAATTCACAAAAAAAAAAGGGAAAAACATATATACGACTTATTTATAAATACGACCTAAATAGAGACTACGTCTGAAGTGAATCCTAAGGGCGGTACACATATTTTAACTTGGACCTAAAACACCAGAGTGTTACAAATATTGGGGAAACTTTCCAAGATGGAACACTGAGTGTCTGGATAGTGTATAGTGGAACAAAGATCGGTCGCAGCTGTCATTAAATAATCATTCTCACTGCCCTGTTTTCGACTTACTCTCCACGACGCTATAGCATACTTGGGATTTAAAATATGGACTACTAACCCGCATGTCACGAGTAACTTTGCACATTATCCAGACACTCATTTTTCCGTCCCCAGTATTTGTAATACACTCGTGATTCAGGTCCAACCTCAAAGATGTGTACCACCCTTGGAATTCACTTTAGACTGTAGGTCGCAGACATNACACTCGTGATTCAGGTCCAACCTCAAAGATGTGTACCACCCTTGGAATTCACTTTAGACTGTAGGTCGCAGACAGGTTTTAAGCTTCTTTTTTCTAATTAACCTGCAGCCAAAGTTAGTCGGTCGAATTTAGATACCTCCTGTATACTCTTNGTTTTAAGCTTCTTTTTTCTAATTAACCTGCAGCCAAAGTTAGTCGGTCGAATTTAGATACCTCCTGTATACTCTTTTAAGAGAATCTTTTGGGTGTTTTTAAAAATCCAAATTGTCTTAGTAGTGCTCCTTATATCTTTCATATATAACTTCTCCAAGGGTATGCCAATAATACAAAAAAGTTGATCCAAAACGTTCCCAGACCATGCCTTCTCCATGTGAAAGCCACCAAAGTTGCAAAGATTGATGTATGCACAGTGTTAACACCGTCGTCTGAGAAGTGGTTTTTTGTGGGATAAGGCCACTTCACAGTTCGATGTTTGCCAGAGTGGCCGCCTGCCAAAATGAGTAAGTTACAGATCTTCGGCAGAAAATGTTTGATTAAAAACCATGTGTGTGTATGAGATTTATCCTTGGGAATGGCATTAAAATCGTGAGACATGTGCATACCATTTTCGGGTTATCAATTTATCTATATAGCCAATATTAGGCAGGTGTATCAGTTTTTTTTTGCTCTTCAGTGTATTAAATCCATGTATTCTGGCAGACAGTATATCAAAAGTCGTTCAGCAAAATTTAATTGCAGCAAAAATTTGAAACATAATGTGTTATTGAAGGGGAAACCAAACTTTTTTTTATGATCTTGTACCAAACATTTTGACACCCAACGTGCACACACTTCGCGATAGTGGAGTTTGTCATATATAAAATAGTGGAGTGTGTCATAGATAACGCGAGTAATTCCTGTGTGGAAAGCCTACGTCGCCAGCCATATCTCGTATAATCTGTCGTCGATTTTCCAGAATCAGTTTTTCAACAGGGCGAATTCCTAGAAAGGGCCACATTGAAAGCCGTGCCCGTCACTTTGGAAAATTTCTCAATCGTACGTTAAGAACACACTGGATCACGTCAACGTGAATTCCCTTAGCACACAGAGAACTATTAGCGAAAGAACCTAAAGCTGGACTCACAACCATCCGTCGCACTGTTTAGTCGCCCTTCCGTCAGGCGGTCATGTGATCTTCCACCAATCACAGGGCGGCTTTTTTTTCTATCCGTCCGTCCGTTACATATATCCTAAACTCTCACTTTTGACGGATGGACGGACGGATGGGCCACCGCCTTCTTACGACATTCCGTAGACGTGAATACGCAATTTGAAATAAAATGGAAGGGCGGCAGATATGTGTTTGTTTTTCTTTGGTGGTAAATTCAGGAATTTTAAATGTAAGCAATAATTCATTATAAATTCTTATCATGTAAAAAAAAGTTTCCCCAAAACGTTTATCTCTTGAAAATATATTTCCAACCTATATATACCTCCAATTAAAGAAAGACCGCGATGTTAATTTGTCACACTGCAATTTTTCCGCACGTAAGGATTGGAGGACGACGGATTGTTGTGAATCGCTTTCATCTGACGGACGAAAACGCACACGGATGACTGACTGAGATATGGAGGCGAATGGCTGATGCGACGAATGGTTGTGAGTGCACCTTTAATTATACGAGGTGATGCGCAAATGTTGGGGAATTTCACCAGCACACACGAACTGGATGTGACATGTCCTTTCGCCACTAGATGGCACTAGAAGAATTCTCCAAGCATCAAAGTGCCAAAAGCCGTGCAATTGAGAGGACGCCTTTATTTGTTCAGCGCGGTTTTGTAAAGTTATTTCCTTACGATTCGCCAATTTTCTTTTTAAACAACAAAACAGATTTTAACGAGCAAAGAATATGTATTAAGTTTTGTTCCAAACTAATGAAAAGACTGCCGAAGGAACCGTTGTATACAACAGGAAGCCTTTGGAGATAATGCCATGAGCCAAAATGAAAAATATTTTTGTGGTACAAACGCTTCAGAGACGGACGAGCATCTGTCAACGACTGTGACCATCCCGGGTGACTGTCAACAAGATGAAGACCGTAAACCATAGCTGAACTTCGCGAGGCTCCTTGCACATCGTAGGTGAACTATCCACGATCTCCGCGACATCGCAGGACGGTAGTTCAAGGCAGTTCAACACATTTTGCCGTACGTTTTCAACAGGAGACTGCATTTACTGTGAAATTTGCGCCGAGGGCGTACGGACAGAAAGTCCATCGCATTTCTGTCAGTTCGGAACTCAAAACAAAATATCCGAGACTACCCCAAATTCAGCTCCATTACCATAACTGGTTGGGAGCAACGGGCTCATGGTCATAATCCTGAAACTAAGCAGGTGCACTGAAAAATAACATTTTGTGTTGATCAAAAAACTTTGCTGGTCGCCACAATGTCCTTTTGTCAATATAAACATCTAAAGATTTTAAGACTCATATTTTTTTTCTAATTTTAGGAATTAGTGCCAGCTACAAAGCACTTTCGCGATCACCAATCAATTCAGTGTGTTGGTAGGCAATGAAATGTGTTCGTTAGTCGCCGCAAAACTTCAACGACGCTAGCAGCTAAACTGGTTATTGGGATCACACGCGTTTCGCAACTGTGGTGTGTAGGTATGGTTTAACGACTCTTCTGGGAAGGAATCAAACATGACCTTTATTAAATAACCAGTGGGGCCTGGAGTATTTTCGGAAAACTATTGAAAACCGTTCTCAGGATGGCCGGACCAGGAATCGAACCCAAGGTCCTCTCGAATTCGAGATCTGCGTGTTACTACTTCGCCACCTCGCTCAGTGTTAAAAATTTGTCTTTATCATGCAGATGCTACAATTCTGGCAAGTTGTACACACGCCATGAAGGTCTGAACACTTCACCCCAAGGAAAGTTTATTTTATGGAATCATTTATGTGTAGCATTTACTTGCTTAGAATAAAGGGATAACGTAATAAATCTCTAGTTAATTCTTACTCTAGAAAATTACACCAAAGGGATAACGCACCGCATTCGTGCGAATCCAGTGTAATAATATTTTGCATAAGAACTATACAATATTACTAGGCATTCCCAACACCTATCTTCTCACTTTTTTTATTTTTTTAATTACAAAGGAAATATTATAATGCGTATACAAAAAATATATAATGTTTTAATTTAACCAAAAATAACGTACTTTAATGTTAACATAAGTATAAAACGCCTGTGATACCTAACGTAATTAGGACACAACGATACGTCATACTTGGTATGATTTTTCAAATTTTTGATTAGGAAAGTGCAAAGAAACGGCGAATAGACTATAACTGCATCTATCAAGTAGCTATATGCTATCCATGGTTAATTGAGCATTTTTTAAAGTCCTGCTTAGGATATACTCTCCCCTCGTTCTGTATTCTTCCGCTACATGAAATAACATTGTCAATGACCGTCTCACATTATTCGTGCGTAATCCGAGTGGAAACCAGGGAATTTCCAGGAAAGTAAATTTGTGAACGATATGCAAATCCGTGCTCTAATGTGTATGAAAACACCTTGAACTTCAGTAACCATATATTTAAACACTATAGCTCATTCACGGTTACTTGCAACTTTTCTGAAGCCCTGCTAAAGTTCTACATCCTGTGTATTCCTCCGCCTGATGCAAACAAAGTTTAACCAAGTGTAGGAAATTACACCAAAGGGCAACGCACCGCATTCGTGCGCACTCAGTGTAATAATATTTTGCATAAGAACTATTTCTTGGTAGGAATGACCAACATACCTATATTCTCACTGTTTTTATTTATATTAATTATAAATAAAATATTTTATTCTATGGATAAAATATAAATAAAATATCAATTACATCAAAAAAGGTTGCTTTTATATTATATCATGTCAACATAATAAAGGCTTTTCATACATAATATAATTAGAAAACAACCAAACATGTCTTACATGGGGTGATTTTTCAAAGGTTTGGTTCCAAAAGTGTGAAGAAACCGCGAATGGATTATGCACTCGCAGGGCAATGTCAGCTCTGAGAACTATTTTTGTTAATCCACTACCATTGGGACTGCGCACCGGAGTGTGCTGTAAGAAAAGGGTAGTTACGGGCAGTAACTTTTTTTTTTTTCCAACGGTTGATTTTGAAAGTGCTCAATTTCCCGCGAACAGCCTCGACGTACTCTCGCCGTAGACCTGAGTAGCGGCTCGAGTTGGCGAGCAGAGAAGTCGACGCGTAACGAACTTATTCATCAGGGCGCGGGCAATCGCGGTTCTAATCGCGAGCAACTGCGCACAAAGAAGCGGGCGGCGATCACACAGCCTCGCCTTGTCGAGCCGCGACAAGAGGCCGTGTAAAATCATTACATTCCTACGAACCCCTCTCGTCTGGCGAACCGCCGTCGTTAATAGATACTGGGACATGTGTGAGGGGGTAGGGGGAGGGAGATGGGTGGAGGGGAGAATATTGGGCGCAACAAGAGAGAAGGGTAGTCAGTCAGATTGCGTGCGCCCGGGTGGTAACTTGAACCGCAAGTAATTACATACTCATTCATTTTCCAGTGAGCGGTCGTGAATGGACCGGCGCACCGCCCTCTTCAATGCCACCCTCTTTTTCCCTCAATATTCCCAGCGGAGCCGATCCCAACAGTTTTTAATAAACGGCAGGCCCCGCTCTCCCCCTTTCAGGATTGGGTTTGGCTGCGTGCCTTAGCGACAGGCTTTCAGCGCGGCACGCCCGTATAGCGGGAGGACTGTATCCCAGGGGACGAAAAGGCAGAGAAGGCGAGGGGCCAAGATAGCCCCTCTGCCCGTATGGACAATATATTACAGGCGAATGAAATACTCTCGTTTTGCAACAGCATGTAATGAAACAACCCGCTAATACTATGTCGGGGGAAAATCCAATCCACAGGAACAAAATGCTACGCGTATTCTTGTTAAAATTACGCACACATATTCAAAAGAGAGTTAAGGGTGCTGATCATCAAAAAATTCATTATTTTACATTTTTACGCGGTATTTTTAAAATTGTACACGTTACTTATCAGTAAAATTTATTGGCATAAAAATATTTTCACCGCATGTATTTTGCTAAATGGCAAGTCGAAACCACAATATAAGTGTTTTTGAGACGCGAGAATAATAAAAATTAATTAATTTACCGAAATAAGATAATTTACATTAAAACATAAGATTACGAGTTACTTCATGAAGTCTTTAAAACCGTACTACGTAATGTTTCCGAAATTAAAAAAATTTAACAATGGGCAACTTTTGAATCTTTTTGATTTGTAGCCATCTAAAATATTTTGTAAAATTTAGTTCGCTGAGCACACTTTTAAGTGAATTAAGACATTACCTTTCAGTCACCGTTGCTACATTTAATGTACATATTAGGGTATGTTTTATTTGCGTGTCCCAAAAACACTTAAAATGTTATTTTGACGTGCCATANTCTTTTTCCCTCAATATTCCCAGCGGAGCCGATCCCAACAGTTTTTAATAAACGGCAGGCCCCGCTCTCCCCCTTTCAGGATTGGGTTTGGCTGCGTGCCTTAGCGACAGGCTTTCAGCGCGGCACGCCCGTATAGCGGGAGGACTGTATCCCAGGGGACGAAAAGGCAGAGAAGGCGAGGGGCCAAGATAGCCCCTCTGCCCGTATGGACAATATATTACAGGCGAATGAAATACTCTCGTTTTGCAACAGCATGTAATGAAACAACCCGCTAATACTATGTCGGGGGAAAATCCAATCCACAGGAACAAAATGCTACGCGTATTCTTGTTAAAATTACGCACACATATTCAAAAGAGAGTTAAGGGTGCTGATCATCAAAAAATTCATTATTTTACATTTTTACGCGGTATTTTTAAAATTGTACACGTTACTTATCAGTAAAATTTATTGGCATAAAAATATTTTCACCGCATGTATTTTGCTAAATGGCAAGTCGAAACCACAATATAAGTGTTTTTGAGACGCGAGAATAATAAAAATTAATTAATTTACCGAAATAAGATAATTTACATTAAAACATAAGATTACGAGTTACTTCATGAAGTCTTTAAAACCGTACTACGTAATGTTTCCGAAATTAAAAAAATTTAACAATGGGCAACTTTTGAATCTTTTTGATTTGTAGCCATCTAAAATATTTGGTAAAATTTAGTTCGCTGAGCACACTTTTAAGTGAATTAAGACATTACTTTTCAGTCACCGTTGCTTCATTTAATGTACATATTAGGGTATGTTTTATTTGCGTGTCCCAAAAACACTTAAAATGTTATTTTGACGTGCCATANCATTTAATGTACATATTAGGGTATGTTTTATTTGCGTGTCCCAAAAACACTTAAAATGTTATTTTGACGTGCCATAATGCAAAAACCTATGGGGTCTAAAGTTTTTATGCAAGGGGATATTACTTAAAAATAAACTCTCCTAGTTTAATGTTAATTCGTACAAATGTACAACCATGATTTTCTTTTGTGTCCAGCCCCCTGGAACAACTGTCTCCCCGAGTGTAGGCATCTGCGTACCATGGATTTTTCGAACTTGTTATCTGCCCTACGTAGTTCTTGTCGAGCGGACTGGGTGTGACAAGAAAGGAAATGATTAAAAATGAGGGAATCATGAGAAATACATAAATTATAGGATTAAGCGGAAAAGGAAATTATAAACATGCTTGTGTATGCGACGAGAAGGAACAAAAATCTGGGTGTAGCTCTTATGAGGAGATGACCATGAGTTTAACTAGAATATGTCTGCGTTGTAACATTTTCTTTGGGATATAGCAATTAAATGAAAGTAATGAAATTGGTACTTCGCTTTTATGGCTTAAGTCGACATATATACTGCAGGCGAGATATTTCTCTTGCTACCAAAATAAGAGAACTATTATATCGGAGTTGCGATGTATACTACCCAGAAATTCTCGCCCACGCCCAGCCCAAAGTTACCACCAGTCACCGCGGGCCCCCACCGAGTCTTCGCACATGCACGACGCGAGGCCCCTCAAGGCCATGCTCACATCGTGATCGTACACACGATCGAACGAGACCACATTTATTTAAATTGATTTGTCAGTGACTACGTTATCGTGTCGGAATGGATCACCATTGCAAACGTTACATCGCCGTTTCCGTCCTGGGGCCCTATTCTCTAACTTTTTACAGTCGTTATACAAGGACATATACAGCTAACTATCTTTACGAGGTGAAATGGTAATCTGTAACTCAATATGTCTCCATGATGGTCTTTCGAATGACTCGTGAATGTCTTCATATAAAGACCGGTTAACAAGGTGTCTTTATGAACGAAAGTGGAACGAAAATGGCTGACGAATTAAAGTTTATTCAACAAATACTTCTTACAGAAAAGAAAGCGTTTTAAAATGCCCTAGACCTAAAACCTTTTATATTCTGTTATATTTCCGCACAACTATAATATAATTTATGATTTGCTCTGAATACGAAGTGACGGATTCGGCAACGGGTNTCTGTTATATTTCCGCACAACTATAATATAATTTATGATTTGCTCTGAATACGAAGTGACGGATTCGGCAACGGGTCAGTGCTGCTATCTCGTGATGCTCAAAATGAACTAGTACCGCATGAAATATTGTATCCATAGAAATAAGTAAAGTTTTTTAGAAGTATTATTTGAAATTGTATTTAGAAATAAATTTCACTTATAGTTAAAAAATTGACTATAGTAACATAATTTGTGAAACAATGCATTCTGCAATAACGGAAAAAGTATTATTCAACAAGCACACCGTTGGTTTCAAAACACAGGCTACTTGTGTTGCCAAACNTCTGTTATATTTCCGCACAACTATAATATAATTTATGATTTGCTCTGAATACGAAGTGACGGATTCGGCAACGGGCCAGTGCTGCTATCTCGTGATGCTCAAAATGAACTAGTACCGCATGAAATATTGTATCCATAGAAATAAGTAAAGTTTTTTAGAAGTATTATTTGAAATTGTATTTAGAAATAAATTTCACTTATAGTTAAAAAATGGACTATAGTAACATAATTTGTGAAACAATGCAATCTGCAATAACGGAAAAAGTATTATTCAACAAGCACACCGTTGGTTTCAAAACACAGGCTACTTGTGTTGCCAAACNTCTGCAATAACGGAAAAAGTATTATTCAACAAGCACACCGTTGGTTTCAAAACACAGGCTACTTGTGTTGCCAAACCTACATCTTTGCATAAAGTTATGAGTAAAGATATGGCTTACAGAATACCACATAAGGACGCCTACGAGTAACCGTCGTTATTGTCATCTCTATGATAAAGACGATCACGTTGACTGTCTTAAAGCAAGCTTAAAATAGGGAATAGGGCTCCTGGTACACCATGAGTCAGTTTGATTTTAAAGACGTATTCATGTTAAAAAGAGAAAATTTTGTGAGGGGAGAAGGAAAGTAGAATACCTCAAAGACGACCGCTAAAGGTTTAGCTAAGCGAGGTGGAAACGTCGTGTTACGTAGGAAGAATACCGGAGACAGATGACGAAAGAAGAATTTTGGAAGGCGGAGGGGAAGAAAGAGAAAAGCAGTTTTTTTTTTTTGGTTCAACCGGGCATGAGCCTGGAAATTGGACAGATAATAATTCAAAGAAGTCACCACTTTATAACAGATCAGACCAATCAGTGACTGGCTCTGGCACAGGAATTTCCTAGTTCTTAAACATTAACCAATTGAAGGGGTGTTGACAGGAATATTCCAGGCACGAAGTACTATCGTGAATTATATCTCCTCCTTTAACTGTAAACATAAGCGGAAAGCTTGATATAACTCGTTTTCTTTTGAACGGATGTGCGCTACATAGAAATGAAGCTATAAATACGCTATAAAATTTATATTACCAACAAACGGTAATTAGTAATGAACTGCATGTCAAAATATTAAAGCATTGGTCTTGTGGCTATCTCTGGAGCAGTGACTTTTTAAATGAGGCGATAACAAAAACACAGCTAAATTGTGGACCATAATGCAAAAAAAAAAAAAAANGAGCAGTGACTTTTTAAATGAGGCGATAACAAAAACACAGCTAAATTGTGGACCATAATGCAAAAAAAAAAAAAAAAATCTTTCTCATGTCGGTTTGGGGCCGAACACAGGTTACCACTACGAAAATGCGCGACAATTTTGGCAACGTGACAGAGTTGTTAACAACAACGTGTTAACGACGAGTTATTCTCCATTTCTTATAAAAAAAAATCACGCACTTAGTTCTGTGAACATGACATTTCGCTTTTGACGTTGCCAAAAGTCGTAATATAATAAAGGAAAAAAAATACTTTCATCGTGAAACCAAAGTAATCTTGTTTGTTTTTACTTTTCCCCGTATCCGGAATTCGTTTGGGACAGAGGCCATTCTTAATAGATTTCAAGAGTAGAATACTATTTTCTATATATTTAGCGTATTACACATTTTTTTTTGCTGTGATATGAAGTGATAGCCTAAAAGAATATAACAATGATGGAAAATCAATTTTTTTTTAAATTAAGCACTAGGCCTTTCGTAGAAATCTCAAGGCTGAACACAATTAATACGCTAAGCTACAGCTGAAAATAGTTGTCCTTATCACCCAAATGTCACGAAGAAAATATTTTTTTGGGAAACTTGATATGGGATTCGACCGTATTGCAATTTTAACTTCTCAGATACAATTTAAAGTAATTAAAAAAGTTAGAAATGAAACCGTTACAGCTGGCNCCGTATTGCAATTTTAACTTCTCAGATACAATTTAAAGTAATTAAAAAAGTTAGAAATGAAACCGTTACAGCTGGCGAGCCAGTTTTGGATTTGAGAGAAATTACAACATAAACTTTTGAAACGGAACCATACCTTGTGTTAAATAACTTTTNGAGCCAGTTTTGGATTTGAGAGAAATTACAACATAAACTTTTGAAACGGAACCATACCTTGTGTTAAATAACTTTTCTAATTTTGTGAGAGTCGAATTTTGAGTTAAAATTCTCATGTTTTGAATAGATGATACATCTTACTATGTCGAATGAAGATAATTTCTGTAAGGTAATTTATCTGTAATTAAGAAATGGTGCGTATAATGATGNCATCTTACTATGTCGAATGAAGATAATTTCTGTAAGGTAATTTATCTGTAATTAAGAAATGGTGCGTATAATGATATACAAAAGCTGAATGAAAAACAGAACAATTGAAACATCAATATACTTCGTGAATCATGGAACTAGTGACGTTTATCAATCTAATGTCAGAATGGAAACACTGTTAAAGTACTACGATTATAATTGGAAAGGTGAGAAAAGTAAGGTTTATTGTCGGAGTATGAGTAATTACGTCATGACATATGTACATTTACTTTTTTAAAGGATATTTTTAATTAATAATAAAAAACTGTGGTAAAGTTTGGAGTGAAAAAAATACTAAACACAATGCCAGGTAATGTTAAATGAAAAAAAAAACGTTTTATTTTAATTTTGTGGTTTTAAGTTTTAAAATTAAAAATTTATAAAGCTAGTCAACAAGTCATTCATAAGCTATTCATGTACCTTGCAGTAAAAGCACACTGGTATGTTTGTGTACATTTGCCACGTGTTTACGGTNATTCATAAGCTATTCATGTACCTTGCAGTAAAAGCACACTGGTATGTTTGTGTACATTTGCCACGTGTTTACGGTGCGAACAAATTCCAGATTTTAAAACCCATTTCGCGTTGAGAGCGCAGCAAACCATAACCCTTTATCGATTATATTAAAACGTATTAATAAAGTTTGTATCGTAGGGAAGAAATACTCAGCAATTACCCATGAGAAAGTGATAATTACAGCGATTCCAAGAATACTAATCGTCAGTATTAATAAATGAAAACTCGTTGTAAAATCATGTTTTGGTCAAAATCGGTCAAAGGTTTCACAAGTTCTTAGGCGGGAACCACACACACACAGAACGGCACAAGTACGAGCCTACGTTTGCAAATTCCTGATTTAGAAGGGCGAGCCGAAAACCAGTGGCGCACAGAAAATAATCATACGAGTTATCGTCGCTCGGCGTTACGTTGGCAATGTTTGGTGGCGAGTGGAAAGAGAAAATACGGGAGTGGTAGGGGGTCGGTATTTTCGTCTGGCCGAACACTACGTGTCTCTCGAGCCCAGCATTGCTGTTGGAGGAAAAAAATAAAAGGNAAGATGATCATCGCGTGCTGCTCCGCCGACCAGTAGCAGCCGCAACACAGCCTCATTAGCCGTCTTGGGCGAGAGCATCGCTCGAGAGCTTCCCCCTTCCACCCGGGGGGCAGAACACGCCAGGGGTCTGCGAGTAATCTGTAGTGGGGACAACATACTTTTGAAAACTTCTGTCGATATACTGGAAGGCGATGAATGGGGGTGGGGGGTTAATCTGAAATGCACTACAAGTATGGCCACCTGTTTTTCGCGAAAATAATCCTCGACTAGTTGTACTCCAAAACACGTTAGTTGAGAACCAGTATCGTGGTTGGGTGATTTAAACTCGCACACGTAGCTGCTCGCGTTTCACAGGCATACAGTATCGGAGTAACCTAATTCTGATTGGCCAGTCGAGTAAGAAAATGTCTTCTCACAGAGACACGCAAATAAGCAAAATAATACTTCTTGTATGTCCGTAGGGTATTGCAATCTAGCACGTGCGGAAATCTTTTCGCGAAAAATAGGCGGCTCTAGCTAAAAGTAATTTGATTTTTTTTTCTCAAAGAGGAATGTAACTTACAACAAGACGGTACTTATTTTACTAAGGAACCTACTTTTCTCTACATGGGTGCAAATAATTTTTAACAACGTTCTTAAAAGCTTAGATGGCATACTGGTAGGCCTCGACGTATCGTTGACAACAATACCATTAGAGAAGAAACCAGGAACAGTGGTGAGAAATTCACACACGTGCTTTACGCGGGACTCGAACAGAGAAAACCTCGTACCATAAGCTAGCATGCAATCAAATGCATTATGGAGGTCGGATTCGGTGCACCAAATTTGAATGTTATCAGTGTAATGTTTTGAAAGATAGCGTTTAATATCATGAAATATTTACAGAGCTTTCATTTTGAAAATAAGTGTCTGAGCCACTTAGAACGCGTCAGTCTACATTGCCTACCATAGCGCTACCTGGGTGAAGAATTTGGTGGAAATCGGTTGATGGTACCTGAGATATAGCATAAAAACGTTCTGATTTGCCTATCTATCTTCCAAATTGCCTAAAAATTGGTTTGTTACGATGCTTCTGATATATACTGTCCCCATAAAACGTTTAAATGAATTTGATGAAATTGTTTAATAGATACGTCAATCTATTCAAAAGATTCATATAGCTGCCATTTTGAAAAAAACTGCATGATTCCACTCAAATAATGTAATTTTACATGGGCTTTTGTATCACTAACGGCAAGAGAAGTTTGGTGGAAATTAGTTGAATTGTTTGGGAAATACTACAATGTGTTAAATTTTTTCACCTGGTACTATTTTGCAAAAAATGCAGCAAAAGATGATCTCTGTATATAATTAATGCTTCTACCGAAAACTATTTGTGTACAAAATTTTGATATATTTGGTTTAGTCGTTAAATATATATATAACGTACTAACCGAAGTTATTTAAATTAACACCATTTAAAAAAGGCCTACCGAACCTAAAACATGCTAGTTTACATACCCTACTCTAGCACTCCTTGTATGTAAAATTTGAGTGTAATCGGAGGCTTGGGCTTCGCCATATGGCACAAAACCTCAACTTTTATCAAGTGATGATCTACATAAGTGGAAGACTAAGCTAAAATAGCTATTGGCCACCATTTTTTAAATAAGTGTTCTACTCTCTTCATGTGTAGCAGTTTACATAATTTGCCTTAATTCTAGTGGTCTGCGCTGATATAAATTTCTGTAGATTTACGGAAACTTTTACGAAAATGTAAATTCCTTTCCGTAATAACAAATAACAGAAATAAGCCCCGCAAATATAAAATACGGCAGGTCTCTGTATTCTTATGACTTCTGTTTTGAGACACGAACAATGCCGATGACACATAAAGCGTATAAAATCCCATCTTCACAATACTTCTTTGCGTAAAATAGTANGCAAATATAAAATACGGCAGGTCTCTGTATTCTTATGACTTCTGTTCTGAGACACGAACAATGCCGATGACACATAAAGCGTATAAAATCCCATCTTCACAATACTTCTTTGCGTAAAATAGTAGTAGGTGAGTGGCGAACCACACGTGTAGTGCCAATTCGTTTATTCGTGTTCGAATTTCGCTACAGAACAAAACCTTCTGTATACACAATGAAACACGCACATAGCGAATATACAACAATTTTTTTCGTAATCTCGTTTTATAAACCACAAATAAAACAGAATAGCAAGCGCTCTACCGTNGCGAATATACAACAATTTTTTTCGTAATCTCGTTTTATAAACCACAAATAAAACAGAATAGCAAGCGCTCTACCGTTACTTGTAACAAAGAGAGGCCGTTCGTCACTTCCATGTAAATTCCGGAATTACTTTGTGTGGAAATTTATTAGGCGAGTGGTTCGAATTAATGAGTGATAGTTTTTCGATTCGTGTTAAAAGCCCACTACAGGACAAAATATTTAAATGTTTTTAATTTATCTGTTATACACAGCGAAATACATTACGGAAATAAAACTCTTTTTCTTAGCCCTGTTTGTAAATCTGAAATAAAAACAAACTCTCACACACTCCAACATGATTAGAAACTAACAGAGGTACATGCCTTATTCTATATTAATCCTGTGTTTACAAGAATGCTTTATGTAAGAGCGTGGTNTAGAAACTAACAGAGGTACATGCCTTATTCTATATTAATCCTGTGTTTACAAGAATGCTTTATGTAAGAGCGTGGTAGGTGTCATGCTATGAAATATTTTTTTCAAGTTCTTATCGCTCTATTGGAAAACAATTTTTAAATTTTTTATTGTAATTTTTATACACAGTAGAACACCTACATAACGAAATTAAGAAGTTTATTCGTCAACCCTTTTTTTTAAATTTAAAATAAAAAATTACTTGGAAGTTTATTGACACTTTTTGTGAATTCAAGCATATTTATTAAAAATTTATGGAGAAAATGTTATTAAAAAAAACAAAGAGTCTGTAATTAAACGCAGATGGCTGGATAATTTATAACCTGAACTTTCCATAATTTTACGGAAATTTTTCCTAACAGTGTACGAAAATTTGTAGGAATCGGTCAATTGTTTCCCAAGGTATGACATAACATATTTATTAATTTGTGTGCCGCTATCTTACAAAATGGCTGATAAAAGTGGGTATGTGCTAGCATATATAATAACTCTAATAGATAATTTCAGCATAAAAAACTTGGTCGGAATTGGTAGAACAGTATTTTGACGCATGACGGATACATGGGATAGGCATTGTGCTGTATTCACACCCTGGGGGCTGTCCCGACGTATAAGGGAACATGGGGAAGAACCGAAGTCGAAAGAAACAGGGAAAGTCCCGAGAAATAGCTGATATGCGGCCCTCGGCGAAGGAATCAGGGGGTGCCCCCGACGAGAATTAATGCAGACACAGCTCACAGGAATCCCCGAGACATCCTGCCGCACCCTCCCTCCGCCCTAGTTGGAGGACACAAGCAGCTGACGAGACACGAAATACTACAAAAAAACGTGCGAGGTACACAGGGGATTTCCCGATTTCTCTCTTGAGAAACTGCTGACAGCTAACTTGAATATAGCGGGAGATGGGTTAAATTCACGAGGCAGCAAAGGCAGAGGATCAGTTGTTCGGAGTCAGTTCGCGGCAGTTGAATCCGCGCCATCGGGAGATTCATCAGTCAGGCAGTCATATCGCTCGCAGAGAGGCGGCAGTCGTGTGAGGCAGTCGAGGCCGGGTTCGGATCCCGGCAGGGTCAATTATCGCTAGCCGAGATGGGAGTTGTTCGGCGGTACAGCCGCGAGACGAAATAGGTGCAGCCGAGACGGGAAGCGAAGGAGACACGGGAGTAAGCAGTCATGTGACGGGAACAGTGCCAAGAAATTGAGTAAATTCCCAGAAACGAGTGGCAGCCGCATACCGAGAAGCGCCATTACCCGAGAAGACGTNTTCATGTGACGGGAACAGTGCCGAGAAATTGAGTAAATTCCCAGAAACGAGTGGCAGCCGCATACCGAGAAGCGCCATTACCCGAGAAGACGTAGTCGTGCGCCGGATGGTGATGAGGCAAGCTGTCAGTCAGTCAGTAAGACAATTACGATGTCACCGGGGAGAGAACCCAGGAACAGCCGAAATTTCATGTGTAAATTGCCGAGACAAACCCAGTAGAAGTGCCAAGAACTTATGAGTTCATTTCCGAAAACGTAGTGGCAGTTTTCGAGGTGGGNCCGAGACAAACCCAGTAGAAGTGCCAAGAACTTATGAGTTCATTTCCGAAAACGTAGTGGCAGTTTTCGAGGTGGGGAAATCATAAACGCGAGCCGGATCGTTGCGGACGACGACACAGACGAGGAGACGCGCTCTCCTATGAGTAACGCCAGCCAAGGTCGCAGAGAAAGCACAAGTCCCGGGAAACCAATCCCAGACTTCCGAGAGAGTGAGTCAAAGCCACAGGAAGAAACCAGCTGAGTACAGCACGCCTACGAGAGCCAGTCCGAGGGCCTAACAATGGGCCACCCAACTCACCATGCCACAGCTACCAAATAAGACAACTCACCAAAAGCCGCAGGCACAGATAAGTAGAGAAACATCTCCCTTTAACAACCTTCCCCGACACATAGTATTCAGCCCACCAGCCCTTCAGGCCTACGACTTGTAGGGGTGACTCAGTCTCACTAGTGTGTGTAAATACCTATGTTACCTTCAGACAAATAAAATGCTGGTGTGTTAACAAACAGAGAATACGAGTATTTGTTTACCCCTAACGTAACAACCACGGTGCCCTTAGTCTGCACCAAAGTAATTAAACTAAATAACCTACTAGCGACCACCTCGTATAACTCAGGTGGACTAGTAGCGTCAGTATGTAAGATTTACCAAATAATCCCAAGTTATTTCATTCATCCAGTTGCAAAACTGGTATGTATATGACAACAAAATATTCAGGAAATGTCAAAAAAAGTCAACTACTTTATGGTTTAGGTTTAAGATGCTGGAAATTTGGTGGTGGCTGTATCTGATGGCCCGAATATTTTATGTATACTTCACAAATATTGTGCGTGTCTTGTAGGAGTTATTTCAAAAAATAACATTGTNATGGCCCGAATATTTTATGTATACTTCACAAATATTGTGCGTGTCTTGTAGGAGTTATTTCAAAAAATAACATTGTTCCTACCGAGTTTTCCATCTGAAACCGGTACAACAAATATAAAAGAGTTTCGCATCTGCAGGATGGTAATAAGGGTGTTTCTTGTGTAGTTCCAGAAATGCATGTGACAAGAAACAACAAAAACAACACATACCGTATAAGTTCTGGAACAATTATATATGCCAGAATGTACATTCAATTTTATTGAAAACTTTTTTGAAATTTGACATGACATATAAGGTAACCGTTATGTCTGCTATTAAATACATAGTAAACTATCAGAAGTTAGAGATATTGTCAAAGAGAGGTAATTTTCCAGTCCACAGTCTGTCACCAAATTTAATCACCTACGTACAGAATACATATACAAAATAAAACATGAATTTTAAAAATATCCAAAATACTGTTTAACAACTGAGATAGTAAACTTCCACGGTAACATTTGTTCACACAGTTTCTATTTACTACAACACAAAAAAGAAACTTACATATCAATACTATGTTACACTGGAGAGTCAAAAAAACTGGTATAGGCGTGCGTATGCAAATAACAGAGGTATGAAACCAATCAGAGTAACGCGAAGCGGTCGGCAGCTAGATCGGTTACTGCTGCTACAATGACAGGTTATCAAGATTTAAGTGAGTTTTAACGTGGTGTTATAGTCAGCGCACGAGAGATGGGACATAGCATCTCCGAGGTAGCGATAAAATTTGGATATTCGGGTACGACCATTTCACGACTGTACTGTGAATGTCGGGAATCCGGTAAAACATCACATCTTCGACATCGCTGCGGCCGGAAAAAGATCGTGAACGAACGGGACAAACGACGACTGACGAGAATCATTAAACGTGACAGACGCGCAACCCTTTCTCAAATTGGCGCAGATTTCAATGCCTCCTGCATACCTTCAGACATTATTCGAGTTCATGCCACGTCGTCTTGCGGCACTTCTGAGTACTCGCGGGGGCCCTACACTATATTAGGCAGGTGTACCTGTTTTTTTGGCTCTTCAGTGTATATGCTATGGAAAGCTTTAGCTTTTACTTTGTGCAAGCAAGTTTGGCATACATTTCTTGTCTTCTTTATCAATAANATATGCTATGGAAAGCTTTAGCTTTTACTTTGTGCAAGCAAGTTTGGCATACATTTCTTGTCTTCTTTATCAATAACTGCTGCTTCAGTACGTAATTTATCTGTACCTTTTTTCATAATTTAACATTTAAACTCAAATTAAGCTAAAGAAAACAGAAAAAAAACATGACCTAGCGCACAGTGGTAGACAGTAACAATAAAGCTGATAATTTTTCCAGGAATAAATTTACACGACCATGCAGTTATGCCAACTGCATCATTCACTTTTTGAAAATAACCCACGATAATGAAAAGGGCAGTTTCTTGATAATATCTCAACAGGTACAAGAAATATCTTTGCCATATATCGTATTCGTGATATTTTAAGTTATGCATCTGTTTCAATGCGGATTTACGAAGTTTTGCTAATGTAACGATTAATGATTCTACAGGTGTTTTTGTTGTGGATGTAACTGGATCTGCAACACTATGAAAGGGATATATTGACACAGTTTTGCTTCCTTAAGGATAACGGATACGCACAATTCTGCTTCTGTACAGAGATTTTGGTGTCAGTTTAACATAGGATAGAGGGGTTTTTAAGCATATTTCATTACACTGACCCATTGAGGGCCATGCAAAGAGAAAAATTGAAGTGATAAATAAAATTTTTGCCCGAAAACGGATTTACCAAGTTTTGCAACTGCAAGACTCATTCGCATAGCTGCTATTTTGAAAATAAGTGCCCAATCAAATTGAATTGCATACGTTTACATGGCCTACCGTAGTTTCATTTACATGCCAAATTTGACGAGAGTTAGTTCAGAAGTTTTCGGAACTTCACGTGCAGGTTTTGTTTTTAATATGGTGCTATCTTCCAAATGGGCGGATTAACAACAATATCCATCCCTTAATACAATCCTTATGAGACGCACTGCCAACATAAAATATTTGTTTTAAATCCGTTGAGTGGTTCCATAGATGTGACGTATCACCCTTGATATAAAATAACCACCATTTTGAAAGTAAGTGCCTGGCGTGATGTACGTAGTAAGTACTAAATGTGTACAGAGTTTGGTGAAATTCGGTTCACGCGTTCAAAATGTTTTAGGGGTAATGTAAAATGATGGATGGGGGGGGGGGGAAGCACACACGTGTACAAACACAATAATCACAATAACACACATACACATACGAGCATATACACTCACAGGCAGGAAAGTAATTAAGAAAGCATTTCTTTCCTTCGACAATTAGGCTTAAAACTCATTTTGCATGTATCTTAAAGAGTTTTAGAATAAAATTTATTTAAATATTTTTCCAATTTATAAAGCATTAAAAATAATTACTTCCTTGAAAGTTGAATTTTATATATTATACGTTTTATTCAGAAGATTTACACGTGTCTTATAGAAATAAATCAATCTTTAATTAAAAACAAAAAAATTATTTTTTTTCGCTTGCGCTGCTTACAGAATATTTCTTAATACCAACAAACATGTACGCACGTGTGCTAAAGCGAAAACAAATTTGTCATGTGGAGAGCCATCAACTTTTATTTACGAATATATAGAGCGAGTTAAAGTAAGGTAGTCAATGTTTTGGGGGTGGAGTTGACTGTCCTCCGTGGTCCGATCTCGGTCACGCGGGCCTGCTGTTGACGGTCGTTGACCCTGTCGAGTCACTGTATCCTCGAGTCATAGTCGCGCTTCCAACATCAACTATAAAATGCATATTTACTCATTCTTAAAAACTGTGAACTTATAACAAACAAAGTTCATTTNCGAGTTTTAGAATAAAATTTATTTAAATATTTTTCCAATTTATAAAGCATTAAAAATAATTACTTCCTTGAAAGTTGAATTTTATATATTATACGTTTTATTCAGAAGATTTACACGTGTCTTATAGAAATAAATCAATCTTTAATTAAAAACAAAATTTTTTTTTTTTTTCGCTTGCGCTGCTTACAGAATATTTCTTAATACCAACAAACATGTACGCACGTGTGCTAAAGCGAAAACAAATTTGTCATGTGGAGAGCCATCAACTTTTATTTACGAATATATAGAGCGAGTTAAAGTAAGGTAGTCAATGTTTTGGGGGTGGAGTTGACTGTCCTCCGTGGTCCGATCTCGGTCACGCGGGCCTGCTGTTGACGGTCGTTGACCCTGTCGAGTCACTGTATCCTCGAGTCATAGTCGCGCTTCCAACATCAACTATAAAATGCATATTTACTCATTCTTAAAAACTGTGAACTTATAACAAACAAAGTTCATTTCCTTAATTTGCCACTGTCGCTTTCTTAGAAAAATGATTTCTCTTTCAATATATATTTCAAAATTTAAAAAAATTCAATTTCGTGACTTTGTGCGATAGTTGCAGACTGCACGGCTGCTGACCTGTTCCACTTGATGCGGTGTTCTATGCCTACCGAGGTCGTTGATTTTCAAATTCGTTAGTGAGGAGGACTTGAAAAAAAAAAGATATTGACGAAATAAGTAGCCGCAAGTTTTCAGTGGTTAAACTATTTTAATTCAACCTTTAAAATAATGAATGCCAAGACTCACTGGACGAACAGCAGGGGAAAAAATAATAAACGCAAAGACACGTAGACAACGCTAACGTTGGCGAATATGGGTTCCCAGATTCGTTACTGTTCTTGTTTACAGGATCGCCAATACCTGAATTATCAGCATTCAATAGTATTGATGTGCTCTGACGATCTCACGAATGTTTTTATGTTGGCAATAGAACCGTGACATGTTTATAATTTGAAGCTTAAACACACAGAAATGCGCGATTCTACCTGTGTGGCTGGTATGGGCATTTCACGGTTAATTGAGCACACTGAAATCAACGTCTGAAAAATGCCTTTGCCCATACCGGCATATATATTAACGGGCACATTGACTGGCATAATCTTGCTTTCATTAAAGTTGGTAATGACGGAGGGAAAGTAGCTCCATGCCTCATCATTGCATTAAAACGTGTCAGGTAAAATTTGTGGAAATTGGAGTTATTTCTTTCGCTTTCGGTTTTTTTTTGCATGTAAGCGCAAGAATGAGTAAACTTGTAAATTATTTACTTTTGTAATAATTCCACAGTTTCGCCAGACAAACACACGAGTAATGTGATCAGACCGATGTGTATGGTGGAAGAAAACTCTTTAGTGCATACAAGTAAATCTTAAAAACCGGGATTTAAAAAATGCTCAGTTTACCGTGAACGATCTATAGACGAGACTCGCTGGGCAACCCCGACCCTGCACTTACCGACCTCTCGCTACAGCTATAGAAGAGGAGATTACTCGGTAAAATTCCTCAACAAGCTAGAGTGCACAGTAGTATGTAATCCGGTCCTTGGTTACCTTGCAGGTTCATTATTGGCTCTTAAGTCGTAAGGGGTGTCTCTACACTGAAAAAAAAAAATTTGTGCCAACCACAAAATGTTTTGATAGTATTGACCCTGACAAATAAATTTAGTGGTGACTAATAAATTATTAACTTGTCACCACTAACATTTGCTGGCCAGTACAAAATGAATTTTCAAGGCAACCTCTCTACAAAATATTTTTCTCTGGGTAAGAAACAGTAGTCGTATAGAAGTAGAAACACAAATGTACAGGTTCTTGACATTTAGCTTGTCCTCAGAAGAGTCGCGAAATTTCCTGTTCACTAGCTACTGGTTAACCCTGATGAATTGTAAAATCTTGTAACCTCTGATAAGTCTACATATACCTGTATCAGTGAAAGTAAACATCCCAAGGACGCAGTTACCTGGTTCATTGTATGATCCGAATATCTTCTGTCAGCCATACCTGAGACATACTTTCTGATCAGCGTTTGGTCAACGTACTGGAACGAGACAACATTTGATTATGAAATTCATCTCAATTATAACCATCGTAGAACAGCGGCACCCCAGTCAGAGTGTACACTCGTGTGCAAAAATTAGTGGTAATTAGTGAAATGCGAAACAAAGACCCGCTTCCACGTTCGTACCGGCATTGAAACAGTGCCATGATACGTCCTCGAGCTGTCTGTTCGAATGGCATGCACGCAGACTGCTTTCTGGCGCTGTGAGCATGTTCGCAGGCATGTAGTGCGTAACGCTGCGCTACAAGGGCGCTGTTTGATATCAATATAAAGAGGAGCCAAGATAACGGAGACATCTACCAACCCCAGACCTGCTTCCGTAATTTCAAAATTTTATACAGGCCTACCGTCATATTTGCGGTTTCCTTTCCTATATGTTAACTCAAAATAGAAAATGTCTTTTAACGTTATGATTTTAATAATGGCATTAAGGTATTCTGAAAATATCATATCCTGGGTGCTAGCATATAGATGAATATACAATTACAAGTAAAAGTTTTTAATAGTAATATTATCTCTGCTTGAAAGAGACAACCGCTAAATGACCTGGCAAGTGCAGCCCTTAGTAAAAAGTCAGATTGCTAGATAAACTTTATAGTGTCGGAGACTGAAGAATGCTTCATATAAATGGTCACTCTTCCATGCTTAACCAGTGCCGGCTAAATGGAAAACCAAACTTTCTTTCGTAAACTGGGGCTAGTCTGCGCAGTGATTGCCGGCCTGTCTACGCATGGCGAGAAGAAGGAAGTAGGTATGGTCCAGCAAACATTGTTGAAGGAGGCCATTGCAGAAATCCGGGAGCGACCACGCCGGGAATTTATCCCTGTTCGCCTTGGCGGGAGGCGAGTAGTCTAAACCACTACACCACACCAGCCCCCCTAGGTTAAGAGTCTTCTTTACATCTGCAGGCGTAAGTATGCAACACGCATTAACCCCTTTCACTCTAAGGTTAATCTATTTTTGAGGTTTTTGGCGAAACCATATACGTCACCGCCTGAAATGCGGTATAAAATTAAAGGTATTTATACAATAATGGTGCATATAACCAGTATATTTAATATTCAAAGTGAGATTTTATTAAAAGCAAGATTATTGATAAGAAACACCACCACAAATGAACTGGACACTGAGTAGCTTAAATACCGGACCAAAATAGTATTTGGCTCTCCTATGCAGCATCTTCAATATTTTATGCGTCGAAATGTGTTATTATATTGTACCTGACGTGTAAGGTACTTCTGATAAATACAAAAAAACTAAACTATTTTGTGATAACCAAATCCTGCAAGCAGATAGAACACTTTTATCCTGGGCTCAAAGGCAATCTCTGTTCATTGTTAAAATGACGCGTAGCAGGGGGGTGACAGGAGAATTCACACGCAAGTGATCTTACTTTTAGAGGGCTCGGGAAATCCGTAGTCTTCGTGCACTGCCTCTCATTGAAAGATGAAATCCATACGAAATCGAACACCATAATACGACCGGACTGCAATCACAACATAAAATAAGTTTGAATTTTTCAAAAAATATTTTATTAAGCTTTTTTAACGCACGGTGTTTAGAGAAGTGCAACACAGCTGAGTGCGTTATTGTGTGCGTGCGTGTACATTAATGGTATGGAAATGTGTATTATGTAAAATCTCTTTGAATTGAAAAATGGTGAAGAAAACATTTCTCACGGCTCTTCTTGTGATGCAATTTCAATATGAACAGCATATTGTTTTGATGGTGCAGTGGACAATTTTGCTCGTATGAGAATATTCAAATTACTGTTAATTGGAAAGTTTAAACTTCACCAAATAATAAAAACTGCCAATATAACACCAGCAAGGTACTCACTTAAACATGACGAAAGAGATCTCAATGACGTTTGCCGGGTTGAAAACGTTTCACATAACTGATGTACTCATGATATACTCTAATTTCTAACATGTTTTTAAGGTCCATGGTATACAGTCCAAAAACATTGTGCATTACTCGAAAACGTAATTTAAATTATGAGTGTTGTAATAGCCATTAAATTTCAAAGTTATAATTTTTAATTCCGAGTATTATTTCCCCCGCCCCCCTTCCCCCCTTATCTTCGCATAAATAGTCAACATAACATATATCTCGATACAACCATCAACTGACGCAATACTTTGCAAATTACAGCATTTACTGTTCACATGCTGTGTAGGTTGGTTACACTGTCTGTCAAAATAGACTGAAGTTAAGCGAAACGCAGTATACGTAATATTGGGTCAGAGAACTAGCATCTAAAACTAAATTGCATAATTTTTTATAGTAAGACATATCAAGCGTGGTTACAAATGTAGGTGTGTGTGTTTGTGTGCGTGTGTATGCATGTACAAACACATACATATAGGGTACACATTTCTTATGTACCACACGAGTGAAACTGTAAGTTATGCGACTGGTTTATATTATTAATATGATTTTATTTCAGGCTGCAATTGTTGGTTACAAGACGAAAAAGGTTTTGTTCATTGGCGTACGAAATAAGTACTGCACTGTGTGTGATCAAGCACAGAAACAAGGGAAGGAACAGCCATTGCACACATGTTACAACAATTTGAGTCAAGAACAAAGTGCATCCAGTATGGAAGCTGACATTATCGTAGAAGGTTTTTGCAGAAGTGAAGAAACGTATGGTTTGCGGTATAGAATTCTGATAGCCGATGGTGATAGTAGTGTCTACAAAAAAACTACTTGAAGCAAGACCGTACAGAAACTTAACTGTCGATAAACTGGAATGCCGAAATCACCTTTTGCGTAATTACTGCAACAAGTTAAAAGTCACCTTGACAACTTGAAAAAATGGCCCATTTCATCTGAGGAAACAAATACATGCCAAAAGCTTACAGTTGCGTGGTGCTAATGTAAAAGCTGCTGAACACAGAATGAACGAGGAAGTGGCTATGCACGAACGTATAGCGAACCTGCGAAATTACGTCATTATAGCCTTGATCATGTTTTTGTTGACCATCAACGATGTGCTTCATACTTCTGTGCCGGTGCAAAAGAAGATGAGAGAAATATTATTCCGCTTCTTAATGAGCATGGCCTGTACCAACAAATGAATCTTTGGCAGGTAAGTTGAGCAAGCATAGCCAAAGTTTACTTTACAACATTGACAACCATTGCGTTGAGCATTACAACTCTGCATTACAACAAGCGCATCAACTAAACGAAATGTGTATCTTATCAAGCGAGATGCTCCACGGCGGTGGTGGCCTACAATTCTGGAGCTGTACACTATAAACTTCATAAAAAAGTATGTGGTAAAAGTCCCGGTACATTTACAAAAATATTAGAAGATCAAAGAAGACGGAAAGTGAAAGTAGCTAGAATAAAGTGAAAGAATGTAGGTGGAAAGCCATCTCTAAAACCAAAGAAGAAACTGTTTTCTGGTACAAAAATACATCGATTCTGATTGTGGAGCTAAGGCACAAAAGTCAGATCTACGTGCAGATTATTGCAATGTTCTGTGTAATGAGTAGAGACCGGATTGTATGCAACATAAAAATACTGAAATATGCATATAAATATGCAGCATGCAAAATGCCTAAAATATGCAAGTTATATGTGGAAACATGCAACATAAAATAAAACAAAAAATCTAAGTTTTTATTTCAATGAAATTGAATAAAAAATCTTTGTTGTTTTTGTTAACGTTTACAATCATGTATTGTTCTAAATGTTCAGTTGTAAAGTTGTACTTTCTATATCTAAAAATATTTTTATAAGTGGAAAAGGAACGTTCTACGTCCACCGAGGTTACCGGGCAATACTTGAATTTACGTGCTATATTAGCAGATATCGTCTCAGGCAAAAGTTCACCCGTGCCATTAATAAAACTTTTAATTAGACACAAAGGTTAGAAGCCGGGGTTGTTGTTGTTGTTAATTCTGGCAATTCGGAGTCCATTCGGCGGATTTTACACTCATTGGAATGGATTCATTCTACGTCAAACCATGAGTTTCAAGCTTCTTGATACTCTTCGGTATTTGGAGAAAATGGGTGATAATCAGAGCAATGTTCTTTTAAATAGAAAAGTCTTCAAATGCTTCCTTGCACTGACAAACTGCCATAGAATCTGCGCTGTTGAAGCTATTTACTACACCTTAAATGGCATCGAAATGTTGGTTGTAAAACACTACAGCTTCAAGCCACGTTCCCCATCGGGTCACTACTGGTTCTTGTGGTAAAGGCACAGTAGGAAGTTTTTCCTTATAGGCTTTAATGCGAATTGATGCCTTGAGGAATACCTGCCTTGTTGACGAAATCAATTTTTTACATTTCCAAACGTGCATCATACTTCTTCGGCGAGTCGATGGACTCCGTTGGCAAAGCAGGCGACATGAATCAAATTAGGATAAAATACTTGGAGTGATTTGGCTGCCTTGATCATATACGGGGTGCATCACAGAGAAATATGTACACTCATTCATCTACAGAAGGATCTGGAAATACTTTTTTTATACCCTCATTCAAAAATCTGGTGACGGTAGAATGATATGTATTTTCAAGTTGTTTGCAGGCTAACAAATAAGAAGAAGAAGGCTCTAGTTCTAATTTTCCTATTATCAGATTCGCAATTTAACGGTTGCAACTGTCTGTAGTTTTGTCAGCCGAAACCCATACAATGCTATCTTTGAGGTCATTCCGTATTTCTTCCAAGACATATTGGCAAATTTTTTGTATGTAATTTATACGTAATGTTGATTCATCTGGTATAATTTGATTCAAACAATGTTTTGCTAGAAAACGTTTGAAGGTAGGATTTGATAGTTTGTAAACAGGAATATTACTTGCAAGCAATGCTTCACATAAATCCAAGCGATATGAAAATTTGTATTAATATGCTGGTTTATTTGAAAATTTTTATGCACAAAACATTTTTCTCACAAACTTGACAGAATGAAATGTTCCGGTCCGTCATAAGTAAATTTTCCAGGATAGTCTACCATCCACGTTGAGACACTTTTTTTTCTCTGGAGGCATCGTACACTTTAAATTGTCACAAAATCAAAGACGAATGAAGCTAGTGGTGCACAGCAAGTTATTATTTCAACAACAAAACAGCGGGTATTTTGTTTTGATTGGCCTGTGGGAGAAGTGTGATAGAAGCGAAAAGGTGTCACCCGTTCTTGTCCCGCGCGATTCTGTGTTTACTTGCCTCAGCAAAAGATGCGTGAATGCTAAGAAAGCCGTGCGTTTTATTAAGGTTGGTAGCAAGCAACTTTGTTACGTTTGGAAATGTACCTACCTAAATGTATTTAGATCTGTAAAAATAACATCAGTAGGTTTTCATTAAAATATGCTAAATTCAGTAAAAATAGCCACAATATGCATTTGCATATGCAAATATGCATTTGCATATAATCCGGTCTCTAGTAATGCGCTACTGGAAAACTGGAAAGCCTTCATAAAAGCAACGAAGCTGTGCATGAAATTGAAATACAAACCAGGGGCCTCCTGCATACTAGCCAGTGGCTGGAAGAAAGACGGAAGCGATTAACAACATCAAATTTTGGCGATGTTTGTAGAAGACTTTTATCTACCAGCTGTGAAGGTTAAGTAAAAAAATATCCTTCACACTGATCTTCAACAAATATCAGCTGTGAAATACGGGAAAGAAAATGAGCACAGAACTATTGAGGCACTCTAAGAAGCTGCACATGTACAAATTCGGAAATGTGGGTTTTATATTGATCCTAAATGACAGTATTTCAGTGCAACACCTGATGGCTTGAAAGATGAAGATGGCATTGTTGAAGTCAAATTTCCGGCGTCCCCAGAATTGTTGAGCCCTGAATATGCTATTCTGCAACGGAAGGTGACGTTCTGGAAAGCTGGAAAAGATAAGAAAATTGAGGTTGTAAACAAGTGCCATAAATATTATTATTAAGTTCAAGGCCAGCTGCATGTTACCCAAAGGTTGCACTGTTTGTTTGCTGTGTGGAGACCCAATCCACCATTTGGGTTTTACGAAAGTATACAGCGGGATGACGAATTCTGGGCAAAAAAAATGTTAAAACTTAATTCTACATGGAATGTCTGTTGTTAGAACTCGTGGACTCTCGACTCACACGTTCAATGCCACTACGTAAACCGGAACGTATTTTGAACGAAAAAAGAAAAAAATTAAAAGATCAGCCGAAATCTGCTAAAAGAATTCGTCAAAATGTATAACTTGTTTTGTAATACAAAAACAAAGTGTAACGCAGTTTGTCAAGGGACCATCACATCTACGGAAGGATAACATTTTATAGTACAAATTTTCTTGAAGACGTTTTGAGCAGGTACAGCTTAAATTAAATGGTTGTCACTGTATGTACATTTATATAATTTTAAAACAAGAATACAATCAAATCTTTTATAAGATTTTATGACAAGGTGTCGATCTTTAAAAAATTACTGCCCGTAACAGCAAACATTTTGAAGTACAGTAAGCGCCAACGCAAAACTCACGGTAAAATTGGCAGTGACATAGGGAAAGTAGTTCCAATTAGGAAATGTAGATCGCCTTACTTCTGGCACCGTAAAATTTTCCATCCTTTCTGTTGAGCCATATTTCCTCAGTCTTACTGTCACGGCGGCGCAACTATTTGCTTGTACCTAGCATTAATGTTACTGTATTCATTTTCAAGGTATTTGTTAAATACGGCATACACCATTTCCATGGGAACTTGGATATTACTATGAATATCACAAGGAGATAGAATTGTGTAACTTTCTACAAGAATTAAATGACACACGTCACTTGAAAGCACTTATTTTTCTTAGTTATTACAATTTGGTAGTTGTTATGTGTCGTTGTTTGTTATTACATGTTGCTTTTTATGTACTGAGTAAATACAGTGGACTTGTGAACATCTGATCTAAACGTATCATATCATGATATTTATGTTGATGAGGCATAATGATACACAATAAGAAGACAGTATAAACTATGCAGGGCTTTCAAAAGCGCCGACTTTACCATGGGCAACCTATAACAGTAAATAACACATCGTTGAACAACACCACGAAAATAATCACTTAAGAGCAAACCATTTCTCTTTTTACAGCTATTAAAAATTTTTAATGCTCACCTTGGAACAAACACAGTTAGTTTTCAATCATACTAAGCCAATGGAAAAAAAATTAGGCCTACGTTGTTGTTATAACCACAACAAGTAATCGGTAAGAAATTGTAGTTTTATAAATGTGATATACTGTTTATTATTTTTAATGGCCCATGTGTATAACTTAAAATTTTATATATTGTCATTTTGGTGACTTGTAATTTTTATATGCTGCTGTAATTACCTAAGTTTAATTGTACAGTAGACGCACAAAAACTATGTTTCTGTTGTTTTGAAAAATATTTTTAGTGCATGTGTACATAATTAGGTATATGAATAGCCACATCTTAAAAAACAAAAAAATCTGTTATAAAAAATTTGTCAGATGAATGCACGTATCGTAATTTAAGAACTGCAATGTGTNACAATGTGTAATCTGTAACTAAGCAGGCCCAGTGCATTTTGCAATAAAGCCTCTAAAAAAAAAACGACAATATTCATTCCATTAACCTAAAGTAATAAAGCCAAAAACCATTGCTTATGAGACTATAATTTAATTTTCAAGTACATATTTGACAACGTAAATTTGCAATGTTCTTGTATTTTGAAGAAGTATTCGAAAATTGCTAATGAAAAGAAAAGAATTTGTTCTGTGCTGTCAATGAAATAAAATGTTTGAAGTCACACGTTTGTTGGGAATTTTTTCAGTTCATAAATATTAGAAAAAGTTAACCATACATTTGCAATTTGATTGCATAATCATCCTTAATTTTAAATTATGCTTTATGTTTTACCTTCAGTTTGTCGATCAATGACTGCTGCCTACAAAGAAATTTTCACGGTTAATTGCTGATATACGATAGCCTTAATTCAGTAATTATTACTTAATTGTATGACGCATTACCTGTGATTTTACATAGGCATTCATTCTAGCGATGTGTTGTAGGTGAACTCTTGGAAGAGAGAAGAATCGCATGAAGCCCAAGAACCCAGTTTGTGGTTAGATGTTATGGGCCTGTCAACCCTCCTCAAATTGTCACTAATCATGCGGTCGCAGGATGGCCCCGATACCAAACGCACGTAGTGCTATAACAGCACAAGGGAGTCTGCCTTCATAACTAGCCAAGAATTTCTAAACGCCCTAGCCACAAGGTAAAAATGACTCTTAAGGGGGGTAGTACCCGCTCCATCTTCGAATTTTCTTACAAATTTTCGTAATGAAAATGTATAACCAGAAATAAAAAATGAAAGCTTGACATGACATAGACGACTACTTGACGAATTTTTGGAAATTTGTAGGGTTTCAATTATACCTGTATTTTCCCATGTGGGATTTATTAAATAATTAGGTAATGTTTGATTACGGTTAAAGATGTGAAACTAATCATGTAAGAAAAATAAGTGGGATCTCGAAATAACTGTTAAAATGTTCCCTATGCCTCGACTAGCTTGGTTTTTTTATATTGACTCCAAAAATTTAGTTATGGAGGAAAACACGTAAATCCAAGATGGTAAGGGTACTTCCCCCTTAAAAGGCAAAAGTAGGTATATTGGTAACCCGGTGATCCCTAGCACAGATTACGTGAGAACACAGATGAAACAGCTGCGTATATCGCGAACTCCAACCGCACATGCCAGAAAAAATGACGTCACAGATCAGCAAAACGTTGGCACGCCGTTCGCCAATCAGCACCTGGCGACCTACTCGCCAGAGCTGGCAGCCCAGCCAACAGGGAAACTTCCGCAATATGCAGTAACCAAACAGATGCAAGGTTCGTTCCCAGAGTCTCTTGCAGCCAATCAGAAGATGGGTACGCGCACATCAAAGGAACGACCACGCAATTTCGCCTCTGTGTATTTATCAAGTACGGTAAGGGTGATCGAAAAGTAGTTCACAAGCCCTCCTCTCGACGAAGTTACAGTTCGGNCTACGGTAAGGGTGATCGAAAAGTAGTTCACAAGCCCTCCTCTCGACGAAGTTACAGTTCGGGAAAAAGTTTCTATAGATAAAAAATGCATAGACTAGAACAGTGCTGCTATATAAGGCACATACTTGGAATATAGTAGTAGAATAAAAAAATTATCCTCAGGCTGTTAAGGGAGTTATGAAGGTAAGCAGGATCATCCGCTACCATCCCCACCTTCTGGGCAACCGGGTAGTATAAATAGTTAATCAAACAACAAGGTGATGTCATAGTAAAGTATTCAAAAAGAAATAAAAATTAAAAAAACTGCCTTTAACCAGGAAAAAAGAAAAGATAAAATATTGGACCGTGACTTGCGTTTGGCTCACATCNTTGCAGCCAATCAGAAGATGGGTACGCGCACATCAAAGGAACGACCACGCAATTTCGCCTCTGTGTATTTATCAAGTACGGTAAGGGTGATCGAAAAGTAGTTCACAAGCCCTCCTCTCGACGAAGTTACAGTTCGGGAAAAAGTTTCTATAGATAAAAAATGCATAGACTAGAACAGTGCTGCTATATAAGGCACATACTTGGAATATAGTAGTAGAATAAAAAAAATTATCCTCAGGCTGTTAAGGGAGTTATGAAGGTAAGCAGGATCATCCGCTACCATCCCCACCTTCTGGGCAACCGGGTAGTATAAATAGTTAATCAAACAACAAGGTGATGTCATAGTAAAGTATTCAAAAAGAAATAAGAATTAAAAAAACTGCCTTTAACCAGGAAAAAAGAAAAGATAAAATATTGGACCGTGACTTGCGTTTGGCTCACATCNAATTAAAAAAACTGCCTTTAACCAGGAAAAAAGAAAAGATAAAATATTGGACCGTGACTTGCGTTTGGCTCACATCAGAAAAAAAAAATACTTTGAGACACTGGCACGTTCCTTTGACTCGCCAATCAGCTTTATCGACGTACCATCGTCACACATGTTTTTCGTGCCGGTACGAATACAATACTTCCTCACGTGACCAACTGTTAACTAATTGCATGGTGCCAACGCATGAATCACTGCACGTGTGTAGTCGTATCGTCTGGAGAGAACAGTAGGGCTTACCGCAGGTCATCCCCGCCTCTCATTTGCTACGGCCCTCGGTAATAATCTTTCCGTTGTCTCCCCTGACCTATAAACCCGCCCCTCTCGCTCTCCCTCCTGCAGCCTTGTCTGCGGCGATGGTAATAGGGTGCAGATTGAGCTCTCGGCAGGCCATCTGCACTGCCCCCGTCTCCTTCGAGGGCAGCACGGCAAACACGTGCTGTGCCCGGGGTCAGCGTTGCCATATTGCCCGGGAGATGAGTGCTTGGATCGTGTGCGCGTGTGTGTGGGAGTTTGGGAGGAAGACCCCCAAGCGGGAGATCTGACGGAGAGAAAGGAGGGTGGCTATGAACATGAAGCCTACAGCTGCAGTCTTAAATATTCTAACTGGCAAGCTGTAATGGACAGGACTACATGGTGGTAATACCTGCCAGGTAGTGTGTGTAGTAGCTAGCACTTGTTGATGGTGCCGTATATCAGTAAGTAACGGCTGTAAACTGAACCCCTTTGAAAGCCCTGCTTAACATATATTTGTATGGAAGTTGTGTATTATTCTGCCTTATTAAAAATTATCATTGCCATAGGCCTCATCACTTTATTCATTCGTCGGTCAAGTGAAACTGTGGAATTATTACAAGAGTAAATATTTTACAAATCTGCTTAGTTTTACACTTCGATGCATAAAAAAAAAACACAAACGGGAAGAAATAATTTAAGTTATCCCAAATGGTCACCTGACACTTTTTATTCGACGTTACGATATGGAACTACTTTCCCTCAATCGTTACCAACTTTACTGGGCGCATGTCACTCAGTGCCGCCAGTTAAAATATGCGCAGGTAGGAACAGTGACTTTTCTATGGTTGATTTCAAAAGTTCTCACTTTATCGTGAACAGCCTTTAGGTTATTTTGCGTATGTGATATCTAGAAGCGTGGAAGTAATTATCACGCGCATCACATAGCTCATCGCTTGTAAGGGAAAGTCACTCAAAAGGCGTGTAGTTTTTCAACGTCAGCTCGGCTCTGTGAGAATTAAGCTGGAACAGTTTCATTTGGTTGGGGTGCGGTGGTGTAGTGGCTAGAGCATTCGCCTACCACCTAGGCGAACCTGGCTCGATTCCCAGCAGGGCCGCTCCCGGATTTTTGTACGTGGGAATCGTGCTGGACGATGCCTCTGGCCGGCGGATCTTTACTGAGATATCCAGCTTGCTTCCCTCTCATCAGCTCTCAAGATTTCGTTGTTAAAAGTCACCCATATTTCTTTTTCATTTTATGGCGCAGTTATAACGGCAAATGCAGGATGCGCGATTCTCTATTATTTGTAATTTTATGTGCCTAAATGTTTAGTACCTAAAATTTATCGAGTAAACGCATGGCTGATCCTTTTTTAATGATTAGAAATGCATATTAGAAGCGGAAACAGAAAACAGAAACTTAAATTTGTTATCGACTCTGAGCCAAGGCTGCCTGGATGTGAATGGTCTGCGCTGGTCCGTGCTTCCGTTGCTGTAAGAGTTTTAGACCAATACGTCAGGTTATTACAGTGATCATGTTCATCACAACTATTTAGCTCCGATTAAGCAATGCAACGCCATCATATGAGTGCCGATTAGTCTTTCACTCATAGAGGGCGCGTTGTTTGACATCCTCTCAGCACGAGTTAAATATGGAGTACAGCGTTCTCTCGCTACTTTACATGCAGTGATGCGACGAGGTATTCCACCGTACAGCAGGTGTCCTGAGGCACACACCGCCATGCTTGCTATAACTACACTTGTAGATCAGCCAGCATTAGGGCAGGTGGTTGACGCCGGTGCGAACGCCGCTCCATCATATCCCATGCCTGCTCAATAGGGGACAAGTCTGGAGACCCTGCTGGCCAAGGAAAGTGTCCACACCTTGCACATCCTGTTGGGTAACGCGAGTTTCATGGGAACGAACATTACCTTGCTGCGTCATAGCACGAGGTATGCTGCGCACAAGTGGTGGAAGATGGGGAAGCAGAATCTCATTGGCATATCGCTGTGCTGTATCCGTGCTTCCAACCACCACGAAACGTGACCGGAAGACAACTGTGGCGCCTTACACCATGACACCTGGTGTCCGGGACGTATGGCGTTCGCGAATCAGTGTGGGATATTTGCATTGCCTACTTCGGTGCAAACCCTGCTGTGAACATCATCTGTTTTAAGCTGGAAAAGGGACTCATCCTCATCAGAGAACACAATGCGTTGCCATTCCTCTGCCCGATGTTGACGTTCCTGGCACCATTGACGGCGTGCCGCACGATGCCGAGTGGTCAAAGGCCAACGGCACGGTGGATGCCATGCATGTAGGCCAGCCAATAGACTTCAGTACAATGGAGTTAATCTCTTCAAACCTTCCTTGCAATAAAACAACTTAACAAGTATGTTGCGTAGTTACGAAAGTTTAAGTTGCTAAGAAAAGTACGTCTGTATGCCGTAACTATTGAGCCACGTCGGCGAATGACCTTGATAGCAGTTCTGTTCCGATAAAAACCACATGCACAGACAATACCTCGAACGGTAAGAAGTCAAGAGATCTCAACTAACTTATCAGCGTCTCAAAGTGCCAAAGCACTTTCAATAGTCTATCAACTGAAATATCTAAGATAAATAAGGCCACTTTTCTGAAGTGTAAGATGAACAGTTTAGTTATCAGGCATTATTCAATAAAATATTAAACGCGTGAAAGACCTCGCAGTAGCTAAGCTTTAAAAATCATATCGTGCTGCAAAAATGGTTCACTTAGACCCATCTACAAATATGTAAGTATCTGTTCTCTTTTTCTACCATTTCAACAGTATAATATATTCGGGAACAAAGAAAGCAATTGTTTTGCACAACTCGTGTCTCAATTAGTTAACGTAAATCCTTTAATGAGACTTAGCATATTTAATGTCATTAACTGTGTTTCCTTATAAATGTTGCTAACTAATGCCCTCAAGGCTGAGACTGTGGAAGCTGAAATTATTACGAAAACCGACACCTGGTGTCTGTGCTATACACGTGATTAGAGCACGTTTCCTCGGTTTTTGAAGTACGCACCCACACTTATTCCATAAATATTTTCTTATTGTTAAGTCAAGCTTGTTATTTGTATTGTAAAAGTACTTTGTTTACTTGGCCCTTCTTCAAGCTGTCACTTTTCTCTCTCTGGTACTGTAGCTGTATTGACAGGGTTTTTTTTTTGTAGTGCACAAGTGTGATAATAAAGTAAATTTTCCACAGGACAACACGCTGGACCACCGCTCTCTATAGTGTATTCATGTGGTATAACAAAACAGCGTGTCAAGATGATGTGTGCAACAAAATAACTCTAACGTTTATTATACACAGTAGCAACTATAAGGGTGTATGCAGGACCTGTACTCGTGTAACACAACACATAAACTATGCCTATATATGACACACACTTGTATGCCAGTATCCGCAACTAGAAGCAAATAGAACATAAGAATTTTCTTTCCATTTTAATACATCCAATTATTCTTGAAAACAAATTACTCTACCCGGTTTGGCCTTGATCTAATACATATCAAAATTTCTTAAGTTGAATTAAAATTTGCTAAGCCACCTTTACAAAAATACCAATAAAATGTTCCAAAAATGTGTTTTAAAATTAAGACAGTTTCACATTATGCTGAACTAAAAAGTGCGCCCAGATAATTTACTGGTCTGAAACATTGTTAATCTTAAATGCAAATACGTTTGGTATATCTTCAAGTATAAGTCGGAGCAATTGGATATCATAGGGCAGTATAAGGCAGTATAGGGCAGTATAGGGCATTTGATACTGGTTTTGTGTCGGGACTAGAAATAACATTCCTTGAAACTTGACTAAAATTAAACATTTTTACACGTTCGTGGGTAATAAAAAAAATAGGATGAGAAAAAATTAGTTTTCACCAAACACTTTACGGTTCAGCTGATTATGGTCGGGATAAAGAAGGATCATTTCCTACGATTATCGGAACAGTCATACTCTGGACTCTGGACGGATGTGTAATGGGAAATTTTTTTATTTATTGAAAATAAGTCTCTGACCATGTTTGGACCTCTTCTTATTGATTTTGTCCGCGTGGTCAGCAATGCCACGCATCTTGAAGTGTCTTTAAAAAAATGCGCAATAACTTTAATAAAAAAATTGAGCTGCGCTCAGGACAAACCCGTCCTTCACAAAGGATGAGAACGTTCTATTCAAAAAATTTCGGCGATTTGTAGGTTACCGTGTTCAACGGCTGTTCAGACTGACAGTTCGAAAATATTGTATAAGGCTAATAAACTTAACGAAACCTTCAGACACATTTAAATACAAAATAACAAATTTTAAAATGCAGATATAACTTATTATTTTGTCTTACAAATATATTTTAAGTGGTTAAAACTTACTCGTTACTTACGATCATTTAAGTCGTAACTGAGCACAAATTATAGATTAAACAAATGAGAGTATTTACTTGGAGTGCAAAATATCTGAATAAGAAAATGATGTACATGTTAACATTTGCTATTAATATCTTTGTGACCAAAATAAAATACCGTCCACTTCGACAACGTCTCATTAGTTCAATGCAAAACAGGCTTAAGTACAGCATCTTAAGTTTAAACATGTAATTTTAAAAATATATTTATATATATATCTACAATAAATTCAAGCCGATATATCGAAATTAATAGAATTATTCAATTTAGATGCTACATTCTCGCTTATTTAATTAGTAAAAACTTTGCAGAAACATGTCAAAACACAAAATGAATGATTTTGTATTATACGCGTCTAGTTACATTGCAATGAAGGAACATATTTTACTTGTATTTTTTTTTTTACAATGAGTGAACTTGCTGTGTATGGTGTAGTAAAATTTTTGCTAGATTACTATTACGCTTCTTAAAACCAAATCTAATGCATCCACCGTCAAGACGAGCAGGTGAATGGCGGAGAAACCTAGCATAACATATGAGCCACAAGAAGAACAACATCGAGGAATAATACTGGGATATGACTTTAAAAATGCGTAATTTTGTTTCCTTGGATTGGCGTGAGCAAAGAGTCTGTCATAAGTTGGGAGATAGTTTATAAAGCAGCTTTGGAAATACCAGAATAGATTGTAGACATCGATAAGAAAATATAATGACATCGGAATACAACACCCCTGCGTGGAAAATCACCCTAAAAAGTGTGAAGCCACATTTTCGCAGCAGTAGGTTCGGATCAGCTTTATTCATGGTTCGGTGAAGTGCGGACTGTTTGGAACGCTTTCATTTCCCGTATGGATAAATCTAGTTTATAAATGTGGACATGTTTTTGCGTGTTGTCTGAACTATGAGAGCACAAAAAACATTATTATTTTTATAACTATATGATTGTTAGCAAATGCAGGCAAGCAGACACATTAATTTCCTGTTTCTTCTAAATGGGAGGAACGAAGAGTAGGATAGAGCCATGTAGAGGTGTTCTAACTCTGAGTACAACAGGTTCAGCTGTTAGAAAGTTTCTTGCGACATCACATATAAAAGAAACTAAGCTAATTAAAATAAAACTTTCCTTAAAAGAGGGTACTTTCCTTCTATGGACAAAGGCGGTAAGGCTGAACATGTTGTAAGTAACGATCTAATTATATTCGTATTCAAAATGTACAAATGAAAATAACTAACAATTACAACAAATGTGGAAACGAATAAAAAGAAAAAGGTATTCCAATAACTTTCGAACGCCTGTAACGGAAAATCACAATCAAAAGTAAAAATGCCAGTGCGGATGTTCCTGTTGTAACAGCAGATGATCAGTTCTTTCTTTAAGGGAATCAATATAACAGTATAAGCTGCTCCAACAAACAATACATACGCATGGCTTTCAATAATCAATAATGTTTTATTTAATTTTACAGGATCCTGACGGTGTTCACATCGCTGATATATCTCCTTGTTTCATCTGTTTCCGCCCAGAACCACTGTGGAGGTAAATAGTATAATAGAAGTTCGTTTAATTAGTTAAAACTTGCATAAAACTGAGAGAAAGAAATATAATAATCGTTGTATTTTATATTGTATAAAAATTAATGCTTAAAAAAATCTTTGATTATTTAATATATCTTTACTTTACATATATGTGTAATTCAAATTATAAATGCGTCAACATGAATGTCGCAATAGATGTGATGTACTAATGACTTTGTGTATACATTAAGAAGTTATTATAAAGTATAAATCTGACTAACTGTTACACTTCTTACTGAAGTTAATGATTTTTATTAAAGTGACATCGNAGTTATTATAAAGTATAAATCTGACTAACTGTTACACTTCTTACTGAAGTTAATGATTTTTATTAAAGTGACATCGGAAATTTGGAAAACAATCAATAGTGTATAGTTTTAAGTTCACATATAAAAACTTCCGATTTGTAGATTGCCAAACAAATAATTTGCAATACAGTTTATATGGACCACTAAACCTGCAAACTGCCTAAACAAACTTTTTTGGAATGTAGATATTTCCAAAATACGTTCATTTGTACGTCAATAACAAAGAAACTACTGGAGACAATATGATGAGACTGCGTGTATTTGATGCTATGACAACTTTGGGTGTAGGAGGGTGCGTGTAGCCATTCTGCTGTTATCAGTTCCGTTCGTGGCCACAAATGGCAGCACTACAATTGTAGAGTAAATAGCGAAGATGACAAGGTTTTTTTTTAGAGCAACGTAAGTGCATTTTAAAGAGTTATTGGAGAGTGGAAAGTTTTGGGCAACTCTTATTGAGGTCTTGAGAGCCAATGAGGGCGTAGTGAGGTGGTGAGTTTGGAGCAGCGCTGGAATGCAAGGGTGGTGGAAACGGGAGAATATTCCCAAGAAACCCCACCGACTAGCGGCATCGTCCTGCACGATTCCCATATGCAAAGANTAGCGGCATCGTTCCCATATGCAAATATTCGGGAGCGATTACAATGGCAATCGAACCTGGTTTGCCTGGGTGGACACGAGTAGTAAAGTGCTATTGGAAATGTGAGAACATGATTGGGGTGCAGAGACGAGGGAGGGTAGAATTATATACTTTGCCACCGTCGTATGTAAAAATGAAACGATAACGTGAAAAGTTTGAGAGGCGACTGTGTATGATGCGAAGAAAGGACGGCGTGACAGGAAGAGAAGACAACAGACGAAGGGAGTTTGGAGGATGCAATGCACACATTTACACATTCCCCCGGGAAGTTGAAGTCCATACGGCAAGCTGGGCATGAGTCATGTGTCAGTAAATAAAGTGCCAGTAGAATGATTTGGGGAAGTCGAGCGCAAAGGATTCAGTAGTATGCGCCAGGTACCAGCCAACTGCCATGTTGTGACATCACCCAACCACCATATAAATTTTTCTGATGTTGACCTTGGCCAATGACCTTGACCCCATGCCTGTGACCTTGAATAACCTTAAAATAAAAAATGCATAGAAATCCGAAAAAATTGTTTTAAAAAATTCCCAAATAATGTATTTCAAATTCTAAAAATTTTTTTTCAAAAAATTAAAACAAAACGNTAAAGCAAAATGTTTTAAAAATTATTTAAAGATGTACATGTACGTGGACTGGGGTTCGATGACCGGTGTATCGACTAAGCTCCCGACACGACCGACCCTCGCCAGGTCAGCCTGTGTCCACCTCGTCATCCATGTTAGATGTTGATGACCTTGACACATGACCTTGAGCCAATTACTGTGACCTTAAATGACCTTGAACACAAAAAATTCCAAAAAAAAAAATTACCAAAAAAATTTCAGAATTCCAAAACATTAAAAAAAACTATTGACACTTGACTTAAGACTCAAGACTCAAAACTCAAGGCTTAAAATACTTGATTTATTAAATAAATCTTTTTAAAAAAATTAATGAAAAACTTATATTTCCGGAGGTTTCCTCAGCACGACTTCCCGAAGACGACAGATCCTCACCAATCTTTCTCATTGGTTAATTAGTTGGTTCCTCTCCAATACCTCCACCAATGTTTTTCATTGGTTGATTACTTGTGCATGCTTAACCCCAAAAGTGTTTTTTTGGTTTATAACTCACGCTTGTACCACCTCCCACCAATGTTCCTCATTGATTAATTAGTCTACAGGCCTCCACCTCCCTCACCATCGCTCATTTCATCATATGCCACCATCTAGTTTTTTTCGTTCGTCATTTATTTTAATTTTCAACACCTAGGTGATGCTAGTTTATTATTATAGATTTAGTCGCTAGAGGTGCTGTAGATTTAGCCAACATATTATTTGTTGACTCTTGACCTTACACCAATTACATTGAAGTCAAAAAATCATTAATAATCGCATTAAATACCATTGTCAACTAAAAACTGGTCCCATCAAGAGACCATACCGACTAACAATACTAATTACAACCGACTGCAGACAAGACCGACTCCAGCAAAGACTAACTCAACCCAAAACTAACTCCATCCAAGAATAATTCCACCCAAGAGTAACTCCACCCAACATACTCTACCCAGGAGCTATTCCAACCAAGACTGTCTCCACCCAAAACTAACTCCACCCAGAACTAACTCCACCTAAGACTAACTCCAACCAAGACTATCTTCACCCAGGACTAACTCAATCCAGGACTTNCACCCAGAACTAACTCCACCTAAGACTAACTCCAACCAAGACTATCTTCACCCAGGACTAACTCAATCCAGGACTTAATTCAACCAAGACTAATTCCACCCAGGGCCTATTCAAACCAAGACTGATTCCACTCAAGACCAACTCCACCCAAGACTAAATCCAACCAAGACTAACTCAACCCAAGATACCTCCACCCAAGATTGGTTCCTGACGAGACTAACTTAGCCCATGACTATCTCCTGACGAGACCAGTTCCTGCAAAACTGGCTAGACCAACCGACAAGACAAACCTACCGTACCACGCACACATAAAATCAAACGATGATAAAATTTCTCGAAAAAAAAGTATTCTAGCTACGGTATTGCAAGTGTACATTCCACACACGCTGACTCTCCCAAACTCCGTATGTCTCTCATTCCGTTATTAGAATTAACTGTACCGTTATAATCGTCTGTGTAATCAGTACCCATTGATGCAGCAGGGAGTATTGAATACGTCACTTGCTAGCTCTCAAAAGACAAATACTTTCAGTTCTGGATGTGTTTATATTCAATAAATCACTTTCAAAATAAACAGTTTCTGGTTCTAAATACTGATGATAACTGTGCGACCCCTACAAGAAACGTAAACTTTTTATTGAGCATGAAACAGGAGCTGAGCACGATCATGAATACAGCATTGATGATAACGNCACCCAGAACTAACTCCACCTAAGACTAACTCCAACCAAGACTATCTTCACCCAGGACTAACTCAATCCAGGACTAACTTCAACCAAGACTAATTCCACCCAGGACCTATTCAAACCAAGACTGATTCCACTCAAGACCAACTCCACCCAAGACTAAATCCAACCAAGACTAACTCAACCCAAGATACCTCCACCCTAGATTGGTTCCTGACGAGACTAACTTAGCCCAAGACTATCTCCTGACGAGACCAGTTCCTGCAAAACTGGCTAGACCAACCGACAAGACAAACCTACCGTACCACGCACACATAAAATCAAACGATGATAAAATTTCTCGAAAAAAAGTATTCTAGCTACGGTATTGCAAGTGTATATTCCACACACGCTGACTCTCCCAAACTCCGTATGTCTCTCATTCCGTTATTAGAATTAACTGTACCGTTATAATCGACTGTGTAATCAGTACCCATTGATGCAGCAGGGAGTATTGAATACGTCACTTGCTAGCTCTCAAAAGACAAATACTTTCAGTTCTGGATGTGTTTATATTCAATAAATCACTTTCAAAATAAACAGTTTCTGGTTCTAAATACTGATGATAACTGTGCGACCCCATACAAGAAACGTAAACTTTTTATTGAGCATGAAACAGGAGCTGAGCACGATCATGAATACAGCATTGATGATAACGNTACAAGAAACGTAAACTTTTTATTGAGCATGAAACAGGAGCTGAGCACGATCATGAATACAGCATTGATGATAACGACTACAAAGACGGTGTTGATGGAGTATCTGATGAGAAGGATGATGATTCTCTCAATGTTCGCACATATTTCACCAACGAGTTTCCTTCGACAAGTGGTGTGAAGAAAGCAGAAGGAGTCAATAACCCTTGTTACATATTTCCCGTAGACCGGAATGAACTGGTTGATAGAATTAGATATTTAATTGACCTGCAAAAACACGGGGATCTCTCACGCATTGTTGAGATATCTTCAATCATCGATGAACTGAAGAATCAGGGTTATATCAGATAAGACTGTTCGCTACTGTCGATATCTGCGCACGTCTGAGAAATTTAAAGATGAAATATTCAAAATAATTAGAAAGATGGAATGCATATAATAAGTAAATAAATAAAAATTATGTATATTGTAATGCGAGTTTAAGTTCTTATACAATCCCTTCTGCTGCTCTGAAAGACTTATTAATTCGGTTGTATAAACAATTAATTGAGAGTCTATTTTAGATAAAATTTGTTTGAGTGCATGCAGTAGGAGGGTTACAGTTCGACTTGAAGTATAATGCCTTAGTCAGGTCGTTTAAAATGGACTGAGTTCTATATGGCGAACGAATGAATTAAGGGGAATATTTTTGAGGAATATTTCGCAACTAGTTGGTTGGTCTAGTAAGTTGGTTTGGTAAGTTAGTATGACCCTTTGGTATGGACGGCTCTGGTAGAAATGTNGGTCTAGTAAGTTGGTTTGGTAAGTTAGTATGACCCTTTGGTATGGACGGCTCTGGTAGAAATGTTTTGCGAAGATTCTGAGTAGATTTTCTGCGAAGAGGTTAGCTATAAGACTCTTATTAGGAAACTTTTTTTTTTTTGAGATTTTCCACTATTGTTTGATTGTATAGGTGGGTGGTATGGTAGGTTGGTCTTGTCGTTTGGTCTAGTCAATTTTGCAGGAACTGTTCTCGTCAGGAGTTANTGGTATGGTAGGTTGGTCTTGTCGTTTGGTCTAGTCAATTTTGCAGGAACTGTTCTCGTCAGGAGTTAGTCTTGGACTCAGTCAGTCTCGCCAGGAACCAATCTTGGGTGGAGTAAGTCTTGGGTGGAGTAAGTCTTGGGTGGAGTAAGTATTGGGTGGAGTAATTTTTGGGTGGATTGAGTTTTGGGGGGAGTAAATCTTGGGTGGAGTTGGTCTAGGAGGAGTAAGTCTTGGGTGGAGTAAGTCTTGGGTGGAGTAAGTCTTGAGTGGAGTTAGTCTTGGATGGATTTAGTCTTGTTTGGAGTTAGTGTTGGGTAGAGTTAGTGTTGGGTGTAATTAGTGTTGGGTGGAGTTAGTGTTGGGTGGAGTTAGTGTTGGGTGGAGTTAGTGTTGGGTGGAGTTAGTGTTGGGTGGAGTTAGTGTTGGATGGAGTTAGTCTTGGGTGGAGTCGGTCTTGGTTGGAATAGGTCTTGGAAGGAGTCGGTCTTGGTTGGAATAGGTCTTGGTTGGAATAGGTCGTGGGTGGAGTCGGTTTGTTGGAGTTAGTCTTGGATGGAATTAGTCTTTGGTGGAATTAATCTTGGGTTGAATTAGTCTTGGGTGGAATTAGTCTTGGGTGGAATTAGTTTTGGGTGGAATAAATCTTGGGTAGAGTNCTTGGGTTGAATTAGTCTTGGGTGGAATTAGTCTTGGGTGGAATTAGTTTTGGGTGGAATAAATCTTGGGTAGAGTTAGTCTTTGGATATATTCGGTCTTATCTGCAGTCCGTCGGAATTAGTATTGTTAGACGGTATGGTCCCTTGATGTGACCAGATAGTAATTGATAATTGTACGGACTGCGAAATTTCTGGATTTTTTTGAATTCATTGTCATTGTGGTAAGGTAAAGGTCGAAATACAACATGATGGCTAAATCGACTGCACCTTTGGCGACTAAATCGATAGTTGATACACTAGCATCACCTAGATATGTAAAATTAAAACAAATGTCAAACGAAAAAAAAAAAAACAAGTTGGCTGCATACGACGGAATGAGCAAAGGTAATGGAGTTGGAGACCTGTCGACTAATTAACCAATAAGAACATTGGTGGCGGGTCGAACGAGCGTGAGTAATCAACCAATAGAAACACTCTTTGGGGATGAAGCGAGCAAAAGTAATCAACCAATGAAGAACATTGATGGAGGGATTAGAGGTGAACCAACTAAATGACTAATGAGACACATTGGTGAGGCTCAGTCGTCTGCTGGACGTGGTGCTGAGGAATCCTCCTGAAATGTAAGTATTTTTACATTAATCTTTTTAAAGTAGTAGTTTTTTTATAAAATATAAAATATTATAATTTTTTTNGAAATGTAAGTATTTTTACATTAATCTTTTTAAAGTAGTAGTTTTTTTATAAAATATAAAATATTATAATTTTTTTAAATTTAATATTTTAGGAATTTGTAGTATTTTTAGGATTGTTTTAGAAACTTTAAGAATTTTTTAGAATTTTTAGGATTTTTTTTGGTTTAAGGTTTAATAGTCAGGGGTATTGGGTCATATTGAGTCTTTAGTTTTGAGTCTTGGGTCAAAGTTCTTGAGTCGAGGGTCTTGAGTCTGGATTCAAGGGTCTTGAGCCTTGGGTCTTGGGTTTTGTGTCTTGAGTATTGGGTCTTGCGTCAAGGGTCTTGAGTCTTGAATTTTGAGTCTTGTGTCTATAGTCAAGTGTCAATAATTTTTTGTGAATTTGTTGGAAATTTCTGTATTTTTTGGAAAATTTTTGTGTTCAAGGTCTTTCAGGATCATGGTAATTGGGTCAAGGTCATGGGTCATGGTCATCGACATCTAACATGGTTGAAGAGGTGGGGACCGGCTGACCCGGCGTTGTTCGGTTGTGTCGGGAGCTTATTCGATCCACATACAATTACATTTTAAATAATTTTAAATTGTTTTAAAATTTCTTTTAGAATTTTTTAAATTAATTTTTGGGGATTTTCTTGAATATTGTAGGGTTTAGGGTTATTCAAGATCACTGGCATGGGGTCAATATGTCAATNGAAATGTAAGTATTTTTACATTAATCTTTTTAAAGTAGTAGTTTTTTTATAAAATATAAAATATTATAATTTTTTAAAATTTCATTTTTTAGGAATTTGTAGTATTTTTAGGATTGTTTTAGAAACTTCAAGAATTTTTTAGAATTTTTAGGATTTTTTTGGTTTAAGGTTTAATAGTCAGGGGTATTGGGTCATATTGAGTCTTTAGTTTTGAGTCTTGGGTCAAAGTTCTTGAGTCGAGGGTCTTGAGTCTGGATTGAAGGGTCTTGAGCCTTGGGTCTTGGGTTTTGTGTCTTGAGTATTGGGTCTTGGGTCAAGGGTCTTGAGTCTTGAATTTTGAGTCTTGTGTCTATAGTCAAGTGTCAATAATTTTTTGGGAATTTGTTGGAAATTTCTGTATTTTTTGGAAAATTTTTGTGTTCAAGGTCTTTCAGGATCATGGTAATTGGGTCAAGGTCATGGGTCATGGTCATCGACATCTAACATGGTTGAAGAGGTGGGGACCGGCTGACCCGGCGTTGTTCGGTTGTGTCGGGAGCTTATTCGATCCACATACAATTACATTTTAAATAATTTTAAATTGTTTTAAAATTTCTTTTAGAATTTTTTAAATAAATTTTTGGGGATTTTCTTGAATATTGTAGGGTTTAGGGTTATTCAAGATCACTGGCATGGGGTCAATATTTCAATATCACCCATATTAAATATGGCGGTTTTGTGATGTCAAACATGGCAGCCGGCCAACACCTGGAGCATACTCCTGAATCCTTAGCGCTTGACTTACCTAATCATTCTACTAGTGTCCTTCGCATTTTAAAGCAAGTAAAGTAGAGACTTTACATTCGCATGTTACTTCACGCAATGAATGAAGACTGCTCAGATAGGTGTTTTGAACTTTGTGAGTGGGTTATGAACATGTTTACCGACAACGATCATTTTACTGACGTGATTGTTTGGCTCGATGAAGCAACCTTTAAACTGAATGGAAATATCAACTCCCACAACTGTGTACTGGCACGACGAAAATCCCCCACCTTGTGTTAGAGCAAGCTAGTTAGTCTTTCTGGGTTGAGAGTGTGGTGGGGTATGTCTGCAAAAGACATATGGGGCCATTAATATTTGACGGAACGGTGACAGGTGGAATTTACTATATAATGTTGTTGAAAAACATTGTGCCAGATGCAGATGTTCAATAAATCTACCCATATGACGACTGTTTTTTTACAGCAGGTCGGTGCGTCGTCACACTACCCTTGAGACGCATGGTCGTTCCTGGATGAAAAATTTGTTGGGAGGTGGAGATGCCAACAAGCAAGTGTTGAGTATCCATTCAGATCCCAAGATTGAACGCCTCTTTATTTTTATCTGCGAGGACTCTGAAGAACACTGACAAAGCTACGGACAGTAGATGCCACGAGAGACGCGAATATGACAGCCTGTGAATCCACTGCTACAGAAACCATAACCATGCCGTTTCGTTCTACAGCATTGCAGATGATTTATTACTGCTTATAGGGCACATTTTGAAATATGTAAATATTATAAACATTCGTATACACCTCATGTAGCCCTTATAGTGTTAAAAACGAGCAGTTCCATCAGGTTGTTTTTAATAGTTTAATAGTTTCTCTGTTATTCTCGTTAAAAAAAATGTGCGAACATTAAGTTGAGACAACCAGTAATTTATTCATTCTTACCTCTGACTTACTCCTTATTCACATAAGATGAGTGGGAAATTGCTTACATACTGACGGCCAAGTGTAGTGATGTCTATTAGGTAGAGACCTGAAGAATTCTCGTATTAATTTTGGGAAAATATAGTTTTTAAAACACGAGCGTTTATACAACTTTAGCCATTGGTCCACAAGGTGTTTGCCACCTCCTGGAGTATGGTGTCCAATTGTCGCCTTCAACTGTGACAGCAAGCAACCAATGTGCAGTTGATATCGGAATATTTGTGCATAAAACTGTAGAGTCTAGCATTTAGGTCATTGAATTCGCAAATTTTTCAGGTCTCTACTAATAGGACCTAACACACATCTGAAGATAAAAATTTTATTTCTATATTTGACGTATCCCCTTTGATATACCGTCAAAATTTCAGACAGTATACATTACCGGATAATTAAAATAAAAAAGACGCCCCAGGAGATGTAAATTCTATTCACACGCCTTGTATTTAACATAGCGTAAAAAAACATCCGCACGAGGCAATATTTATATGCATAAAGTCTGCAGATTGTGTAAAAAGACCGGTTCAGTTAGCTATGCACCCTTTTCTAGCAGCAATACAGACAGCAACTCTCGAGTGGAAACGATCGTATTTGTGAAGAATTTCATCCTGCAGAATGGAGCACCATTTACATCTTACCTGGTGGTGCAGTTCATGTCGAAGATAGAATCAGACGTCGCGACGCACAAACGAATTTCTTAACATATTCATTACAGTGCCAGTTTGATAATACTTTTGTCATTGAAACTATAAGGATCACCACGAAAAAAAAAAACGTTTGGTCCCACGGAAGGTTTGTGGGCGGTCTGTACAGCCTGTTTAAAGCACTGTCACATTTTCCTTCGACGAATTCTAGAGGAAAACGCATAAAGTAGGCTATGGCTCATGGGTCTAGGCTTCGGTCCTGCTGCCATATACTGAATGTAAGGAGGTGTTCACCGTTTCAATGCTGCACACGCAAAATACCAATATGCTGTCGAAAATACACACGATGCTTCGCCATTCGTCCCTACAAAATGTTATTTTTCTAGTGCTGCCAGCACTACTGCACACTGGGGAGTGCTGTGTCCGGTTCTCAGGTAGGCTCAGAGTGGATGAAAAGAGAGATGGAGCTAGCTGCTATACTCGGGAAACAACGCCTGTTCTTCACGGCCGGCGGCACTGAGCAAAACACTCTGTAGGGAAGTACAGTGATGAACATGGTAATCGCTACACCCATAAGTGTCATCCATATACAGTATCGGTTGCGCAGTGCAAATGGTCAAAGTGACGTCGCAGAAAGTGAGACGTGAGAAGTCTGCTTAGCGGCTCACGTGGTCGTGGCCCAGTTTCAACCAAGTAGTTGAGGTTGGTTCGAGCTGTCACCTTCGGTGCGACACTGCCTCCAATCTGCTCTGCGGTTGCTGAGCAGTCCTACAGTGCCGCTTTAACGATGAAGCGGTATCGGAGTCCATCTGCACGCCCTTGCTGTACGGGCACGTGCGCCTTTCTCTAACCACCAGTGTGAACATAGATGAATTGCTGGCCTTCTCGTCCAGCGTGTCGTGCAATTATCCACCACCCGGTCTCTCGGAGACCCAGTATGTGGTCACGCTCAGGCTTCGTTAATTGCACAAATGGCGCGTGCTTACGCCGTTTTGGCACGCCGATAAAGTTTAACTCAGCTGTGGAGCATAGTATACAAAATCACTTGGAATTAGTGCACCCAGTAGGTAGAAACACGGCTGAAATCAGGCCGTTCGTCATCTGTTACATATTTGCTCATATAGAAGGCCACTGTAAAACAAAACCTTGAACAAATCTATAGGGGAATTGTCCTTAGTGAACGTTGATGGTGGTGTTTAAACGCTGATGTCTCTTTATTTGAGTATAGTACGCGGATCATTTTCTCTTTACACTTCCTCAGGCAACGTTTGAAGATCCCATTCCGAAATTTTGGATCAACTGTTGCACTGTACTTTCAGCGGTGAAAGTGTGACTATGGTATCGCCTCTTCACTTCTTCGAGGCATACCCGCTCCACGAGATTGGGTTTATTTAGCACTTCCCCGTTGAACATGATGAAAATACATTCTGAGAATCGCAAATATTTCCTTTCCGTCACAGATATTCGAAGCTGCATTTCAGTTTCGTTGTTAATATGTTTAAATGTAATTCAGGTGTTTAATTGTTATTTCTTCGCTGCTGTAACGTCTTCATATGCCAGCATATCTTGAGAATGATTCTGAGTTCCATTAGTAGGTACAGAATACATGTGTCTGTTAGTTTTCATCACAGATAGTTTTAATTTTAATCCAGAATGTGAGCGACTTTCCATTTGGCAGAAAGGTAGGAAGTCGTAGGGTGTAAATATACATTGATTCAATACTTCAAAATTACATTTAGTTCCAGAGGCAGTTACCAATCTGAAGGCTGAGAATGTAACCGGTACATCGACCCACTTGACATGGGACCCACCATCCTCCACCAAGTGTGTGGACCACTACAAGATCACTTACTGCTCCTACCTGTACGACGAGGTGCGCGAGTGCGCTATCAAGACCGCTATCCTGCCCTTGAACACGACCCAGTATGACGCAACGGATCTGAAGCCCTGCAGGTACAACATAATACATGTCTACACTGTAGGAACAGATGGCAGCGAGATCAACACCGAAATGATGCTTTATACCGGAAGTGGTGGTGAGTATTTTCTCATCTACACCATCGTAAAATATCTGGGTAAAATATTTTCACAGAACATTTTATAGAGTTTATTTCTGGAAATATGTTTTATTGCAATGTNTCTGAAGCCCTGCAGGTACAACATAATACATGTCTACACTGTAGGAACAGATGGCAGCGAGATCAACACCGAAATTATGCTTTATACCGGAAGTGGTGGTGAGTATTTTCTCATCTACACCATTGTAAAATATCTGGGTAAAATATTTTCACAGAACATTTTATAGAGTTTATTTCTGGAAATATGTTTTATTGCAATGTGCCAAGTTACTGGAAGTTTACACAAAATAAGTTCCATAAAACTTGTAAAATATATGTAACTAGGGTGCCGGCCTAGCTTCGCCCGGTAACAATTTAGTTTTTACAGAGATACTTTGAAAGACAAAAATTGTAACTGTGGGTCACCCTTAAAAGATAATCATATGCTGACCAGGACTTTTCTGTAGACCTTTTTAAGAGCTATGATTCTGTTGTACAATAATTTATGTATCTCTTATGGTTTAGTCAGCGCAAGCCATGTAAGCGCCCTAAAAGCGGGTTTTTACGACTTGATTACAAACGGTTTGACATTTCTCTACAATCCTTACATTAAATATAAATGCTGTATACACCAAAACCTTCTTCAAGACATTCTCTCAATGATGTTGAAAACCGCATTAACAGACAGACGCGGATAAGCGACTTTCTTTTATACTATTTAGATATTAAAATATTGCCGGGTTTGTTTGCTACAGACATAGGAGAACATATTTTTATTGAAATATCAATGTTAAGTATACACCGGGAGAAATTTAGGTGGAAAAAGAACGGAAGATGCAGGAATTGTGAGACAAATTTAAGTGATTCTTTCCTGCCGGTTAGTGATGATTAGCTGAAAAGAATAATTTTAATTTGCCTCATAATTCCTGTATCTTCCGTCCTTTTTGCACCCACATTTCTGCCGTTGTAGGCGAATTATTGATCTTTCGATACAAATTTTTTCGCATATGTCTGCAGCAAACAAAACTTTATTTCATTATTTAATGCTATCTTACAAAATTGACTAAAATTTTTCTGCATACGATGCTTTTAATATATCTTATCAGCATAAACAGGTTCGCTAAATATGGTTAAATTGTTTAATAGATATGACAAACATATGGCCGACATTTTGAAAATAAATGTATGACCCACTTAAATCATGTATGTTTAAATGGTCTTCTGTAGCAGTAATGAAGTACAATGTTTAGTGGAAATTAGTTGAATTGTTCCGGAAATACGGCAAAAGGTTTTATTTTCTCATCTGACACTATTTTACAAAAGACCGGCAAAAGAGTATTTCTTCGAATGACTATTGCTAGTTTACAAAATTTGGTTGACTTTTGTTGAATCGTTTAGTAGATATGTATATCATACTAGCCTAAATTATTTATATTAATGCAATTTTAAAAAGGCCTGCCATAACAAAAATCTCTCAGTTTACATACCCTACTATAGCACTACTTGTGTGAAAAATGTATAGATTACCCGTACAAGATTGTAGCCTACTATTAACATTACAATGAACAATACCATAAAAATGAACATTTTACTTCAGAGTGCAATAAAATTAATAAATGGTGGTTTAATTTATTGGTAATGTGATTTACATACAAGTAGGTGCAGGTGTTTTTCGCGAAAAGATTCCAAGACCAGTTGTACTCCAGAACGCTATTGTTCATATGAACTTTCGTGGTTGGATGATTTTAAATGCCACGTGACTCAAGAGTCTTTTCGCGAATCATGGACACCATGGATGTTCTAGTGTCAGAGTACTTTATTACGATTGGCTCAGTCATGTCTTCTCACGTAGACACTAGGCGAATAACCAAAGGAAGTTGTGGACGTCTAGCATGGCCATAAATATTTTCGCTTATGAGATCACTTTCCTGCCTGTGTGTTGGCGTGTATGTGTGTCTGTGAGTGTGTGTGTGTGTGTGTGAGTCTCTCCTAAACAACGTTTGAACGCGAAAAACAGAATTTCACAAAACTCGGTACCTATATTAAACTTAGTAAAAACATCTAACTTTTATATTTTTTGACCACGCTGGACGCTTACGTTCAGAATGGTGGCCATTTTAAAATTTAAGTTTATATGCAATATCTCAGGAACCATTAAACCGATTGGAACCAAATTTTGTATGTTGACAGTGCATCATGTAAGAATTGAATTAAGAAATTGATAATATTGTTAATCTGCCATTTTGGAAGATAGCATTACATGTATAAATAAAGTCTGTACGTTATGTATATAATGATTCACGAGGAGTAACCACCACTCACATGGCTTATTCCATATATCATTTGGAGCAAAATATTTCATTTAAATGTGGGTCCTTTTCTCAATACTTACAGAGTAATTCCAGAAATTGGAAATGCCTAGATTATTGCGCATTGGGATAAATGAGGGATTTGTTTACTAAAGGACTGCACAAACACGCGAGGAACTACTTGCGCGCATCATGCATGCCGCTACAGAATTCAAAGACAGCCGTGTGCAGCTACGTAGAGCAACACGTGCGGTTCATAAGCGTGCGGCCAAGTGTATGGAAGTAGACGGAAACATTTGTGAACATCTTTTGTAAGCTTATAATACGCAATTGTGATGCTCAACTGTAAACAATACCGTCTGGTAATACATCACTGTATTTATTTCTGAAATTTTTATTATTTTATTCGCCATTTTTCAAATGTTTAGAACTACTCTATACACATTGGAAATAGGACTAAAATATATATATGACATATTTTGCTTCAAATGATGTAAGGTATAAGCCCTGTGAGTGGCGATAACACCTCGTTAATCACTCTGCACCTCGAAAAATAATTCAAACAATTCTCGCTGTAAATTTTGTTCTTATGTAATAATATGGTAGGCCATTAAAAATAAGCGATTTAAATAGATTGGGCACTTTTTCAAAATGGCATCAATTAAATTATTTTAGGTTTATGTGATATATTTACAATGCTGTCCAAGCAAATAACGTATGCTGCCAGTATCTTTTACACACATCATATATACCAATGATACGACACAGTCTCCTCTCCACTCTGTATGTGATCTACAGGATGATGGAGCGCTAGATCGCTTGGTCAAACTTAATGCATAAGCGAACTTAACACATACTCAGGGGTGAAATCAGGCGGCTAATAAACACTTCTACTTTTGATTCGGTTAGCTAAACAGTTATTTTATTGCGTCATTACGTCACTCATTATATTGGTATGGTACACTGCACTCTTGGGTTCCGCTTCTCATCCCCCTTCCCTTACCCATCGGAGGCCTACAGGTCAGAGTTTTAGTTCAAAAACGTCGGGGAAAAGTGGTTGGATTTGGAGGCGCGGTTACTTAACTGAGCTGCCACTGTGTGCTGGTTTCGTCTCGGCTTCGCGTCCTGGGAAGTCGTGTTGGGGCGTCTCTCGGCGACCTCGGCGCCCGTCCCGCGATCTCTCTCCGGTGCTTACATCCCGGCCGTCCAACTGGGTCGCACCCCTGGCGCTGACCCCGCCTCTCTTGAGTCCTCGGGATCGACTGATCTCTCCACCTCCCTGCTGTACTATATCCCGACCCCTAGAGGAATTTCCTACGTCATTGGCGACCCGATTTACGTCAAAACTTTGGCGTGCGTCAATGGAAGGAAATATTCGGGTGACGTCGGTATGAGCATTTGACGCACGTTATGGCAGGTTGTGAAATCGTCGCTCTGTTCTCTGGCTAGACGCGTCATGCATCACCAACACACAGTCTCTTTTGTCAACCATTTTGTAAGGTAGCGCCATACTAATAAATAACGTTTTTATGTCATGTCTCGGGACCAATTAAACGATACCTAACAAGGTAAAACAGTAATTCTGCTGCATTTTATGGAAACTGGCATGTTTTAAGTAGGTCATGCGCTTATTTATAAATTGACGTACATATAGGATTTTAGCTTTGTATGCTTTATCACCAAAACAATGTTATTAACTAAAATTTCATTTTGGTACATTAGCAATATTCATTCAAGGCATCAATTAAACATACATACATTAAACATACAGAAAAACTCTTTTTTCCGGCCTTCTTTTAAAATAGTGCCAGACAAAATAACTGAACTTTTTGCCCTATTTTCGGAACAATTCAACTAATTTCCACCATACTTTGCACTCCATTACTGCTACAGAAAGCCATTTAAACTTACATGATTTTAGTGGGTGAGATATTGACTTTTAAAATGGCAATCATAAGTTTGTCATATCTGTTAAACAATTTAACTAAATTTAAACAAACTTTTTATGCTGGCAATATAAATTAGAATCATTATATACAGAAAAATGTTAAGTCAATTTTGGAAGATAACATAAGAAATTTAAAATGTTTGCAATATCTCAGGGACCAACCAAACGTTTTCCATCAAATTATTCACACAAGTGGCGCTTCGATAGACCGTATAAACTTACATGTTTTTAGTGGCGCAGACACTTATTTTCAGAATGACGGCATTGGGAATATTTCAGGTTAGTAAACATTTTCATTCAAAACATTAGACCTATTATATCCGAAGTTCATACTCCGAATCTGACCTCCTTAACGCAGTGTTGCACACATTATGGTACGAAGTTTTGGGGGTTCGAGTCTCGGGTAAGGAATGTGCTTACATGTAATTGTCTCACTACTGTTTCATATGTTTCTGGTTCCATCTCTAAGGATGTTGCTGTCAACGAGATTTCAAACCCTACCTACAACCTAAAGTTTTAAGAACTTCATTAAAAATAATTTGCACACATGAAGATGAAGGTAGACTACTTAGATATACCAGTAGCTTATTGTATGAACAGTGTTACACCTTTATATGCACTCTATTCATTTTGATTCCCATAAAACCACCCAGTATGGAGTTAAATGGCATTTCGAACTATTCCCTACTGGAAATAATTTTCATTTGTGTGTTGTTTCTTTGTTCTAAGTTAAATAAACAGTTTCAGTAGTGCAAATTATTCAGGATGGGGTAATCGGTGTATTTTCCCTAATTATTAAATTTATCTTAGTCCTTGCAAGGACGATGATTTGTCAATTAACACAGAATTTTAGCTACATATATATATTTTTCTAAAATTGCCAGATCTTTCTTTTTTCCATCCATGGTACTGGTTTTAAATGGGAGATATTTATGTTTTTCAAGCAGAACCAAAATACATCCGGCACCACAGTATAATGTGTACTCCACAACGGATGAACTGTTGTACTGGACAAACGCCATTGCGGAACTTCATCACGTGTCCACAATAAAAGTTAATTTTATCATATCGCAACATTCAAATATTACACGTACCCCACTGAGTTGTAATATTTTGGCATTGCATCGCTATCACTTTTGATACTTTGAAAGCTAGCCACATAAATGACGCTAGTTCATCGCTTAGCAGTAAAAGGCCTGGGTTCCAATATTACAGAACTGAAGGGACGTAGGGCGCTCAGAATCTTAGTAGGCCTATGTAATTCGCAAAAAGTTATTTTTTCTTAATATAGTTGCCTCCCCACATACTACTATTCCGTCCTGAATCCCGAATGAGATAGAAACCTTTCTGTTCGTAGACTTTTATAAAAAAAATAACTTAGAAAATAAATTATTTTGTCTTCAAAATTATAAGTAAAATTCACGTCTATGGCTTACCTCCAATTATTTGGAATTAAATTTCCATAATATGCTGCTTGTGTAAGACAACTGCCTTATTTGATCTTCGACGTAACAAATTATAGCCATGACATGCCACACTGAGTTTCTGACTTGTGAAATAGTAATAGTCAGCTAATTTTTATTCAGTAAATACATGTTGCCGGACTGCGAATACACGAAAAATTAAACTAATTATTATTTTAAAAAATTTAAATTTTATGATATTCGTAAAATAGTTTAATGTTACATAAAATTCCGAATAACTAATTCAATAGTTTCTGATTGTATAGAGAAACTGATAATCAATTTAATGGCCGTGTTTTATATAATAAAATGATACATCAAAAGATGTAACAAATACATTTATCGAATGTGTTTTATTCGTTGCTTGATACTTTCGAGGAAAGAGTCGAAAACCTAACAAAATTCTCAAGTAAATCTGTTTAGCATTTTGAAGAAAAAAAATTGCTAGTAAATATAAATCATATGGGTTTTATAAACTTGACGTATATATTGAAATACTGTTTTAGTGGATTTAAAAATAAGTATTATGACCAAATGACAAAACAACTATAGCCCCGATAACATGCTAATTAATATAAAACCTAGGGATGGTCGCTTGTTTAAATGTTTACACGATTGTATTTTAATAAATTTATCTATAACAATGACCAGAATATTTTTATAAATAGTATGTCACATAAACGGAACTTTTTAAATTAATTTGATATGAATAACTATGTTTCAAGTTATTTTTACAGGAATAATAGTTCTTAGTAGTGGTCTGACAAATCTAATTCGCTGTTTGCAATATTTATACGTTTATTATCAAACCTGCCCAATATATTAATAAATTAGAATTATATATTTATTTCATATCTTTATTCAACAGAGTACATACTGATACTTAAATGTAAATAAATATTGCTAAATATATAGCTCGTAAGTGTACTCTAATGTGAGATTATTTTCGTGATGAATATATATTAGACTTGAAATAATACGTTTAATCAGGAAGTTGTTGGATAATATTTTTAAGCATTCTATATGAGCAGATTATTTTTGTATCAATTAGTTGAACAGTAATTTTAAATCATCAGTGGAAGTCATGACATTGCAGAATTTACAAAGCAATTTCCGGTATAAATTTCACATAAAACATTTTTATGGATATTATAAGAAACAGTATTAGGATTACGTGAAATTTTGTTGTATTTAAAATATATATATAGGTATGATATACAAAGTATGTATTAATTAGTTTTATAAATTTTAAGTGATTTTAGACCAAAATATATTCTCAATATAAAAATATAATATTGTAATATACGGCTGGATAATAAACGTTGACATGTGAATATAAAAAAAATACTAAAATGAACATTTTTAAAATCAGTTTGAGTTTAAAATGCCTTTGTTATTCTATAAAACTTGTGAAAATGAAATTACCCTGAAATATATTATAAAAACAAATCAAAAGTACAGAAAAAGGCATGGCTAAGTGTTTACAATAACAGTATAAGTGCTTCAGTAAATTATATAACTTTTGTTTTTCGTTTTCTAGCTAGGTAAGATTTGCAGCAAAAACAATTTTTAAAAATTAGAAGAAATATCAGACGTAATTTGGTTTACAAGGTAATTTAAAGGCCCTGATATATTATAACATGTGACTAAAATTATATTGAAATTTCAAACTTATACCCAAAAACTTTATGCGCCTCAAAGTTGATAAGGAGAAAAAATAGGATGTAAGCAACATTTTATTGAAGAAAGGTTTTGCAATACAAAATACGCAGTTATTTTTCCTGTTAAAATACATAACGCAAATAAGCACTCCAAAAGTTTTGTAAAGGAAATCTCTCTAAAGAATTATTTAAATTTGTTGATGTTGAAAATCATCGTGTTCCTACACATTAAATAAATTATGCGAGTTGTAAAAGCCATAACGTGTTTCATTTCTTCAAATAAATAAATAACATTTCATAGATTATTGCCAAATGAAGAAGGAAGACATAATAATTTAACTTTCGAGATGCTGAAGTTACAGTATCCTTGGTGTTAAAAAAATAAAGTACTCATTATGTTTACACTTCAAGCAAATGCTACTGGAATATTTGAAGTAATATTTTAATTTTGTAATTATAATTTTTGATAAGTTGTTTGGGAAATGACTCCAGACATTTAAATAGCAGTATATTTTCATATTTGACAGTCGTGTTTTTGACATATACAAATAAAACGATGTATATGATTACAAAATAGATTTTATTTTTCTCTTTTTGAAGGTATACATTTTTTTTACCCCTGATTGTTGTTTAAAAAAATTGACACTTGATTTTGTACATAAAACTTATTAATAACAATACCTAGTAACAGGTTTTCACCTCTTTTGGAAAACTCTGACAATGAAAACAGCTCCAAAGCTAGACTGGCCATTCATTATCTCTGATCACCATTTTGTTGTGGTCTCGTCAAAATAAATCTTATCAAACAAAAATGTCCACCTATCAGGCATGTTCTTTTCAAGCAGACGACCAAATATTATCAAAGCATTGGGCTTTCAGAGCAGCATGAAAAAAAAAGTTTTACCTAGGCGTATAGCAGCAAACTACAAATGCCCACAAAAACAATTTCCCTCCAAAATATTTACAGGAAAACGCTGGAAAGATAAGCTGTAGTTTTGAGTATATGAACCACCAAGGTTAATATTTATTTCAGTGGTTTTGGTTGCGTTCATTTTTTTTTTGTGTTTGCGATATCCCTCTACAAAGGCAAATTAATAGCAAGGGAATGCTTTCCTTTTTGTAAAAAAAATGGATCGCTTTAAGTTGAGGAGTTCATAAATCTTTATTATTCTACGCCATCCTTGGTTGTAGCAATTTTATAAGTTTCATTTGGCGAAAAATAATTATTCTGATTATTCGATTATTAGATTTTAAAATTATTAAAATGCGATATTAAAAAATTCTGAATTAATGGTTTTGTTTGTACTTTTTTTGTGTCTGTGTTATTTTAACATTTTACAAATGTATAACTTTGACAAAACCACGTATTTGGTAATACACTATTAAAACATTTCGCAATGAAGTATGTCCAATTTAGTGATTCACTCACCCCAAATATAAAATTCAATTCTATAATAACAAATTCTGCTTTGGCCTGTTGATGTATTCAGTTTTTTAATTCAATATTTTTTGGCATTGATATTTTATAAAATTTTACACCATGATTAACTTTAAAAAAATTGTATCCATTAAAATTAGGTCAAGTTATATAAAAAAATTCTACGTACGTAAATTTTTATGTTAAATTATTTTACCACAATTATTTATTTAAAATATGGAGAATAAAATATACTTTAATGAACACATGGACCAGCGACATTTTTCTTTATGAATGACTAATTTGTAGTAGTGTTTGTTGAACTTGAAAATTCATGGGAGAGGATGAAATTTGAGAGCGCTTTTATTCTTCTTCCAGATCCACCGAAACTGGACAAAATTGACTTGAAATCCGTGGGAGTAGACAGCATAACGATCGGCTGGGACCTACCCGCAGCTTTCGATGCGCAGTGCTACCCCGGCTTCAGAGTGTGCTACTCCGCCAAGGGAGACAGAGAGGAGGCGTGCACCGAGACCACAGAACAAGAGTTCAGCACGTCGTCCATGGCGCAGCTGTCTCCTTGCACAGAGTACAACCTGTACGTGGTGACAATCGACGGAAACTTCGATGCAGACAGCAAGACGTCTGACAAAACATACGTTTCAGTCGTCACAGGTGAGACTCGTTTCAAAACAACAACACTTCCTGTTCCCCACTGACATATCACAAGTCACTGTGTTTTATTAATACAGCTACCTGACACTTGCTGAAAAGATAGTTTCTTATTCCCAAACAATTAAGTGCCGCTGTTTTGCCAAATGAACTGCCAAATAGTGTGACCTAAAGTCTTGGTTGGCAACTGTTTACACAGAAACACACTTTTAATATTATTACACTTTCTCTGACAGAGTTTTAATGGAATGCAGATGAAAACACCTCACCAAAAGTTTGGACTGTTGTGAGATAAAGCAGTTTGGGTGGTAGGAGTTACGTAGTTTTTCTTTGCGATCAACAGCAAGCATTCTAATGCATTGAACATGTCTGGGATAAGCTGGACGCAGCAGATTATAATCGTCCACAACCTCCAGAAACACTTCCAGATCCCATAAGAGCTCCCCAGTTGGAATAGGACCTTCGTCCGGAAGATGACACCAACACATTGATTACAAGCATGCCACGCGTGTTAGGGACCTGTACAAGGCACATGAAGGCCATACACGGTACTAAGCTGCAGTGAGAAGAAAGAAAATCCTCCCAAGTCAGAGACATCATTACATTAACTTTGTATTTCTTTCATGCTTATTTGTCTGTGAAATCGTATAGTATTTTGAGTTCGAAGCACTTTGAATTTCACGTTTTATACCGTTGGTAACTTCGAAATGCTATGCTTTATTTTGTGTATATATTACACAATTTTTGTGAGGTGTTTATTTGAAATATGCAAAAATGCATTTTTGAATTAAAAAGCCAACCTGTTGCTAAATTAAGAATTATCAAAATCATGTCATCGTCAGATAACTTTATTTTTACACTACTACTAACAAATCGGGAGCCAATATATGAAAATATTGCAAGAAGACTTTTGCCATTATTTGTCATATTTAGTCTATTCGCATATTTGACGTAATGGTCTCGTAAAATTTGAGCCAAAGTACTTTCATATTGTGTCTTCTTTTACTGCTGTTCCTCTGGAAGTTGTTTTTATCGTTTCTTTGGCTCAGGAAAGTGCGGAATAACTAAGGGAAATATTGGAGCACAATACATTGCCTTATCTCCTGTACGCGCAAAGCACTTCACCACTGCCTTTTTGGTTTTGTAGTGTACAATCGTTGTACGTTTGTAGCAGGTATCAAATAGAAAACATGTTTAAACCATTCTGAAATTCATCACACATACTGAACATATTGAGCATACGGGATATTATGTACAAACTGACTCCTGCAGGCTGACTTATGAAGACTGACTCCTGCAAACTGACTCCTTCCGACTGACGCCTTCCGACTGACTCCTTCTAACTGACTTCTTCCGACTGACTCCTTTAGACTTCTGTAGTTGACTCGTGCAGACTGACTCCTGCCAAATGACTCCTGCAGACTGACTCCTGCAGAATGACTCCTGCAGACTGACTTCTACCAAGATTGACTTCTGACGAGACTGACTTTTGCAGAGATTAACTCATGCCGAGATTGATTTCTGCCGAAACTGACTTCAGCAGAGATTAACTCATGTACAGATTGACTCCTGGATGAGATTATCATCTATCACATTTGACTCCTGCTGACTGACTCCAATCGACTGACTCCTGCCGAGACTTTACTCGTTTGCAGGATCGGCTCTCAAAACCTCGATGTTAAGAGCCGCCCAAATATCTTCACACACTCGTTTGCAGGTTGAATAACAACAAACCTCGAATGCATCGCGAGTCATTCACCTATTTGGTGAAATATTTCTGGATCTGCATTATTAAGGAGCCAAGCTTATAATCACATAAGATCTTCTGCCATACACTAAAAAAAATTAAAAATATTGAGCTTTCTGAGAAAACGCACATATAAGTTTGCACGAGAAGGAATTACAGATAATTGTAAAACATGCAGATACCACCATCTGTACATAACTATATATAATATATTATTTTCATATGCCTGGTGGCAAATGCATACATTTATATAAATATACAATTATCTTAAATTTATTCTGTAAGTAACTATAATAATATATATAACTTACAGATAATTTTATGATAATAGGTGACTGTTTTTTATTTTTTTCCAATTTCACTTACTCCTCCTCGCACGAACGTGTGCATGGGTTTTCTCAGAGTGCTCATAAATTTTTCCTTTTTAAAAGTGTATGATAGAATGCCTTCTATGAACATAACCTGGGCTTCGTACTAGAGCAGTGCCAGAAATGTTTCGCCAATTAGATGGCTCGCTCGCGGTGTGTGTTGTGAAGTGATTCGAGAGGGCAAGTTCGTACAATAGATGAATGGTTCGCTAGAATTTTTACGAAGTGCTTCGCAAATGGATAACATGCTGCTGCTGGGCGTCGAAGATGTCTGTGAGCGTTTCGTCAGTTAGACCCTCGATCAGATGGCGCAACTTCGTTGATTGAAGTTATGCTCGTGAGCATGTGGTGTCGATGGCGTGTTCTCGTCCGTCCGACTTACTCGTGACTTCTCCGGGCAATAGCTTGCCAAACAGCATAGGCCATGTGCCACATTGCCGATTCATAGATATGGGGCCTATAAATAAAGAAACACAACACGTCTCGCAGTGAGAATGATGAGTTATATGCATATATGTAAATGGATATAATCATGACTTTGAGGCTACTTGTTATACAACCGGTAAACGAGCAAAGTCTTGGTAGGAGTCAGTCGGTAGTAGTCAGTCTGCACGGAATGGCTGGTATGCTCGATATGTTCGGTGTTGGCGATATGGTTGTTCGGTGTTGGCGATATGGTTGTTCGGTGTTGGCGATATGGTTGGTGTAGTCAGTTGGTATGAACTTTTGGTTGACCAGCTAGTATGAATTTTTGCAATGGTCAGATGGTACAACACTTTGTATGGCTGGTTGGTTTGGTCGGACATTATGGTCGTTTGGTTTCGTTGGACTTCTTGGTTATCTTGTATGGTGGATTGTTATTGATAGCTGGTCGTGCCAGTTGGTCGGTCTTATCGATTGCTGTGTCCACTTGGCCTTAATTACTAGTGAGGTTTATTTTTGAGGTTTCATTTTGAGATATGTTTTTGAGTTATACTTATTAAGGACTTTTTTAGGCATGTTTTGAATTTCCTTTTTTTAGGTTTCTTATTTTACAGTTTTGAAATTTTTTTGTGAGGTATGTTTTTGAGGTATTTTTTAAGGTATTTTATATGTATGTTTTTGTGGTATGATTTTGAGGTATATTATTGAGGTATGTTTTTCAGGCAGGTTAACATCTGGTTGGTTGTCTGATCGGTTTAACTAAGTCTTGGTCTGGGCATTTGGTTGGTCAGGTAGTATTCTGGTTTGGTGTGGTCGGCCTTTCCAATTGTCAATATTCAGCACACCAAATATATAGAAGACTTTAAGTATAAACAGACAGCCAGTGGACTGCATATAAAAGATTAATACATTCGCCAAGTACACATTTAGAGTCAGTTAGTGAATGAATGTTTTTTCCAATACATATAGATGGAGGACATGAAAAACCAATGGATTGACTATGGATTGATTTTGGATTGAAAGAGTGAGTGATTGACCAGCTGATGAAAAGATTGATCAAAAATATTGAGAGACTGATCGAAAATATTGAGAGACTGATCCAAATATTGGGAGGTCGATTGAAAGATTAATCGAAAAGTTTAAAAGATTGATCGGTTGTTTGAAAACGTATCACAAAGATAGAAAGATTGATTGGTGGTTGGGATCATGATAGAGAAATTGAATCATTGATTGAAATATAGTTATATATAAATTATTGAATGATTTATCGAATGAATTAAAGATTGGTAGAAATATTGGGATATTGGTAAAAAATATTGAAATATTGATTATCGAAAGATAGGGAGATTCATCGAAAAGACTGAGAGTTCGATCGAATGATTTATCAAACAGTTGGAAGATTGATTGAAACCCAGTCGAAAGATTTACGGAAATATTTATAAAATATTTGACAGAGTGGTGGTTTTATGGCTGAAAACATGTAAGATAAGACTGCTTATTAGCCGAGTTGGCCTTTCACACCCCAAGATTCAAGTAACTAACTCTAATGGTTTGTGAATGGCGTCATCGACAAAACAGGCAGTCTAGCTAGGGACAATCACAGCACCACCAATGATAAAGTCGGGATGCTGGTCGCAGGCACACCATTAAACAAACGCCTCGTCTCTTTATTTACACTTCAGTAGCTCGCTGCTTCGAATAGGTTTTTAAAAAAATTTTGTACCTTTTTTTATCTTGGTGGAAAAATGTATACGAATAATTGTGAAAACGCTCGATAATACCCTGCGAAATTCCAGAAAAGAGACGAACATAAAATTATTACTTCCAAGACTGAATGTTGGAAATATCTGAGAAGAGACAGCAATCTGTTGCCTCTTGCATCAGACAAAGATCTGTGACATGACATGCCTTTGGCTACATTAATTATCTGCCAAGGAGAAGACATCAGATGACGAACAACGAAGCACAAGCGCGCAATGCGACATCATCATTGAATTACTGGTGCAGTCAAGTGGTGGTGGGGGTTGAGCTGTAGCTGGGGAAGTCGTGGAGGGGCGGTGAGGGCGGAGTAGTGCGAATGCGTGTAATATGAGGGCGTATTGTGAAGTCAATGATTCGTTGTAGTGGGCAGTTGAGTGGGTGGGTTTCGGCCAATTGAGTATAGTGGTGGTGGCAGAAGTTTCCCGACTAAATAACCAATGGAAAAATACTGGTGGGGGTCAGTCTGATGGTCACCATGCCGCGCGGATGTGTGCTCCAACGTCCGTCGTAGCCCGGACCTTCAATATGCATTACTTTAACGAATTATTTAAGCAATTTTTAAAAAACGTCCCAAAATTTCAATTTTTTTAAAATTTTTAATATTTTATTATTTTTATACATTTTATTTGATCCCCTACCCCCTTTCACCGTTGGTTGCTAACTTTTTTCAGTTTAGAGTTTGACTGTGTTCAATGTTAAGGTTTCGGATATCCAAGATGGCTGTCGGATTCATTAAAGAAATTCTTTCCTTATTTTAGGGATTTTTGTGATTATTCTTGGTTTTTCTGGTTCAAGATCACCTATGGTCAGTGTAACGGTTGTGGATATCAAACATGGTGGTCGTGTCGTTAAAAAAATTCCTTCAATGTTTATTAAATTTTATAATTTTTTATAATTTATCAACAAATAATTTTTTTGAGGTTATCCCAATATCAAGGTCATGGTCACTGCTACAGTGTCAATGTCAAGGTCACTAAGATTGAAGCATGTCGCTTTATAGGATAGGCATAGTGCTGTTACCACACCCTGTCTTTCTTAGCCAGGGCAGGCAGCTAGCCAGAGCAGACAGCTTATAACGAAACTTTCAACCCGGGGATTCACCCTCGAGAAAGAACCGAAGCCAGAATGAAACAGGGTAAGTCCCGGAGCGTATAGCTGCTCGGGGATGAACCTTCCGCCAGATAAGTGACCCCGACGAAGGGAACAGGGGTGGCCCGACCAGAATTAGTGCAGACCGCAGCACCGTAGGAATCCCCATCACCCCACGCATACCCTTCCTCCACCCTAGATGGAGAACACAAGCTGCAGACGAGACACAAAAGGGGAAGTCCCCAGCTCTCTCACGCACGAGACAGTGCTGACAAGCATAGCTTTAGAATAGCGACGTACGAGTTAAATTCACGAGCGCAGCTGAGACGGGAGTCAGTTGTTCCGTGGCCGAAACGAGAGTCAGTTGTTCAGTCGAGGCGGGAAGGAGTTGTTCGGCGGCATCGCCGCGAGACGGGTAAGTTGTTCGCCAGTCACGCCGAGAGACGCGAGGCAGTCGGGTGAGTCCGTCAACCAGGCCGAGGTTCGGACCCTGGCACAGGCCGAGTCAGTGTTGTTCAGTCAGTTAGCCCGAGACAGTATGTGTAGAGTTCCAGGACAAACCAAGTCGGGACACGTAGTGCGAGAGACGAGTGGCAGCCTCATAAGGAAGAGGCCCCACAACGAGAGTACGTATTCGTGCGCCGGATGGCGACGAAGTAAATCAGTCGGTCAGTTAATGAGCCAATTGTGACCTCACCGGGGAGAGAACCCAGGAACAGTCGAGACATTATGTGCAGATTTCCGGTAGAATTTGTGTAGAAGTACCGAGAACGTATGAGTATATTCCCGGGAAAGTAGCGGCAGTTTCCGAGGCGGAGGTGTCGGAAGCGTGAGAGCGGACGTCGACGCAGGAGGAGACGTGAGGTCTCCGATGGGAACAGCCAGCCGAGGTCTCAGAGACATCACAAGTCCTGGAAAAACAACTCCAGACTTNTTACGCAACAACCACAGGTGCCCTTAGTCTGCACCAAAGTATAGTAACTCAGTACCCTACTAGCCATCATCCTGTGTAACTCAGAGGACAGTAGCGTCAAGATCTAACAATTCTACCGGGTGACGTCGCAATTAACGGGTTGGCTGCGCGCTGCGACATCAGTTTCCTCGATTCTCACCTGGATTCCGTTGTCTTCGAATTGGTTATATTATTCTTTCAATGTAAATTTTATTTCTTTAATTGTGTTACNAACCACAGGTGCCCTTAGTCTGCACCAAAGTATAGTAACTCAGTACCCTACTAGCCATCATCCTGTATAACTCAGAGGACAGTAGCGTCAAGATCTAACAATTCTACCGGGTGACGTCGCAATTAACAGGTTGGCTGCGCGCTGCGACATCAGTTTCCTCGATCCTCACCTGGATTCCGTTGTCTTCGAATTGGTTATATTATTCTTTCAATGTAAATTTTATTTCTTTAATTGTGTTACNCTCACCTGGATTCCGTTGTCTTCGAATTGGTTATATTATTCTTTCAATGTAAATTTTATTTCTTTAATTGTGTTACTGGTGAATCATTTTTCGCTTTTACAAAGTAAATTTTTCACTTAAGTTATGTTGGTCGAACTATTACATTTTACAACGTTGTTCACTCTGTTTGCAATAGTTTCTAATCCAAAATTTGTGATCATGCGACAGTTTTAGTCATGCTGACGTGAGACGTGTCTTGTATTTGAGTGTCCGGATTCAATTGTCTTATTGTAGTGTCGCATCGGGGTTGTCGGAACTATGTTATTCCAGCATCATACATACTTTTATCTGGATGGTTTTGTCCGTATATATTTGTTAAACATAAAAGATTTCACCGCAATGTAATGTTAAAATTTATTGCTAAATAAATACAGAACAGAATGCGCTATTCTAACAAAATATTTTCTCACAAATTTTGGAAGAAACATTTTCTAGCTGTGCATGTGTGTTGTTTTGTACTGCTTTCCAAAAATATACAGACGTCTTAGTATTAAAGTGTGTATTACGCAATATCAAGATCATTTTTTATTGGCGAGAGGACCAAGCCGTGAATTGCTTAAATTCAGATTGAGATTGATATTATAAATACATTGCGACTCAATAACAACTTAACAAATCGGTCCGCCAAAGTTAAGTAACGATGAGCAGCATTGAGGCGGTAACAAGCGCGGAATGTTATACACTAAAAGTAGAAAATTCTCCCAAATCGCTGTAAGGAAATAAATATTCTATGAGATGTATTTCGAGAAACCATAAAAAAAATAATTCCAAGGTGAAAATCTAAAGTAAAAACATTTTGCGCCAGATAAAGTTTTGTTTTTGTCGGTTTTTTAAAGTAAAAGTATGCACGAAATCAGCTTTAGAACATAAGCTATTCAATACCTTCCACAGCATAAAAATGACCAAATTGCGTTTTCGACATAATCATTAAAATACCATGATTTCTGCCAACAATATCCAGCTTAGTGATTCACTTCAGTGTGCAACGAAATGTGCCTTCATAATTTGTTATGAGAAGTAAAATATTTTTTTTTCATGCGTAATGCCTAGTCAGAATTTTACAAGATATTTAACTGGTCAACGAGAATAGTACAATAAAGAAAGGAAAATTGGAATTTACAGATTTTCTCCAGATATATATTGTTGATTTCTAAACCTTATACTCTTACTCTATTACCTATATGTAACAATACAACATTAAAAATGATTAAATGAAGTTGCAGAATTGCTATCATGTACACTCATCGGCCAAAAAATAATTGTTGCAACCAGAAAGAAAGATACATAATAAGTAGATTTGACTATGTGAGAAATGTAAATGACTCTCATTCCAAACTTGACCGTGCAAGTGACGTGAGTAAGGGGGGACCTTAACGCTGTACCTGCTGGACTACATAAGATCGTTCCGATGTTCTTGTGTTCCATAAGTATGTCTCAGAGACGAGCTCAACAGTACTTCCAACAGTTGAACGCGTTCGAAAAGAGCCGCATAGCAGGGCTGCGGAAAGTGGAATGGTCATTTCGCCGTTTTGTGTACGATACCAGTCGTGCCGCAGTAGATAGAGGAAGGCACGAACATACGACACGCATGATCTGGGAGACTGCTACTATTTACACCGAGAGAGAACCGACAGAATGCCCCACATCCGGAATGTCTTAACAGACACGATATGGGACTTTCATCGAGCAGTGATGCCCACTCTGCAACATCCTGTGGAAGTACTGTTGACAGATGGCTTCTCGAAGTAGGACTACATGCACACAGACTGTTACGGTGGCTGCTCTAAACATCACATCAACGTCGTCACAGACTGCAATGGTGTCGGACCGACTACCACGGAACCATTCAGAATGAGAACGGGTAATCATTAGTGATGAGACTAGATTTTGTCTTTGTGGCGATGATCAACGCAACCTTGTGTGGAAGCAATGCGGATTTGTTTTCACGCGTCTATAACGGCCTGGTATCACAGCGTGGCGTGCAAATTCGTACTATGCCTGTTTACCTGTGGTCTTCATCACGGCTCTTTTACGGCCCAACGGTGTGTTGATGAGGTCGNACATCAACGTCGTCACAGACTGCAATGGTGTCGGACCGACTACCACGGAACCATTCAGAATGAGAACGGGTAATCTTTAGTGATGAGACTAGATTTTGTCTTTGTGGCGATGATCAACGCAACCTTGTGTGGAAGCAATGTGGATTTGTTTTCACGCGTCTATAACGGCCTGGTATCACAGCGTGGCGTGCAAATTCGTACTATGCCTGTTTACCTGNGGATTTGTTTTCACGCGTCTATAACGGCCTGGTATCACAGCGTGGCGTGCAAATTCGTACTATGCCTGTTTACCTGTGGTCTTCATCACGGCTCTTTTACGGCCCAACGGTGTGTTGATGAGGTCGTACAACCAGTGGCCCTGCTGTTTGTGAACGCCTGCTACAGTTCATCTTTCCCACAGGACATCACTCGTCCTCGTATCCCTGCTATTTCAAGAGAATGCCTCGAAACTTTGGATACTCTGTTGTTGCCAGACGTATAGCCAGACCTAACCACAAACGAAAATATATGAGATTCTATTGGCCGTTGTATCGCAACTCCACCACTACCGCAGAATATGCAGAAACTGTGAGTTAATATTCAAGCTGCATCTGATGGATTATAACAGGACACCATTGACGACCTCCACAACTCCATGTCCTGACGTCTGGCGGAATGTGTTCGTGAACATGACAGTTCGAGGTCACGCTGAGAGACTATGAGTGTGTAGTTCAATAAATACTGCTCATACCATTCTCAGTTTGTAATCATATTGATTATTTCTTCATGGAATGCAGTAGTGGATTGCAAGCTGCTAGAAAAAAAAAGGCACTGGCTGAACCTGATACCTGAGTAACAAGACAAGATAACTGACCTCTGTGTTTAACAAAGGGCCCTCTTTTTCCTTTACATATAAATAGTACAACAGCGTTAAAATAATTTGTATAATGTTCTCTCGAATGAAATGTTCGATCTTAAGTTAGGGTTCTCCCAGGACGTGATCTGGATGCCGCCATGCTTGTCGAGTTCGCTAAGGCTTCCCTCCATACCGTTAAATTCCTTGTTCGAATAATAGGCAAGCAATGGATATATAGCTTTCTTATACCGAATATTCTTAGTCTAGAGACATTAAAGAGAAGATTTATTTATCCCATTAAAATAAATAAAAATCTCAATCCTCTCTGGATTTTCGGTGATCGTGGTNATTAAGGAGAAGATTTATTTATCCCATTAAAATAAATAAAAATCTCAATCCTCTCTGGATTTTCGGTGATCGTGGAAATGCATACATTTCAAGGTGTGAGAAGGCTAAACCGGCGATGGTTCACACACAGTCCCCAGCATGCCTGGAATTCTCAGGACCATAGCTATAAGTGGTTCATAGCCCTCGGCAAACCTGTAAGACCTTGTTTTACTATCTTGTTTGCACGCCAGGGCAACTTAAAACCCCCATAATTCAGGCCAAACATTTCACTCACCTGACTCTGTTGTGATTTGCAGCTCCTCAGATGCCGGACGTTAAGGTGGATGTGGTGAACCACGCGGCGCACGCCACCTGGCAGGCACCTGATGCACTAAGCATGAGCTGTGCCGCCAGCTACCTGGTGAAGAACTGCCGGATGACGGATGTGCCTTTCTCACAGGACTGCAGGACGGTGACCTCGCTTACATTGCCCCTCAATGTCACTGAGGCGACCGTCAGCAATTTGACAGGTTGCACCAACAACCACGTCTCCTTCAATCTGGTCGGCCGTAATGGATATTCCANGCGACCGTCAGCAATTTGACAGGTTGCACCAACAACCACGTCTCCTTCAATCTGGTCGGCCGTAATGGATATTCCACTGGCAGGGGAGTGGTCGTTTTGGATAAAGAATGTGGTAAGAACAAGATCTGGAATTTTCAGAAGGAAGGCATATATTCCTCACATCATTCCGAATAACTGGTTTGCGATTGTATGAATACATCTGAAAACACTTCGTAGGATACGAACTTGTAGAAAGCTTGTTTCTAATGCTGGCGAACTTGCGCCGACAAGTGCGAATGGGCTTGAGAATCGTTTCAAATGCGCCTTCTCATAAAGAAAGCTTGCCCGAACATTCCGAGCTTGTTGGCGCTTGCTGCTAGAGCTGACATGCACGCAAGAATGTTTGAAACATTTTCCCGGGTTCTTATTAAACTTGCAAACTCTACCAGCATCGGTAGTGTTCTCTTCCTGTAACTATATCTGGTTATTCGTTGTGTTATTTTGTACTATTATATCGTCATTTCGTTATCATAACTGCAGCTATGATCGGTTTATATCCCTAGTTTGAGGTAAAAAAATATTATTTACATAATTTAATTCTTATTTAAAAAAAAAATGGTACCTTCTTCTCCTCACTCACAGCTTTCTACTTGGCCGTCCGTAAGAATTTCAAGCACTGAAAATAACCTCTAAGGCAACAAGTGGAAACTATAAGCGNGCTTTCTACTTGGCCGTCCGTAAGAATTTCAAGCACTGAAAATAACCTCTAAGGCAACAAGTGGAAACTATAAGCACGCTGATTACCATCTTTACGCGTGTTCGTTCCCTCAGTTATTACCCGCTATTCAGCTTATTTTTCCCCTACTTGTCATGTGTCAAAACTGACATGCTGTTCACTAAGTAACTCGAATGCAGGTGAGAATCAAGTAGCTCCATCGGGCATGCTCCCAGTAAAGAAAGAAGGACTGTAAAAAAAAAAAAAATAAATTTCCTGTTTGGTTTTGGAAATGTGTGTTTCTTGCAAAATTTATTACCATTTTTAACTNGCTTTCTACTTGGCCGTCCGTAAGAATTTCAAGCACTGAAAATAACCTCTAAGGCAACAAGTGGAAACTATAAGCGCGCTGATTACCATCTTTACGCGTGTTCGTTCCCTCAGTTATTACCCGCTATTCAGCTTATTTTTCCCCTACTTGTCATGTGTCAACACTGACATGCTGTTCACTAAGTAACTCGAATGCAGGTGAGAATCAAGTAGCTCCATCGGGCATGCTCCCAGTAAAGAAAGAAGGACTGTAAAAAAAAAAAAAAATAAATTTCCTGTTTGGTTTTGGAAATGTGTGTTTCTTGCAAAATTTATTACCATTTTTAACTNAAAAAAAAAAAAAATAAATTTCCTGTTTGGTTTTGGAAATGTGTGTTTCTTGCAAAATTTATTACCATTTTTAACTTGATATAACTTTAATTTTCGCGGTTTGTGTTTCGAAAACGTGACCAAACTGAGCCAGGGGATCGCTGAAATGAAACGATGACATATGTAATATTACACCCATGGTCCATTAAAAATAATAGGGGTTGTAGAAGCCCCTAAAAGTAGCGTCCGAAAAGCATATCGTGTGGTATAATATGAAAATTACTTTCGTTAGACGAACCAAATTTGGTATAGGAATGAACTAAACCACGATCATGAATGAAATGAAGATATGGTATGTCGTTCTCACACCCCTATTGTAAATAATAGCAGTTTGCTCCCTGTTATCGCATGCAACTTGTTTACCTTGAGATAAAGTTGATGTTTGATGCAATCGTGTTAAACAGTACGCCGTAATTAGCCAAACAGGCACTTTCGTTGCAACTTCCTACTACCCATCCTTTTCGTGTTAAACGCACACAAAGGCTGTAGCAATAATATGTCCTGGTGGGTACGCAACATGTGCTCCACCTGAAGGTAAACACATTCTGGCTGTAATACGGCGTCGCTCGCTGAATAATAGTTATCGCCAAGAACAAACAGTTAGCAAACAATTACAATTAGTAAATGCGCTAAACCGACGGTTAGTTGTGTTTTGTGGCACATTAGGAAGTAAGGGGTTAGAAACTAAGAAAAACAGTTTATGTGTATATGCCTGTCTCTGGCCGTTCCGCAAATACTGTAATGGCCTGTTTTAGCGGGCTGTGCTTAAGTGTGGGTAGAGATGAAGACACTGACACCCTACCGGAAACAGGCACTGATTTGTTTACCTGAAACGGGTTTGCAGTGGTGGACGCATATTGTTGAAGGCCATCAAGCCCCCCNAACACCCACAAACAAGCATTTGCCATTCCACTATTTCTTCATCCCATGCTGGGTTCGGTTCCTGTACGGTGCCTCGCAGGAGAGTCAGGCAACTAATTTTCCTCGTCTTTGCAGTGCCGCATCTCGAAATTGAATTCTTGGGTGAGTAGCACCCACAACACAAACTCACTGCGCTCCTTCATGCTGTTCAACCAAGCCAATTCCCGGCTGTCGGTCCGCAATATAAACAGCCGGTCTTCCAAGAAATGTCGAAATTTCTTCACAGCCTATATGATCGCTAGTCTTTCTTTCTCGTTAACGTGAAACCCTTCCTTCGTCTCATTGAATACCGACTTAAATAAGCTGATTATCCAGCTGTCCTTGGGGAATTCTCCTTCTTGGTACAATACTGCACCATTCACTACCTCGCTGGACACGGTTCGATCTACATATTTTCTGGGTTTGGGTGGCTAAGGGGTTATTGATTTCGGAATCTCGCCTTTATCTGACACTTTATCACATTTAATGCTTTTTGATGCCAAGCTGCCCATTCAAATTTCATATCTTTCTCGAGGAGTTCAGTAAGGTGTAATGAAGTCATGGCAAATTACACAAGCCAAGAAACTGCATGTAGGCAGGATCAGTGGACCGCACATACAACTTATGTGAGCGGGGAAGGCCATCCGCCACACACGCAGTGCAATGTCAATACATCCTTCCTTCATATAATCATCATCGGTCACCATACATCTGTGTCATGGGCTAGGTCTCAGCTTTACGTTTCATGGATTGCATTGTCCACTAGCTCCAAAGCGAGAAACTCAGCCACATTTTACTCTGTCACAGTGGCAAGGTAAACATAAATGGGGGCTTCTTCCCCCAAGTCTTAAATACAATCACCCTTGTGGGTCAGTCTGTGTGGACACCTAATTATGAAAAAAACTCCTGCACTACTGAATTAGGACCTTGAATTCCTCTTAAAAACTCCTCCTCTTTCTCTGTCCGATGTGGTAAGCTTCACTTGGCTATCTCAACTTACGAGTCAGTTATCACCAAAGTAAACTTTGGCGAGCTACGCCAATAGAATGTCCGCCCTGCCAGAAGCGCAACGGCCAAATTTATGCAAAGTTCTGCTTGCCCTTCCAGAGTCTGCCACACTGTCACAGCCTGCACACAGCCATAGGGGTGCACGAATAGCAACAGGGGCAGGGAATTAAAATAATTTCAATTGCTCGTGATTATAATTTTGGCGATTGCTAGCTTAATTCATTGCCAGTACTGTGCATGTGAAGCTTGGAATTCTCTGGTATCTGTGATTCTCTATGATGCAATTATTATTGTCACAATGCTATTCACAAGTAATTGCGTCATATAAAATGTATTTTTCTCTTATAAGAAAATATTAACTTACAATGCATCTTCAAGCATCACTGCAGACAAAAGATTTGTTGAAGAGGGGGGATAGTGTAGGGAGGCATGGTATTACGTTCTTTATAATAGTAATTTTATGGTATACTTAAATTTTTTAGGTCATCCAGTTGATCCCTTTCTCTTAACTTCTACTATGGATGTGGCTTGTCTACATAAACTATCTGTACAGTGGAACCCCACATTCCCGTTAAGAAGAAATGAGCCAGTGAGTCTGAAGTGTGGTGAGTATGGAGCAGCACCTGAATGAAGGGGCGAGGAAAACGGGATATCCGCGAGAAAACCCGCCGACCAGCGGCATCGCCCGGCACAATTCCCACTTGCAAAAATCCGGAGTGAACTGGCGTTGGGAAGAAAAAAAAACAGAGCTTACCGAAAGGGTGTTACTTTTACGCAGAGATTCCAACACCTACGGATGTCACAGTACTGGATTTGACGCTCACCCAGTTCACATTGGCCTACTACAAGGGAGAAAAGGACTGCGTGGACCTGTTCAGGGCTTGCTGGATAGCGGAGGGCGAAAGAGAGAATTGCTGGTACACGTCACTTTCCTACAGGAATACCTTCATGGATGTACGCCTTATATCTTGCACCAACTACACGCTCAACTTCTTCGCCCTAGGCAGAAACATGAAGCTCTCAAATAACTACACCACCTCATTTCTTACAGGTAAGTTTGAATTTAACCAATGCACATAGGTGGCTACTACATGATGTACTCAATTGGTATACAGAAATCAAAATTCTGTGTTTGACCATTTTTGTCAAAATGTTTGTTTTGCAAGTATCTCCTAATATTTAAATTATTCAGTACATATAATAAAAGCCCATCGACAAAATAACATTTGCAATCACAAGGAAGAAACCTACCGGATTAATGAAACATGGTGGGTGGGTTTGACGATGTGACACATGTAGATTATTCATGTTTCCTTCTCGGCCGCGCAGGTGATATCAGCTAAGGATGGCCTTTTCGATGTAAGCATCGGGTTATACACTCGACAGACAAAAAAACTGGTATAGGCGTGCGTATTCAAATGACAGAGGTATGGGACCAATCTGAGTAACGTGATGAGGTCGGTAGCGCCTATATAAGACAACAAGCGTCTGGCAAAGTTGCTAGATCGGTTACTGCTGTTACAATAGCAGGTTACCAAGATTTCAGTGAGTTTTCACGTGGTGTTGAAGTTGGCATACGAGAGATGGGACATAGCATCTCCGAGGTAGCAATAACATTTGGATTTTCGCGTACGACCATTTCAAGAGTGTACCGTAAATATCGGGCATTCGGTAAAACATCAAATCTTCGACATCGGCCGGAAAAAGATCGTGAACGAACAAGACAAACGACTGCTGACGAGAGTCATTAAACGTGACAGACGTGCAACCCTTTCTCAAATTGGCGCAGATTTCAATGCTGGGGCATCAACAAGTGCCAGCGTAAGAACTATTAAACGGACCATTATTGATATGGGCTTTCGGAGCCAAAGGCCCACTCGTGTACCGTTGTTGAATGCACGACACAAAGCTTTACGCCTCGCCTGGGCCCGCCAACACCGCCATTGGACTGTTGATGACTGGAAACACATTGCCTTGTCTGACGAGTCTCGTTTCCAATTGTCTCGGGCGGATGGACGTGTACGGGTATGGAGACATCCTCATGAATCTATGGAACCTACATGTCAACAGGGAATTGTTCAAGCTGGTGGAGGCTCTGTCATGGTAAGAGGCATGTGCAGTTGGCATGAAATGGGACCCCTGATATGTCTTTATACGACTCTGACAGGTGACAGATACATAAGCATCCTGTCCGATCACCTGCACCCATTCATGTATATTGTGCATTCCGACGGACGTGGACAATTCCAGCAGGAAAATGCGGCACCCCACACGTCAATAGTTGCTACCAAGTGGCTCCAGGAACACTCTTCTGACTTCAGACTCTTCCATTGGCCACCTAAATCACCAGAAATGAACATTATTAAGCATATCTGTGATGCCTTGAAACACGCTGTTCAGAAGAGATCTCCAACGCCTCGCACTTCTATGGATTTGTGGACTGCCCTGCAGGATTCATGGTGTGAATTGCCTCCTGCTTACCTTCAGACATTAGTCGAGTCCATGCCACGTCGTCTTGTGGCAATTCTGCGTGTTCGTGGGTGCCCTAAGCGATATTAGGCAGGCGTACCAGTTTTTTTGGCTCTTCAGTGTACAACATCGTCCAGGTGTGCAATATTTTCATTCTAACTTATTCTGTTATGTTGGTAGTACATCTTCATTGTGTATTTTGCCCCTGAGACGAGTTCAATAGCAATTTGAATCGTTGGGTGTGTTTGAGAAGTGTCTTATATTAAGTTTGTAGGAAGCGAGATGGTCATATCTCAGTATTGCGCGCCATACTTGTTGTGGGAGTATTAACATAACACATCGTTGGGGCCAGTGGATAGAAGAAGTCACACGCACAACATGTAGAACCTAGGAGACCATCACGTACCACAAAAAATGCGAACCGACGGATTGACCGTTATGCATGGAATGGCCCAACCACAACAATTTAAGATATTCAGCGAGCAGTGATGCCCACCCGGCAACATCGTCTAAGTGCCAGCCAGTACTACTGGCAGACGGCTGCGCGATGCAGAACTTCATGCACGCAGGCACGACTGTATTTAAAATCAATCAACTTCGCCACAGACTGCAATCATGCACTGACCGACTGTTACGCAGCCATGCATAATGCATAACGCAGTGATAAGTCCCACTTTTGTCTTAGTAGTGACAAACAGCACATATTTATGTAGAGGCAATGTGGGCAGCGAGAACGCTATGTTGTCACGTGCAACATGCCCAGACGACCTGGTTTCATGGTGAGGGATGCGATTTTGTTCGATGCCCAATAGCCGTTGGTCCTCGTCACAGACAACTGAACAGCAGAGACGTACGTCCAATAGCTCGTGCAACCAGTGGCTCTGCCATTCGTGAACGTCCACGCCACTGCTCTAATCTAACAGGGCAACACTCGTCCTCATATCGCGGCCGTCTCAAGAGTGCACCTAGCAGCCACGGATATTCTCTTGTAGGCAGCCGCATCGACACACCTATCTCCAATCAAGAATATGGGGGATGATATTAGCTGCTCCATCGCGACTGCGTCCCTACTGAATAATCTACTGAAATGCGAGCAAATATTCAAGCTGTACGGGATGAATTATCGTAAGACATTATTAGGGACCCATAAAACTCCAAGTTGCGACGTTTAGCAGAATGTATTCGCAAACATGGCAGATCATGCCATAGCAACTTACTTGTGTAGAGCAATAAATATTGCTTTTACAGTCTCAATCTCTAATATATTATTTTTCGTGTTTGGGGGCATTTTCCTTCTTTCCGGAAAGCATTGCAATCCTACGCTTTCTTGTGAGTGCAACTATTTTTTTGGTGATGTGTGTGTTTTGATAAATTTTCAGAAGCTATTATTGATAAACTATTTGTATTATAATTTAGAAGGTATTTAGATATCAATAATTCACTGCCACTCATACAAAATTGTAATCTATCACTATCGCCTCTAGGTAGTCTACTGATTCGTATACAAGTCCTAGAAAAAACCAAATGTTTAGCGATTAACCTTAATTTCGAGTATATCTGTACATATATATATATATATATATATATATAATTGTTGCATCATGCACTTGCCCTCGGGAGGATTTATTACAGTGAGTGTTTGTATAAGTGCAGGAATATTGCACGAGCCAGAAGCCAACATATTACACTGTTAGTAACAATTCTCATTTTTCTCCTTCCCTTTAAGAAAAAAGTAAAGATCAGTTATAAGAGTAACAAACTCTTCCAAGTCTTACAAACTATAAGGACGAAATACCGGTTATCAAATATATAACTGCATTTAGCTCAACTATGATCAAAATTCGTTAGATGAGACCGATTGCATTTGTTTCCTACTGCGAAACTAAAGCAGGTCTTATTTCTTTCCATGTAAAATATTCTTTGTGAAAAATCTTTTTTTCCAAGTAACCTATGATTTCTTTACATTTATTACAAGAATGCCGTTAATTTGATTTTGATATTCTCATTTAAAACAAAATTAAATTAAGACAAAAATAAATTTTTACCAGACTGAGTAACAGTACCATTTGCTGAGGACCACAATTATTAATGTCGATAGATAACAGGAGTGTTAATGACAAAACAAATGCTTTGATATATTAAAATTATTGTACCTACCACGCTTGTGATAATATTTCAGTTTAGTGCCGAATAAATTAAATATTTAAAACTATTAAAAATATCCTGAGAATGTCGTGTTATGGATTCAAGAAGCAATGTCATGACATTGAACTGTATTACTTCTTCTGTACAGATGATAAATTAAAATATTTATATTTTCCTACCCACCTTCTACACTTCTCAACTTTTCATAAAACCCGCTGTTAAGTTTAAACTTGAATATATTTGTACGGAAATTCTTTGGCAAGTTTGCAAAACCACAAAATTAGCAGTAACAGATTCATTCTTATCTTAAGCCCTGCTAATGAAATTATCAAATAAAGTTTATATGAACATGCTATCAACCGAAAAGAAGATAAATACATACTACACTGAAATATGTATTTAAATCTACTTATAGATATTGATTAAAATTTATAAAATTATTCTTAATAAAAAATGCTGTTGTCATATAAGGCGTGTGTGCAAATTCACCAGATAATGGCCCTTACTTAGCTTTCTGTCCTAAAAGAGTACCTCAAGGTCGCGACGTCACTTTGCTGCTGTCCAAATTTACAGCCAAGGGCACGGATATAAAATAGAAAATTCACTTTAGACAAAATGCCCTTCTCGAATCTTGGGTTTTTTTTTCTTCAATGTTATACTGTTTAAAACATTAAATATGCAAGTGTTGACAACTCTGCATGGCCGCGGAAAACCCTTGCTGTTGATACTTAGAGTTGAATTCGATAGAAAATAAATTGAAGTGTTAACGAAAAAGAACGTCCAAATTCATAAATTAATACTTTTTCAGGAAGGGAACACGAAACTATTAGACACGAAGGGATCAAGGACAAGTGAATAATGTCAGATGATAATGAATTTGGACACAGTCAAAGCTTACAGGAGTATGTGAATAATTCCTGTAATAGAAAGAGGCTGCTGGACTGTTACATTTCATATCAAAATTCCGTTTGTACCCATAGTTTTACAACACTGTGATGTGTAGTTCTTGTTTTTCTAAAACATTTATATTCCCAACACTTGTACTCTTCGTGCTGAGTGCCATCGCTTCAATCGCAGAACTGGCATCCAAATACTCTGCTCTGCTGATAACTTCGTATTTAATACTTATCTGTGTGTGTGAAGCTTAATCTTAGCATGCATTGAAATACTCTTTGAGGACTTCAGTGTCGGATGACGCGGCAGGACATAACACAGTAAACCTGGACCGGGCTTTCAGCGGAGTGTTCAGGAAGCTGGCTGGTGATGTTTCCAGGACCACACAGCAACTCACTGAATGAGACCGTAGAGGTGAGCTCACACTCAGCGCTGCTGTCGTGGGAGATGCAGCCATCTGCCTTGCAGTGCGGCACACACTACAGCTTCAACTGGAAGAAACGAACGGGCGGCGACTCGGGCAAGAACGCCGTGGTGCCGGTGAACGCCACTAGCTACAACGTCACCGGCCTGAGCGCCTGCACTCAGTACAGTGTCACGTACTTCACGCAGGGAGTCAAGGGCAGCTCGTCTGAGAAGAAAACCACGACTTTCCAAACTCTTCTGGGAGGTAACGGTATATTTAAAACTTGATCAGTATTTCCGAAGGCATAACAGAAGTGTAAAGTACGAAAAATATCTACAAATATATAGCACTAAACAAACTAAGACCAGAAAAACATTTTATAACAAACTATTAATTTTTCAGCCTACATATGGCTTTGATTGCTTGTCAAAACATGCATTTATACACTAATAACTGGTTAATTGATCTGATTTCTCCCTAATCGCAGCCAGAATAATCATCTATGCCCCACATTGCCGTCAACTTCTTCCATCGATGAGTTCCCATTCTCATATTACTGCGCGTGGCTCAAAGTTTCCTGGGGATGTTGAAACCTTCCATCTTTCCACTTCAGTTATGTGCAATGCTCTGGTTCTGCTTGCCACTTATGGTCAGTAGAGGATTATTTTTGCATCATCCTATATTCGCAGTGCTTCATCATTTTTAGACAAACATGCTCTCAATTTTAGACGGTTTTTGGGTGACCGAAGACGATTCACTATAATTGAAATTTAAAAAGACCCCCTTCAATTCTTATTTCCGCGTTTTCGTATACTTCCACAATATTTCATAATTAACATTGTCTTTTTTCTAATGACTGTGTGTAGTATTCGTACCGATCAAGTGTAGCATGAAATTGTTACACACATGAAATACATTTATATGTTGTCGTTCTTAATCTACTGTCCATAGCATTTCAGTAACTTCTTATTAAATCACAGAACCACACTTTCTAATTCGTTGCCTGAAGTACTGTAGATGGGTCAATCAGTATTTACTTTAAAGTGTGTGGAAGTATAGATAAGGATTTCATAATTGCCTGACTAACAGCGAGGAGCTATGACACGTTATGTCCAGTTTACAAAAACTGCCAAAATACCGGATGTCCTAAATTAGCATGTGCGTTTGAGAAGGTTCACAGTTTGAAAGCCGCGAGCATATATTTACATCTACAAAAAAATTCTGAAATTCTGGTTACTATTCAAATTGCAAACTTTCATTCCCGAACCCCCNAGACGACTGACCCCCCTACAATCAATCACATTTTCTTAACATTCTCTCCCTCACCTCCCCTACTCACCATGATCCCCTTTCCCCTCAACACCTTATAACACCCCACTTCACTCCTCTTCTTCGTTCATATCGTTGTCTGCTTATCAGCTTTAAGTAGTTACCCCCACCTACCCTCTGTCCATGTTAACCGATAAAAACTAGCAAAATGATTATACTCTGAATTAATTTAATTATTTATAAAAAAAGTTACCGATTTTTTCAACAAGTCTTTAGTAAAGAAGACATCCCAAGATGGTCAAGGTCAAGTTAAATGTTTGAGATCAAATTTCAAACATGGGTCGCGACCCAGCGCCCTTGCGCCAAAGTCCCCTAAATCATTCTACTAGTCTACGTGCAGGAACCACCTAATTAACACTTTGGTAAAAAATGCTGTAATAAATCCCGTACAAGAACATGGTGTATGACACTTATAATGTCGGTTGTGAGAAAAATTTTGTATGAAGAAAAAAGATGATATAGTAAGACAAAGGGTCCACAGTTCGAATACTTACAGGAGTTTTGCATCATTTTTAACGAACTGTGTACGTAATTTTCTGGCTGTTTACGTGCTTATACGTACCTGATGTAAATATTTATGCAATCTCAAAAGTTTAGGTCCCGAAATTATCAAAAATATAAAATTTTCTATTGAACTTAGAGAAAAACAGGCAATTTTCCCCAGTGTTTAGTGAATATTATTGGAATTTATATTAAAGGTAAAACGGAAGTATTAGCCATCGGATATAGGAATCAGAGTGAGATAATAGGATTGCAAATCGATTGATGAACCGAGTTTTTAAAGATTTTTTAGCGATGTTCGTACCGTTTAGTATTCATTTGCAACTGATACAAAGTTTTAAGCAATTTACGAAGGTAACGTATGGCTTCCAGGGCCCTGAGTTTGACCCGAAACGATAAAGAAAATTAATTTTATCTCAGTCATAGAAAAAAAAAATTGGCGACATTCCGAGTGATGGGAAAAATTTTTTAAAACATGTTTAAGAATAAAAAAACGGGAATAACAGAGAAACTATAACAGAAAATCTGATGGTACTGCTTGCATTTGACGCTATAAGGATGGCGTTGGGTATGTGCGAATGCTAGTAACAATTAATTTGTTCAAAATGCCTGCCATCGGCAACAAGACATCGACTGCAAGGCTGTAGAACAGAACGACAAAGAGTAGCATCTGTTTTCTTGTGAGTGGATTCACAGGTGGTCAAAATCACAGCTTCTATGGCAGACATTGCCCGGGACTTTGTGAAGTACACAGTGTTTTTCAGAGTTCCACATGCGATAACAAACTAACGGCATTAAACCATGAGATCTGGGTGGATACTCAACACTTCCTCGTGGGCCTATCCCCTCCTAAAAAATGTTTCATCCACGAGCAACCATCTTCTCGATGGTAACGTGATAATGCACCGTCCTGCTGGAAAAAAAGGCAATCGTCTGGGTAGAGTTGGCGAGCAGCTGGCACAATGTTTTACTGCAACATGGTGCGGCAACTTTCACCTGTCGTCTTTCCATAAGAGATTGCATCAATTACTCTGGCAGACGTACTGTACGACACGGGAAGATAAACTTCTTGCTCCGCCACAATTCAGGAATTTACATCGGCACATTACACACAGTAATGGCGGTTAACAGTTTCATTCGTTTTAACGGTTGCAACATCGAACCAAACAATCACGCCAGTAAAATGTTAGTTAATGTTGCACATGTTCACAGCACGCTCAGAATACTCGACACTCCTATCTGTGTTGTCTTCATCCAATACGCGACGATACATGGGAATGCAGAGCCCGCACCTTACTTGGTTTAAAATGCGACGGACACTTTATTTACTGACACCTGACTCACGCGCAGCTAGCCGTGCGTAATTCGACTTCCCAAGCGAACGTGCAAGTTTGCGAAACGCAGCCACCGTACTTCCTCTTCCTACCGCACAGTCCCTTCTTCACATCACACACATTTCCGCCCCTCTCAAACATGCTACGTAATCGTGGGCATTGTTGTACCACCGTTGTTGCGGTATCTAATCCTGCCCTCTATCGTCTCTGCACCCCAATCGTGTTCTCGAATTTACAGTAACACTTCCAAAATCCTCTTACGTTGCTGGAAAGAGAATCTTGCAAGTTCCGCCATTTATTCTACAGCTGTGTAGCTGCCGCTCATGGCTGCAAACGTAACTGACAACAGCAGAATGGCGACACACGTTCGCACTACCCAATGTTGTTCATGTAGTGTCAATTACACGCAATCCTGTCAAATTGTCTTTAATAGTTTCTCTGTTTTAATAACGTAGAAAGAGCGTAGTCATTAAGTTGTGACAGACGGTATTAAATTCATACCACGTAAAAACTACCTTTCATTCAACATGTTGATGTACAGATAAAATTAGTACATGGAGACTTTCAACAATTGGCTAGGAGGAAATAGTCAATTGCGATTTGAGAGAAATATGTATTGTCTGCTGTAAATCTGAGTGATTTCAATCAGTGATAACAATCAATTTACTATAAATTGAGTTATACTACATCCTTTAATAATTAAATTGCATAAACTGTTAATGATTTTCGCCGATGGGTATATTTTACCAGTAAATCATTACGTGTGAAACGTAGTCGCTTTTACTATTTTAGGGCGAATCGATTTGTGCTGTTTTTTTTTTTTTTGTTATTGATACGTATTCAGATTTAAGTGTGTCTTCTTGTCAGGCTGTAAGGTCTGTACAAGCTGTGGCAGGAGACACAAGTGGGGAATGTCAAGCAAGTTTTGGAGGCAAATCTAGGTATCCTGGTGACACTACACCACTCGTCAGGGCGCCAATTTAACTTGACGCAGGCTTATCTAGGCCCCACGTCAATTAACATATTAAAGGTTCGTAGCGTATTTTGTTAATGTTTAGTGGCACAGACTATAAGATGCCTAGAAGGTTAAGGGTATTGCAATGAGGTAGTCTTTTGAGGTTTTACTTAACTGGATAATTATATTGTCTCGAGTTTGAACAAAAACACATACAGTAACACTTCCGAGGTGTGGTATTCTAATCTATTAGTATTAACTGGGCGACTTCGTGGTGGAGTGGGGCTTCTCTAGGCGGCGACTTTTATACTTAACTCTGTGGTGGGTGATGGTAGGCTGTCATCTGGGGATGAGCTCCGGCGAAGTGGTAGGCCTTGGAAAAAGGCCCACAATCGGTGTCGTCTCCCTGGACTGCGGTTCGGACTCGTGCCCACGTCTTCTCGCGATTCCTTGACGCAACTCTTCCCTCTGCGCGGTGATAATCCCCATCTTCACCGCAAAGGGCTTATATGGTCACCAGCCTCCCCCCTTAAGTGTCGGCACGTGTCTCTATTATTGGGGGGAGGGGGTAAGTTGGTCGAAAGCAGAACAATGCCTTTCAAAACGCGTGCCCTGGTTCCTGAAGGTTGGGGGTGTGACACTTTGTTCCTAGCTTGCTCTGTCAGCTATTATCGGTGCGTTTCCACATTGTCCTGTGGTTTGATAAGGGTGGAGGGGGGTNGGGGCAGGTGGCACCTTGTCCCTAGCTACTCTGTCAGCTATTCCTTCGCGGTGCTTGTTTTCTGAATTCCGGCGAAATACACATAATTATTTTGTGATATCTCGGCGCTCAACTGATCTCACAGACTTGCTAGATGTGCTTTTGCTTGGCTCAGCGATTTCTCCCGCTTTCCTACATATGCACGTAGCACTATCCGGGTGCTCCGGCGATATGCCAGCTCTTACTCGGCACAACCTTGACACGTGTAACTGCGATCCGTTCTGGCTGTTCACCTGCCTCGTGACACATGTGAACTGGCAGGCGCTCGCGAAGGGGGTCAGCGAGGCTTCTACTCAAAAGGCGTTACACGGCACTGGTTAATAACCACTGACACGAAGAGCAGCAGATTTATATTTCGAATTTTAGTAGATGATTCATATCTTTGTTTCAGCTGACTGTTTCTAGTATTTTTAAATTTACTTTCGAAATAGCAACATTTACGTACACGTACCTTTTTTGCAGTAATTACTAAAGCAGTCACTCGATTTAAAATAAAATACAATTATGTCATAAAATTAGACCATATTGCATCTGACACTGCTTTAATGTCCAATTTAATTTTTTTATGCCTGGACACAGTACGTGTAATTTATTTTATATGATTTCAGATGTGGGACCCATAACAAACTTCGACTTCTACTATGTCTCCGATACTCTTAACGTCGATGTAGACTTCCCAGATGACTCGCTGGATTGTCTGAGCACCTTCGTCACTTGCTGGTACGAGACTGGAGGATCAAGAGCACAAGAGCAGTGTGGAGAGAGAACGATATCCTGGGACGATGGTTCATTCAAATCCTGTGTAAACTATACCTTTGTAGTAACTGCGAACATGACTAACCACAAGTCCACTTCCGGTTCTACAACTTATACACCAGGTACGTCTCGTGAAATTTATTATTATCTGAATTATTTTGTCTTGATAAATAATTGCCAAGGAAAATAAACAAGCATGGAAAACTCAACACGAATAATCACAAAATGGGATAATACCAGACTTTATTATTGCAGGTTATTGCAGCTATTCTACAAATTTCACATCTAAAAAATTAGTCAATGAATATGACTTCCAAAACTAATTGATTCAAATTTTTTATTAAATTTATAAATTAGATAAAAATATTGTGGGCATCACAAGAACAATATAGGCAATCGAATTGTGAAATATAATTAAATTATTTAGTTTATTTGCTTTTGATTTATTTTGAGTTAAATACTGATGACCAAATCGTTATACAAATTCCACTACAGTCTTGAAGTATACAGTCTTGAAGTAAGTTTAGGACAGTTACTGGTACATTTGTGACTCAGTGGGAACTCACTGTGAGTTTTACAGTGTATGATTGTAGTTAGTATTTAAAACACGCGTCTGGTTACGTACCACACATTTGTGACATTGTATTGAAGTGCTGCATGGCTGGAAACAAGAAGTCTGAAACTAGGTGTTTTTTGCATTATATACCTTGCTGCGAAATCACAGTGGAGTTATGATTTTAATTTAATTTTATTGCATTGAACCAGTATACTTAGATATGCAGTTTAAATATCATGAAACGAGTATTATATAACATGCATACAACGAGTTGAAATAAGCCATACAATAGTTTATTTACACTTATAACACTGGCCGCGCGAAAGCAATAATCAGAACGAACAAAATTATGCTGAGTACATAGGTTATCAAGCCAAACACGAGAAATGCCACTTAGTAAGAAGCAATGCTGAAATAATAAAGAACACGAAACCAAGTAATGCACAAAACAAATTTAAAAAAAATTTAGTTTATGAATATTTTTTTTTTTGTAATTTATTATTTAAATGATGTGTTAAGCAAATTTTTTCATCAAAAGTGATAATACTTTAAACATAGTTAACGCATTCCAGAAAAAAGCATTTAAAAACAAATAAATTACGACCTTAGAGAGCTCTCAATACAGAACCGCTAAAATAAATGAAATTAAATCGTGATCCTGATGAAACACTTTTAGGTAAATTCGAGATTCTCATAGCGTAGAAACTCAAAAAGAGAATGTGGCCTCAAAAGTCAAACTGGAAAAGTGAGGTCAATGTTATCCAGTAAAAATAAACACACTGTAAAATACAAATAACGGAACGTTAAAGTTAGAACGGCTCGATTACGATAGTGAATAACGCAGCCCTCGGTAGTGTGGTGCATTGAAAAGTAGCATAAGCAGTGTATCAACGTGGAGGGTTAAATATGAGATTAGCATATTATTTAAATCGTGAAATAGCTAGGACATAACTCTCTTTACGTACTACATTTCTACTCTAATTTCATGACGTGAAGGGAAGTGTAAAAGAAAACAAGGAAATCAAGTCCCTGAAACTAATTCCTCCTGGATTATGGGAATATACACAAAACAGACCATGGCATCATGAAAGTGGTAGCAAAAAAAACCTTGAAATGCCGGTAATTTATGCCTAGCAATGTGCATAGGCAGACGTGGGTTTATTTCAGGAATTGCCATCAGATCGCATGGGCAGTGTAAACTGCATGGTGACGCAAGGTCACGAGTGGAAGGGAATGGAATCACATTTGCTGCTAATAGAAAATAACCTGGAATCATTTGCTGAGGTGTAATAGACCACACTGACCACAGTATAGACACAGTGAACAATGTCCTGAAATAATGCTAACCTGACGATGCCCATACGGCACCACTGGTAACAGACTGATAGCAACTTCTGTAAACCAAGCTATTTTGGGAACCAAAGTTAAACTCTGTACTAACTTCAACCACAAATTTCTAAAAGAAATTAGTATTGAAATATCACAATGCAGTATTCCTAAAACAGAAATTTAACTACACTAACTATAAGATCACCACTGTACTGACAATAACGTAAAAAGAACAAAATATGGTCAGTTAAAAAAAATTAAGAACTAATGCACCCAAAATGTTTGTGAAAATCTAATGTTACACATCATTTAAAGTAAAATATTCACAGAAACGTTTAAAGAGTTTAATAATTATGTTTCAAACAGCTTGGAAAATTGTCTAAGGTTTAAACATAGCAATTTCGTAAATACAAAACTAGCCTTCACACCATGAACCAACGTGAGGACTATGGAACTCGGCCAACAACTACCATTTCTGTAGAAAATAACTTCATCCGTCCAACCAAAATAATACAAGTTAAAATATTTTACACCCGCTGTAGACACAATTTTCCACAACTTTGATAGTTTATAGGTTACCAAGAAGTTACCGATATAAATAATGAGCCTACTTTCATCTACATGGATGCAAATAATTTTGATAAATTTCTCAAAAGGTTAGATGGTAGGGGGTCTAATTATCGTTGACAGCTCATTAAATATGGAACCAGGAACAAATGCAATAGTAGTGAGACGGTTGCAAATTCACACGTGTACAACTCGCGACTTAAAACCTAACTCTCTATAAGCATATCTGATACTTCTAATAGCTACTGTCAGCATACAAAGTGTGGTTGAATTTTTGTCAAATTATTTCATGAATATGACAAACTTATCTCTATAATTAAAATTGCTGCTATTTTGAAACAAATGGCTAACCTATTAAAATAATCTAAGTTATCATGATCTACTGCAGTACTAGTTGTGCGAAAAATCTGGAGGGGAATTTGTTGGTTGGTTCCCGAGATATGGTAAGAATGTTAATTTTATCATCAGTTCAAAAGAGGGTCTCCATAAGAATATGTGATGCTTCTAATGGATACTCTCAGCACTCAAAGTTTAACTGAAATTAGTTAAATTGTTTAACAGATATGACAAAGTTATCTAAGCATTTAATTTATATTGCAGTCGTGTAGCAAATAAAGCCAAACACACTAAAAATGTGTACGTTGATGTGGCCTACTGTAGCACTACTTGTGTGCAATTTTCTGCGAGAATCGGTTGTTTTGTCCCTGAAATACGGCATAAGAAGCTANTTCATTAATGGAGAACAAAACGGTTGTGTATTGGCACATTCTATAAACTAAATTTTAAAAATATGCATATGGCCGCAATTTTCAAAATGAGTGCCAGACTTACACAAAATATGTTCGCGTACAACGCCTACCATATTACTACTGGTTTGTCAAATTAGGTAGGAATAGGTCAATTGTTTCCTAAGATACGTCACTACTTTATTTAATCATGTGACATTAGCTTACAAAATGTTGAACAATATTGGCTCTGTGTAGACACATTTGATTGATTTAAAAGACAGTGCCTGCATACAAAGTAAGTTTGAAATGTTTAAAATAAGTATCTTACCTACTTTAAAAATGTCATTTTATATTGCCTACCGTAATACTATTTGTTTGTAAAATTTGATAGCAATCGGTTGGTTGTTTTCCGAGATATGACCAAACTTTATTCATTCGTGTGCCACTATCTTTCAAAATGGTAAACAAAAGATGTTCTCGGTAGAAGTATTTGATAGCTCTCATAAATACTGCTAGAATGCAAAGTAATATGTTGAAATATGTTACATGGTTTCGTAGATATACCACAGTTATCTAAAATGTTTATATGGCCAACATTTTGAAAATAAGTGCCTGACCCACCAAAACATGTCAGTTTACATGATATACTGCAGTATTACTCGATTGCCTAATTTGGTAGGTATTGCCTAATTTGGTAGGTATTGCCTAATTTGGTAGGTATAGGTTGATTTTTTCCCGAGATTGACATACCTACTTTATTTTTCATCTAGTGCGCTCTTACAAAATGACGGAAAAAAGAGGCCATGAGTTGACATCTTTGATAGTGATAATTTATAATTTCAGCATTCCAAGTTTGGTCGAAATTGGTTAAATGGTATAGTCTATATAGCAAATGAACTCTAAAATATTTATATCGCAACCATTTTGAAAATAAGTGTCTTACACATTAAAATTGATAGTGTTAACGTGGCCTACAACAGTATCACTTATATGCCATATTTGACAGGAATCATTTGAGCAGTTGCCGAGATATAATGTAAAATCTTTATTTTTTCATGTTGCACTGTCTTACAAAATTACCTACCAATAACGTTATCACTTCCTAAATTCAACATTTACATTATGCACTCTCAACGTAGTAAATTTGGTTTAAATCCGTTAAATGGTTCCCAAAATATAGCATGATGCCAAACATTTTAAAAATTGCCACAATTTTGAAAATAAGGACCTAAAACTTCACAAGTTATATGTGCTCTCTAAATACTAGATGTGGAACAAGTTAGGTGAAATTCGGTTCACAGGTTTGAAAGTTATTAGGGGGGGGGTGGTCGGGCCATACATTCCAGACAGACATTCAGGTGATCGTATAAGCCTATCTTGCCTTCGAAAAGTAGGATTAAAATACAGATACAAAAATTATTCGGCAATGTAAGTATTTGCTCTATAAGAAAAAAAAACACATGAACCAGCAGTATGCAATGTCAAAAATTTGGCCAATTTCCATGTTGTAGCAATCACATTATCACGTCTGAATATATGGAGTCTTCCAAATATGCGGGAAGTAATCGGGTTGTGGATAGCACACCCCAAAACAACACAAAATGTCTCTGAACTTATGTCCTGAAGTCAAAAGTTTCCGAGTTACAGACCTTCCAACATTGTACCACACCTGTTGGTAATAGTCGATCTTTTACGAGGCGTGCCTGTTAATGTGATCTGCTGGAATAGTGATTGTTGTTACGTGTCTCATGCAGGTGGATAGGCTGTGTAGGATTAATCGCCTGGCCTGCATGCTCCCTGGATCTTAATTCACTGGACCATTACCTGTGGGGCATCTCAAGACCATAGTTTATACAACTCTAGTTCCAGACATGGCAGTTCTTCGCTAGCAAGTGGAACAAGGTTGCCAGCATATAAGTGCTATTTCTGGAGTATATGAACGTACCAGACAATCAATGACGTGGCGCATTCAGGCGTGCATTTAGCACAAGGAGGGCATTTTGACCACTTCTTGTAGAGTGATGTATCACTGCTGGTAAACGAAGATGACTACAGCTATTCGAACTAGAATGTGTCAGGAAGGCTGTCACGAATACATCCAGTACAACATTGGAAGGTCTGTAACTTGGAAACTATCAACTTGAGGACATATTTTTGACAACAACATTTTGTTATTTTGAGGTGTAAAATCCACTCCCCGATTACGTCCCACATATTTGGGAATATCGTGTATATTTAGTAAGAATTTGCAAAAATCACAGTTTAGTCATGGGTCACAATTTTAGACGCGCACTATCAAAAAATATGTTCTAATCATTATGCCTTTATTTATTATCTTATCTACAATTGGTTGGTACACCCTCCCCCCACGATGACTATGACCCTAGAAGTTGAGTATTTGCTCGGTAGTGAAATGAAAAATGGCTGCTGGGTGCTACTGTACTCGTATTTTGTGTTTAGGACACACATGGTTGAAAGGAAAATTGGGCACACTTGGCTAAGGAGGATTTTCTTTCGATTGTAAGATGGATTTGGGATCCTGGAGATAGTATTTTTCCGAATTTGTTGTGATTGAAGTAGGTGGTTATTTTACTATTAGTCATGAGTTGGGCCATCACCCATTGTATTGTGAGGAGTGGATCCAGATGGGACATGCTTAGATGAGATGTGGAATGACATGCAGTTGGAATACTATCAATTGGTTGCTGAGTATGATGCCAATGAGGATCGCAGTAAAACTGCAATTTGCTAAAGGATGTCTCAAACCTTTCTATAGATGCTGTCAAGTTCCAAGCCTATGTTTTGGTACTCGGAAATTCTCTGCGGATATTTCTCTGGAGTATAAAATGCAGCGTTAATTGATCGATGTAAACACACCTGACCGTTATTTTTATCATTAATAAGTGCTGTCTTGCTCTTATTTCCCCTCGCAAATCGATGTAGGAAGAGCCACCTAATAGGGTACATGCGTTTATTCAAAGTTAAGACTCATTATCCGAGATCAAGTTCCAGCCACTTCCCCTGCCTTCAATTTCCTTCATTTCGCTTTGTGACTTTTGAAAATCCTCAACGAGATACTCTTAGAGATCAGTTGATCGGAATATCTCTTTGTTCTTTGTTTTAAAACTAAACTCTTCTACAAGTTTTATGTTTTCATAATTACATTAAAATCTCAAGTTCGCTTTTAGATGTGGATGCATTTATAAAATGTTCTCAATGTTGTCTCTGATCTGGCTTCTTATAGATTATAAGAATACTGAAGGATCTTTGTTATCTTCATCAATAGGGACAAAAAAATTTTCACACTGGTGTGCAAAAATATGGATGAAGTAGACATAATGGTATTAACATAGTGGAACGATCAGGCAGATCTGACCGAGATACCAATCAGGAGATCGTCTAAGGTCTGCATAGTATATCATGCGCATATACGTACATAGCATGACTTAAAGTGGGGGTGTGTGAAGAGAATAAAGCACGAACGCTATGTACATCATTGCAGTGGATGATGTTGCTCAGATCATATCAGGTTGAACAACCTTAAGTTGATATCTGATGTCTGATATGGCAAACACACAACCCCGTAAACGACATCTGGATGATTTTACCCGAGGTCGAAACATTGAGAAGTTGGGAAAATGGCGAAGTGTGATTAAGGAGTTCGGAATAGCATACAACATCGTGTCACAAGCTTGGGTGGTATTTCGAACGACAGCACCATCTGTACGAAGGTTTATTAGTGGTTGTCCACAAACAGCCATGGTGACGGAGTTTGGGTATATTGTCGTACAGGCAAGACTATCGACGGTAAACAGCAGGTGAAATCTCAAAATACATGCAACACAGCATTGGAAGCTCTACATCGCATTTTGCCGTGGTCAGGAGACTGCATACAGCTGATTTGTTCTCTCGGCCACCAGTACGGTATGTGCCATCAGTACCTGTCTACCTGAGACGGCATTTGCTGTGGTGCTGGGAAGGCAAGGGCTGGGGAGCTCGGTGGTGTGGTCGAGTGTACCTTTCAGATAAGAGTCGATTTAGTCACTAGTGAGCGCACCCAGTTCCTGAAACAAAATCCAATCGAAGACTTGCAAGAGGTTGTTGTTGGGAGACGCCCGGCAGCATGTCGACGGCTGCCAGAAATTTTTTTATCGACACTACACAAGAAATATTTCACGATGCCTTAAGAACTCGTCGAAAACCTAGAACTGCGCGTGAATAGATGGTGCACATCCTAAATTGCCGTTTGGGATGATCATGTCCCCCTACTGAGGACTGCATTACTATTGGCTGCAACGTCTCACATGGCATTTTCATTCTTCTGGCTTGCTGTGCTCGGATCCCATTTATAAATAGATGTACTTTCCTTCCTCCGAATCCCTTTCTTGGTTAGTAAAGTTAAAATTTCCCATACTCTTATATCTCTACGGTGTTATGGTATGCCTTGTGCTTATTTGAAACACTTGACGCTATTCCCCACCTGTGTGATACAGGATGGTTTATAAGATCTGAGTTAATTCTACTAGGCACCGACTATAAGGTGCCTTGAATGTTGAACAGGGTGAATAATAATGTCATCACGTCTTGGTTTTACAGGTTTATTTGACGGGAATTCATACCCACATTCCCGGAAGTTTTGCGGAAATTACACATACTTTCTCGGCACCTTGTGCTGAGAATTAACACATACATTACTGACCCTGCGAGTTCTGGGCATGAAGGGCTGATTACAGGGCTCTGACTATGTTTCCGACAGCTTGGCGGGACACTAGCCGATAGGACACATCCCTGAGTGGCGAAGTGGGTACTTATCTGTATTTGTTGCTGGGTTCTGGTGAGTTGGGTGGTCCTGTTACATGCCCTCGGACTGGCTGTCGTTGGCGTGCTGCACTCAGCTGGCTTTCTCCTTCAGTGCTGGCTGACTGACTCCCTCGTCCTCGCGAGGGACCCCTTGAGGGCCCCCACCCCGGCATCCACCTTCTCGGCGCCGGGCTGCACTGGACTCAGCTTCCTCTCGACATGGCTCTCCTCGTTGAAGCTCACCACTTGACTCCCGTTCTCGGCGTAGGGTGTTGTAACTGACTCGGCTGACATCTGCAATCCGGCTCCCAATGGGTGACGCCATGTGCGTCCTGGTGTGGTGCTTCCGAGCGCCACGCCACCTGCCGCTTGTCGCTATCCGGCGACGGGGTATCACTGACTGACTGAACTCAGTGAACTTACTCTCGCACGGCGCCCCGCGGTGCGGGAAATTACTGGTTGTCTGCCCGATATGACTGACCCCTTAACACGGTCTCTGGTTGACTCTGCCAGGGCCCGAACCCCGGCCTCGGTCTGCGATATCACTCACCCGATTGACGCACTGATGCTCTGATTAAACTGACTAACTGACTGATGTGACTGATTGACTCGGGTGGGGTCCGATCCCCCCGGCCTCGGTTAACTGCTGCACAGACTTCCTCTCTCGGTGACGCGACTGACATAACTGATTGGGCCAACTGCTCTCACGTAACTGATGCCCACTTGTCTCACAAATTGGTTTTTTAAACTATTTCCATCCCCCCTTAGAACCTTACACCTGTCTTCCCTTGTTAGGGGAAGAGGAAAGGGGGAGGTGCTGAACAAAGGCTACTTCCTACACATGTCATCGCTCTTGTTGGTGGAGGGGGAATGTGGTGACCTGCTGTGCCACTGACAAACTCTGTCAGCTGTTTCTGCGGTGCGTGTTACGCTTCAGCACGTGTTTTTGACGTGGGCGGAAATCGTTAGAGTATCTGATCCTTTCTTTGGTGTGTCCAAGTTTCACTGGGTTGCTAGAGAGGGGTGGGCGTCCGAGGTAACCTTGACATATGTATGCTCCGGCCTGCCTTCGCCACAGGCGTTAATTGCTGCCGCGTGTCTCGAGGCAGGTGGCTACTAGGAGGGCCCTTGCGGGAAGGGGTGGCGTATGGCGTGCATTGTGACAGCTGAGCTTCTATGTTTATATGGCACGCGTCACTCTGTTGCGTGATGTTACACATAAAATTTCCCAACCTTAATTTGTGACACCGGATTAAATTGTTATGTATACGGCTTTGTTTTCCGATGATTTTATTGTTGTCAAATGCTATATCAATGTATTTATTATTTGTATTACAAAAAGGACGAAAAGTGTGCCTTTATTTTTCATGCATAATCTCGTCCTCGTTCAAAAGAAAAGAAATCTAGTTCTTCAATGTTTTATTTTAGTTGTTTCAAAGCTGATTTAAAAAATTTTTTCCCAGTTCATTTATTGTTTTTCGGAAACAATTCAAATATATTTCCAGGGTTTATCATTCAATTCTCCAAAAATTGGTTTGTTTTATAAGAGTTTTTCTTTTTGGATATAATTACTTAAATATCGCAAATTAAAACTAAGATATTTAAAAATAGCATGAAATTTGTCGAATTTTATGTATTTAAAATTTCTATAGTAATCTAAATTACACTTAAGGAAGAGGTTTATATTGATTTTGAGGATGTTGTTTATTTATGTGTGTTCCTAATTGATATGTTCCTGGTCCTCACAAGTGTACTCTATTTAGTGGGAAAGATATGTATTTAAGAGAAAATATAAAATATGTAAGATATCTTAGCCCCTTAGAAATTTATGATGGAGTTATAAATTCTACCTCAAAATATATTAGTTCTCTCAGAATTTCTCATAAGATATTTTGCTATTTCTGAAAAGAAAATAATTACTTCAGAATTTACAATGAAGTCATTATTTTCCTAATTTCTGCCGGAATTATATCAGAACCTTAGTTTCTACTCAAGGTATTAGTATTATTTTAGAATTTTTTATAAGGGTCTTATTTCTTGAACAATTCTTCAATTGTCTTAGATTTTATCAGGTATTTGGGGCTTTCAAAATAAGCTTTAAATCTTCAACATTTCGTATTAGAATCTTAGTTCTTTTCGAAAACATATTACTGATTGTTTCCTTTAGAATTTCTTAACGTACTTCTTTTCTCTTCTTTCTTGCTTTTTTGGACAAGTTCTTATATTGATTAGATAGACAGTTTTTAAATAAGGGAAAAAGTTGATAATATGTTTTGATATTGTGGTTTTGTGACTAATTTGGATGGACAGTAATATTAATATTATTTCAGGTCCCGATATTCTAGTGTCAAGAGTAGCACCTCTCTCACAACTCAACTTCTTTTATATGGAGTTGTAATTCTATCATTGCATGCTTGGCCTGTCATCCTTGTAATTTGTAAAGGCCAGTCTCTCTCACGAATGATAGTGTAGAAAGACCCGTAGGAGAATTAAATGGCTCTTGTCCATCGAAATTAGTACACTCTTGGTTGATGATGCTAGAAAAATGTCCCTCAGACCTCAAATGAAAAAACGCCCTAAACATACGACACCAACCTCGCTAAGGCGGGGGCGGGGGGTGTATTTGTGTGGACAGCTCATACTGACTGCTGCTGAATAATACAGAACCTACCAAGAATTACGGCATATCTGACACTGAAAAACAACATCATAATCATTAATGAGAATGACATCGCTCATTACATTTGCTCTTTTGTACACCGCTGTACACATTACAAAGTTGTGTTCATTTACGCAGGTCCAGCGAGGGTGGCTAACCTGACAGTGAAGGAGAACGCCACCGCGCAGTCAGTCAACCTGACGTGGGACAACCCGCCCACCAACCACCTGTGTGCTGAGTACATCCAGGTGACGACCACCAGAGTCGAGGACGGCAAGACGANCCGCCCACTAACCACCTGTGTGCTGAGTACATCGAGGTGACGACCACCAGAGTCGAGGACGGCAAGACGACGCAGGTGAAGCTTCCCAGCGACGTGACAACGATCACAGTGGCCGACCTGGATCTGTGCACAACCTANAGAGTACATCCAGGTGACGACCAGCAAAGTCGAGGATGGCAAGACGACGCAGGTGAAGCTTCCCAGCGACGTGACAACGATCACAGTGGCCGACCTGGATCTGTGCACAACCTACCTCTTCGAGGTCAAGCCAGTGCAGAGCGGCGTGGACTCTGGGAGCGACTACCTCGTTCGATACACAACCTCCTGCGGCGGTAGGTATACTCCATCTCAAGTCTTGCCGCTCACACGTTTTTCTTACAGGGGTGATATCTGGAGAATAATTTATAGAAAAATTGGTTGTTTATTGCTTTAATCAATATGTAATGTTGTAGTTCGTTCGCTGTTAATTGGGAATTTTGAGTTCAAACTATGAAAAAATCTCTATATGCTCTCAGTTAAACTTTGAGGAATATGCTCGAGTACAGCACGGGAAGAACTTGCATTAAAATATAACAGGTTCGAATACAACTACACATTTTCGACATATTTATCAGAATTTCGTAGAAAAAAAATTACAATGAAAATTTTTGTATATAAAAATAGAAGTTTCTTATATTAACTCAAATAACTCAATCGATTGTGCATCCTGTTACGTACCTACAAAATCAGATTTTTTTGGAAAATGGCAAACTCAGTATTCCGTTGGCTGATAGCTGGGAAATGATGAAAGTGAGGTGTAATGTTGACTAATAGGATAGCATTAAGTGACAGTGGTTAATAGAGTATGGTGTGTCTACAGTGGTTGTTATAGACGATTTACTTCAATATTGTATTTAATGGCAGTAAAAGTTTGCCGTCTTCAGAGTGTTAATGTAGGCTCTAACGAAACTTCTACTATAATTTTGCTAAAGAATTAGGAAATGCCATTGAACATTTTAATTTCAGCAGGTGATTCGAAAACGACTCTGTGTGGCCAAAAGTATCAGGACACCCTTTTATGTCTGTTCTTAAAGTGCCAGCCAGGCTGCAGGTTCTCCACCCAAATGAGGTTGTTAAATATTTAACCATTCGACATCAGATTTCTTCTAATATCACGCACACAGATGACGGAATTTGTTTCCATTCTTACTGCAGAATGGGGACTAGTTCAGATCTATCTGTTAGTGGAGTTTGTCTGGAACACAAACTATGATCCAGATTATTCCAAACATGATCTATCGTTTTCAAGTTGTGGCTTTGAGCGGAGCAGTAAATAAGACCCATCTCATTGTCTTCAAGCGACAGGAGAACGGCCGATTTCAAACTTTTGCCATAGCAGGAAACATATTACTCAAAAGTCTTGGTAGTACACAAATAATTCTTCAAGCCATCGACTTTAACTAACGGCCCAAACCCAAACAAAGAGAAACGAACTCGGACCTTTATGCTTTCGCCTCCAAATTTCATTGCTGACACGATGCACTAATTTAAATACAATTCGCCAAGCATCTGCCAGTCACAAACATTCTATAAGTGCCAAATTATGCAGAGCGACTGAGAAATTCATTAAATTCTTAAACATTTCTTCCACTGCTCCGGAGTTCAAAGATGGTGTAGTTTGCACCAATCCAAACTACGTAGCGCATAGTTGCATGTGATCATTTGCTTCCTGGTAGCGGCACAATCATGAACACTAAATATTACCACTTTTGGATGAACAGTACTCTTACTGATTTGCAACGGAAGTCCTCTGCACTCATTTTGACATGGCTATACGACGATTCGTTCGCACAACACAACAGTCTTCAAGAGTTTTCCAGTCACGGTTTGTTAAGTACCCCGGACCTAGGGCGATGCTCGGAGTCACTGCTTCCATAATGCTACCACTACCCAAACCCATCGTTATATGTGGACCGACACATTCAACAGCGGAGAAATCTCTTTAATTGAATGCCCGAATTCAAGGACCACTAAAATTTTTTGTCAATTTAAAAGCATGCAGCACTCTCCGTTCATTCATTACGACAGCAGACACGAGTACGGCGTTAGAACATTTTATACCTTCTCTTATGTAGCGTCGTACTGGGCAAGATCAATGGAAGCCAAGGGCCGCCTCTTGTCTTTTCACCGCACAGTACATGTACTAGGGCGTAAAGATAATTTGAAAACTCGCCAAACCATCATTTATATTTCACCTTATGTAAACGGCGTGATAACATAAAAGTGCAATTGTAATGATCAGTTTAGGTATGTGTCACAGGTTTGTAGAGTATCATATAAATGGGTCTGCCCACCTGAAGCTTTAACTGCGTTGCAGAGTATTGGAAATAAATAAATATGTAAAAGAAATGGTTAAATGTGCACCCAGTGTGCTGATTTACGAAAAGAATACACGCTTCAGATTATGCCTGTGCTCCCAAGACATCACACACATCAGAAACACCATTTCGGAACACTCCATCGTAGCTAAAAATGTTTTTTTTTGAAGCTATGTATCTTAAAATATACGAGCCAGATACATACAAGAACGCATGCAGATCGTGCTCTGAACATTGCAACAGAATTTTCGCCAATAAATTGACGGGGTCACTGTTTAAAGTTCCGTATGTGCACGTTGCATAATGAGAGCACTACGCGCTGGTTCAAAGCCTTGTGTGTAGTGGCGATGGCGCACTTGATGTGTGTGACAACGTGGTTCTTATCGCCACGGCACTTCCATGTCTCTGACGAGGAAAATAGTCTCTAGTAGGTGGGTCGCTTAAGACATTTTAACAAGTGCGACAGCATTTTCGCACTCATGAATATTTATTCTTATTCACAATACAATAGTGTTTTCGGTATTAGAGGATAAAGCCTTTAGGTTAATCAATATATTTAGGTTACGCACAAATACTGTAGGTTCTTCGATAGAGAAGTATTTGCTACTCGAGATTTGTAGCCTAAGGACTTAATTTGAACGGCTGAATATATCAGTTAATGAGTTGAGTGAAGTGGGGAGATTTGGGCGGCTCTTAACATCGAGGTCTCGAGAGCCGAAGAGGGTGTGGTGAGGCGAGTATAGAGCAGCGCCGGAATGCAAAGGCGGGGGAAAAGGGATATCCCCGAGAAAATCCGCCGATCAGCGACATCATCTGGTACGATTCCCACATGCGATAACTCGGGAACGACACCGCCGGAATCAAAAACGGTTCACCTAGGTGGCATGCGAGTAGTCTGGCCATGACACCACCGTGGCCCCACAATCAGTTAGTAAGTAGTAGATAAATTGCAGTGGTAATCAATTCATTTATAAATTTGCATATAAACTAATGATCGAGTTGATTAATGCTTACTATTTTCCACAGTTTAATTTCTTGTTATAGCATATATATATATATATATATATATATATATAAAGTATATTTCCAAATTTGTGTGTATTTTATAAATTGTTGCTAACTAAAAAAAATTTCTTTTTTTTTCAGGTACTTGATTATCTGCATTACATAAGTCAAGTCTTGTGATATGAATGTACAAACCAGTTAATGAAAATGTAACTAGCGAGAGAAAAAATGTGGCAATGAAGACATACCTGTAAGCCTACTTGTGTTGCGTTTATTGATTGGTATATAAGTGCCTAAAGATTCCCTTTGATAATAATTTTAACGTCGCATTTCGCTTTTTTACAGAGCCTGTGCTACTGCAGATATCATAATACATGAACACATACTTAACTGAAAATTTACCACAACGAATACTCTTTTTTCGGCTGAGTTTCTCGGGATAACTTGTGAATGTTTACTATCGCAGGTAACGTGACTTCTAAGCCCCGACATCGTCTCAGTGCTTATTCTACAGACAGGAAATTTGACTGACTTTTTTTATAAGCGTCGTTTATTCTGTATTCGTAGTGCAGATGTCAGTCTTGGTTTAGAACTTAACTTTGCCAGAATATGCACCGGGATCCTCAATTCATGAGGCTCGACTGAATACTTTCGTTCATCACAAGCTTTAGAACAATTTTTTTTTCTGGGCGATACCCAATTACTTTGCATGTCTAGATTTATGTCACACAAAATTTGTGGAATATCATTACGTTTGACAGATGGAATTTCGGTTCTTTTTTTTCTAGGTTCCCCATTTTGATTTCTTTAGTTGCATTATAATGTTTCTTGCCCAGACATTCAACTAAATTTTATTACAGTGCTTCTTATAGGTTATTAATCATTGTGGAGAAATTTGTAAGTATCTCAGAATGAAATACACTTGTTTTAAAATTGTTTAATGTTTCGTAAATAAATATAAAATAATTTAACTGTAAATGTTCGCGTAGGTGTTTAGGAATATGTTCTAAGAAATTCAGATGTTATATCTTGCTTATCTAATATAACATATTAGAATATAAACAACGACTTATTTTTGCATTCACCGAAATAAATTATCCCTTCATTGACCTTAAGAAATAAATAATTATTTCTTGTAACTTTTAGAAAAACTTTCCAAATTATTTGATTAAACTCTTAGCGCAAACATAATTTTCCTAATAAAATTAAGCCATAATTTTTGTAAAAAAGTTTTTAAGTCAATAAATTAGTTTTACCATAACTACTTTAACAAGAACTACACAGAATTTTTCCCCNTTGTAAAAAAGTTTTTAAGTCAATAAATTAGTTTTACCATAACTACTTTAACAAGAACTACACAGAATTTTTCCCCATTTTTTAACAGTAATCAAAACATTAGGAAAAAAGTTATCGGTTATTCATTTAATAAATATTTTTTCGTTACAACTGACAATATTTTATAAGTTAAGTAATACTAAGACAGTTTAAATAAAATTCGTTATGGATTTATTTATTAACATCATTCAGGAACTTAATTTTATTTCATATAAATTTTGTGATTCCAAATTTAAACAGCAATGAAAAAATTATTGAGTAATATCAAAACCACAGTTATTTACATTTATAGTAGTTACAACTACCATATATTTTGATCTTTTAGAAAAACATTACATTTATGTTAGAAACTATAAATATGTATTAATTACAATTAAAATCCCGACCGACGCCAGTTTATATTTACTTTAGAATTGAAATAACACATAATTTTATCGATAAAAATTGAATATTATAATTAAATATTATTTAAAATTTACGAAAGTGATTTAAGGCCAAAAAAATTTACATATGAACCAATTGTTGTTAATAATCCTATCATTTTTATTATATTTAATAACATATATTTAAAGGCGTTTTTCAGGTTTTATGTTTCGAAAGTTTGTTGGTGGTAAAAAATAGATTACATTTTCCTAAATATTGTTATTTTTTAATTTTACTACACCTAAATTATTTTCAATATAATGTTTCTACAAAAGTTTAAAACTCAGAAAATTATGCAGTTGTTTACTTTATCTTATAACGCCCAATAATTTATATTTTCTAAAATATTCATTTTATAAAAAAGTGATTTTTTTACTTTTAAACTTCAATTAGGAAAATTTCAAGTTGTCACTTTAATTAAATATGTTTTTCAGTATCGGTATTTGTTCTTTAATAAATATTATTATTTAAAACAGTAACATATTTTTTAACTTTTAACTTTTTTATTAAATTTCATTTATTAACTTTTTTACTGTTAGTCTATAAAAATGTATTTTTATCATACTAATACTTATTTTTATAATATCACCATTATTGTCATATTTTGATTACACTTAAAAATTTTTTTACTCATATACAGTCAGTAATTATTTTAATATGTTTATAAATATTTTCTGTTAATGTATTATGTGTGCAACTATATATATCATGATAATATCGTTCAATATTAGTTTCATACATGAGATTCAGAACCATATACACATACTTATTAATTTTCAATAAATCCAGAACTGACAAAATATACATAGCTTTAAATATTTAATTTTTCAAAATGTATTTTAAATACATTTTTGTTGAATAACCCTTTGGTGTGACTTTGATTATACTGTTAATTTTTTACATGTTAAGAAATGTAAATTGATTTGAGATCATCTTAGTTTTCAATATTTTCCATAGTTTTATAAAATTTTTGATTGTTAGCAATTTATAAAATTCTTACTCAAAATCATTTCCTGCTCTTGTTATGAGAGCTGTTATTAAATTCGACTATATAGATTTAAAACAATCCAATAGTTAATATTTAAAATTTGTATGGGATTTTTATAATTTTGAATACTAATGATAAAAAGCTCTTTTAAATTTTCATATATGTATAATGCATATTTATTGTATGATATTTTAAATTATTGTGCGTTATCAATATCATGGGTGATGTTATTTTCTCGGGATAAGGACAATAATTTCATAATTAATGGAAAATTTTCTATATATTCAAAATCAACTTCCAATTTGTATATAATATTTTTATTTTACTTCATATTTGAAATATAAATTTGTAAATATTTAAACTTAAGTTCTTAATAATATAATTATTTAAATTCTATTTAGTAAATTTTGGGAGAGTGCTCATCCATATAAATGGTTTGCATCAAAATATTAAAATTAACATGAGAGTATTTATTCCAGAATTGGGTAAATATTAATCGTTAATTTAACGTATATTTTTACAGAAAGTTTCCACATTTTGTTATTTTTCAATAAATAAAATAGCCTCATAAACATGTTCCCACCTAGCATAAAACATCCACCGCATATTCTTATTACATTAAAAATATCTTAGTCATCAAAGTCCTGAAGTCAATCTTCAGGATATCCTTCGGATATCTAGTAGTATATATCAATTTTTACTACTTCCTGGATAACCATTTGATGTTACAAAATGTTTAATGGCTATTACTTATGGTAAGTGTCTAAATAAAAAGATGTCCATATGATATCCACAATATCTATATAATGTTTTGGATACTAGGCAGACATTTGAATATTTTTTGGCAGTCTTGTAGATGTAACTTTGCTATTCCTGAAAGTTCCTGTACATCCTGATGATCAGAGAGTTACATACATTGGAAATTCTTTGGATATCTGTGTGCTATATGGGTAATAAACAAGATTTTCTTTTATTTTCTTATCACAGCATTTAATTACTGTCAAGTCCCAAGACGCTTAAGAATCGTATCACTTTATGTATGTTTATTCAAAATTTCTCGAAAACATTAGCGGATAGTAAAACAACAGTTTTTAAATGTAAATAATAATAGTTAAGTAATTGTTTTGTGTTATATCACTTTAAAATGAATTTGGCATTATTTNACATGATTTAACATTATTTAATATATCAAATATTTAATAAATTATAAAATATATTATGCAGTATTTTATTAATTTTAGCAAATTGAAATATATTGGTAAAGTAAAAAAGCTTCTGAACAAGGGAATTAAGTACATCTTTGAAACCTTTTTAAAACTTTTCATTTTAGTATTTGATAAATTTCATTATTCGTTTAATAATTAAACTACAATACAAAATGTATTGAATAATTATATTTTTCATAAATTAAGTATGTGAAATAAATAACTGTACTGATTTTAGAGCAAATATGAAAGACTTCTGTAAGAAATTTTCATTGCACAGCCTACAAAGCACCAACATGGATAAACAGAGAATAAATTAAGATCTACAATGCTGGAATGCCTTGCGAAAAGATTGCAATAAATGTTATCTGACCATTCACTTCCAGTGGTGCAGGGAAATGCTGTGCTGGCAGATTTTTTCATCAAATGGCCTGAGGTGTGAGAATTTCTTAACAAAGAGGCTACAAAAGTAGCAGAGACTCTATTAAATAAGTTTGTCAGTATATTTGACACCCCACTAGAGCTGCATTCCATTCGGTGCAGGTACTTCGAATATGATGCTGGACTTCACGAAGGTGAACAGGCGGTGCTCTATTATTCATTAAAAAAAATTGTAAATGTGAGGGGGCGTGTCGTGTGGTGTAGAGGATGATCAACATCATGTACAGGATTCAGCATCACTCTCGTGCCAAACTAAGATCGTGCATCTGGACTGCCTTGTGCTGGAATGCTGGGGCCAGAAGATACCTATTCGGGACGATCAGTTCTTCGAGAGCGCAGTGTTGGTGTAATGAGCTGCCTCTACTCCAGGCTGGAAGTGTGCGTGGGCCTCGTCGGCGTCAGGCCTGGCCCTATGCAAGTTCACGAATTCCATCACAAGGGAAGGACTAGAAGTTCAAATTGATTGTATTAATTGCCACACAATGTTTGGCGAAAGACACAGTTAATTTAAACTGTCAGAATAATATAGTTATACCACTGCGACTGAACTTCATGTGGAGGAAGGTGATTTGACTAGATCCTTTAAAAACGTGGGTCATTCCAGAATTGGCGTGGTAGCTGTGTGGAGATGTTCTAGGGTGGAGCTGTACATATAAAAAAGTCGTGGGGTCAGAGCGGAGCAGTGTGGTGTGACTGAGTGGTCTCGGTAGGCAATGAATTCGTGTATTAAGATTCCGCTTCGCCTATTGTGCAGAAATTCTTCGTTCGCGTCAATTTCAGTTTCAGAGGTATTATTGGAAATGTTTGATTATAGAAAATTTACGATTTACTAGTTGTTTGTATTTTTATATCTAATTCTCACTGTGTGTTACTTCCTGCTTGCAAAAAGGCCGAAATGTTTGAAAAAAAATATTAATATGTTCCTGACTTTGCAACGAGCAGATAACAAATAATGAATATTAAGTACAAAATATTAAAGTACTCATAAAATGTAAACTTTCTATAACCATACGGTGTCAGTTATTACTATGAATCCGAAATTTTGACACAAAAACGAAGAATTTGTGCATAACAGGTGAAATCGAGCCTTAAGAGAAGTTTGTAACAAAGTTGATACTCGGAAACACAGCCGAGACGACTCTTTATTGTGTGCGGACCACCTTGCGTCTCCAAGGTCGGTACAATATTCTAAAATTTTGTGCTTTTTGTACTTTTTTAATTTATAAAATAATTCGAAAATTTAAATTAAGATAGTTAACAACGACTTCAGTGGCTTAGTATCAGTAGTTCATATCCGTCGGATTAATAGCTAACCACCGCCACAATTACAAAAAAAAAAAAATCTCTGAAACTAATTTAAGCTACTCACCCTGCGATCTACTTCAGGGTTTGAGAATAAACATAAGCAATATTTTACTTAGACTAATAACGACATACGATGCTTCAGATTTTCAACATTAAATTTCCAAGATACGTCTGGAAATAGGGACACACAAAAATACAGTATTCAAAAAGATAATTCAAATAACTCCACAATTACCATTTAAAGTTAGTTAGCTAATGTCTCTGACTGGAACGTGACCAAGTTTAAAATTCGGTCAACTGGTTTTCTAACCCGTATTTCACAAGGAAACTCACAACTAGCACTAGCATCGTCTCCTAGGCATCATCAAAAAACCATGGCGTAGGCAGAGATTTTTATGGGAGGGGGAAGGGTGGTTAATTGACACAACAGCACTTAAAAATGTTTAGCTGAAGAACAACAGTATTTGTTAACGCCTTTCTGATTTAATATTTTTACTGGCTTATCATACATTTTTATTTACCAAATTTCTCATTTTGCTGATAACTAACTATATTTTTCCTTCTTTCTATATATGTCCTTCATATTTCGAAGGGTTAGGGGGTGTGAAAGGTAGAACCCGACTCCCGTTCCCCTTCTTATCTATGTTTATGCCCCTTGTTTAGAGGAATCTGGACAATTGTCATTTATGGGGAGCGTCTATAACGGCGGTGAAACACAATTTTCCGAAGTTTGTGATACTTGAGGAATATTGGGAGGTTAACCGAAAGTTTGTAGATACGCTCCGGTTCATGGCCCAAAGTCTGGCGTCTCAGGCCAAGTTTTTGCCACCTACAAAACTTATTAACAAAATTGTTCAGTGCCGGCCTCTCATCACGAGCAAAGACGTCTTCCCCTATGATTATGTCGACAGCTGGGAGAAGCTGGACGAGCAGTTGCTGCCTCTGAAAGAGGCTTTTCACAACAAGCTGATGGGCTCTGGGATCAGTGAGGAAGAATACGCTCACGCCCAGACGGTATGGCAAGAGTTTCCCTGCACTAGTCTAAAGGAATATTCAGAATTGTACTTGAAGACGGACGTGCTAATTCTGTCAGACGTCTTTGAAAATTTCAGAAATTGGTGTATTTCTAGATATCGACTGGACTGTGCACATTACGTAAGCGCGCCAGGGTTCGCTTTCGACGCCATGTTGTGAATGACGGGGGTCGAGCTAGAGCTTCTAACCGATTACGGCATGCACACGTTCGTCGAGGAAGGGATCCGTAGTGGCGTGGCCCAGAGCGTGAAGCGTCATGCGGTGGCGAACGACACCTACGTGCCGAAAACATATGATCCCAGCAAGCCTTCCATCTTCTTACAGTACCTCGACGCCAATAATCTGTACGGCTGGGCCATGTCGCTGCCATCGCCAATACGCAATTTCAGATGGGCCGTCACCAATATCGACGAAATGTCCGTGCCTGAAGACGGGGCGACAGGTTATATCCTAGAGGTGGAAGTCGAGTACCCAGCAATCCTGCACGTCGAACATCGTGATGTACCATTTCATCCCGTCAACCAGTGCCCGCCCGGCTCGAAACAGCCAGATCTCCCAATGGCCCTGTAAGACCAGAAAAATTACATCATCCATTACCGTAACTTAAAAAACAGGCTCTCGAACATGGATTGAAGCTTACGAAAATTCACCGCATGCTTCAGTTTGACTGGACTGCATGACTGAAACCTTACATAGATTTAAATACTGCAAAACGTCAGACAGCCACCAACGATAACGAGAAAGAATTTTTTTAATTNTGAAACCTTACATAGATTTAAATACTGCAAAACGTCAGACAGCCACCAACGATAACGAGAAAGAATTTTTTTAATTGGCCAACAACGCAACTTTCGTCAAATTAATGGAAAACAAAATGAAACGCTGAAAAATGGAATTGGCATGCAATGAGAAACGACTGAAGAAACTCGTGGCAAAACCGACATTTANAAAATGAAACGCTGAAAAATGGAATTGGCATGCAATGAGAAACGACTGAAGAAACTCGTGGCAAAACCGACATTTATTGACCGATCAATTTATGACGAAAATCTATCCTTGGTCCACCTGCAGTACGAATCAATATTGTTCGTCAATCCCATATATGCAGTGTTCACAGTGCTCGACCTGTCAAAAACACTCATGTACAGGTTCCACTNGGCCCTATGCAAGTTCACGAATTCCATCACAAGGGAAGGACTAGAAGTTCAAATTGATTGTATTAATTGCCACACTATGTTTGGCAAAAGACACAGTTAATTTAAACTGTCAGAATAATGTAGTTATAGCACTGCGACTAAACTTCATGTGAAGGAAGGTGATTTGACCAGATCATTTAAGAACGTGGGTCATTCCAGAATTGGCGTGGTAGCTGTGTGGAGATGTTCTAGGGTGGAGCTGTACATATAAAAAGTCGCGGGGTCAGAGCGGAGCAATGGGGTGTGACTGAGTGGTCTCGGTATGTGACGAATTAGTGTATTAACGTTCCGCTTCGCCTACTGTGCAGAAATTCTTCGTTCGTGTCAATTTCAGTTTCAGAGGTATTATTGGAAATGCTTGATTATAGAAAATTTACGATTTACTAGTTGTTTGTATTTTTATATCTAATTCTCACTGTGTGTTACTTCCTGCTTGCAAAAAGGCAGAAATTTTTGATAAAATATCAAATTGTTCCTGACTTTGCAACGAGTAGATAACAAATAATGAGTATTAAGTACAAAATATTAAATTATTCGTAAAATGTAAACTTTCTATAACCATACGTTGTCAGTTATAACTATGAATCCGAAATGATGACATGAAAACGAAGAATTTGTGCATAACAGGCGAAATAGAGCCTTAAGAGAAGTTTGTAACAAAGTCGATACTCGGAAACACAGTGGACCACCTTGCATCTCCAAGGTCGGTACAATATTCTAAAACTATGTGCATTTTGTACTTTTTTAATTTATAAAATAATTCGAAAATTTAAATTAAGAAAGTTAACAACGACTTCAGTGGCTTAGTATCAGTGGTTCATATCCATCGGATTAATAGCTAACCACCACCACAATGACAAAAAAAAAAATCTGTGAAACTAATTTAAGCTGCTCACCCTGCGATCTACTTCAGGGTTCGAGAATAAACCTAAGCAATATTTTACTTAGACTAATAACGACATACGATGCTTCAGATTTTCAACATGAAATTTCCAAGATACGTCTGCAAATAGGGAGACACAAAAATACAGCATTCAAAAAGATAATTCAAATAACTCCACAATTAACATTTAAAGTTAGTTAGCTAATGTCTCTGACTGGAACGTGACCAAGTTGGAAATTCGGACAACTGGTTTTCTAACCCGTATTTCACAAGGAAACTTACAGGTAGCGCTAGCATCGTCTCCTAGGCATCATCAAAAAACCATGGCATAGGCAGAGATTTTTTATGGGAGGGGGAAGGGTGGTTAATTGACAGAGCAGCACTTAAAAATGTTCAGCTGAAGAACAACAGTATTTGTTAACGCCTTTCTGATTTAATCTTTTTACTGACTTATACATTTTAATTTACCAAATTTCTCATTTTGCTGATAACTAACTATATTTTTCCTTCTTTCTATATATGTCCTTCATATTTCGAAGGGTTAGGGGGTGTGAAAGGTAGAACCCGACTCCCGTTCCCCTTCTTATCTATGTGTATGCCCCTTGTTTAGAGGAATCTGGACAATTGTCATTTATGGGGAGCGTCTATAACGGCGGTGAAACACAATTTTCCGAAGTTTGTGATACTTGAGGAATATTGGGAGGTTGACCGAAAGTTTGTAGATACGCTCCGGTTCATGGCCCAAAGTCTGGCGTCCCAGGCCAAGTTTTTGCCACCTACAAAACTTATTAACAAAATTGTTCAGTGCCGGCCTCTCATCACGAGCAAAGACGTCTTCCCCTATGATTATGTCGACAGCTGGGAGAAGCTGGACGAGCAGTTTCTGCCTCTGAAAGAGGCTTTTTACAACAGGCTGATGGGCTCTGGGATCAGTGAGGAAGAATACGCTCACGCCCAGACGGTATGGCAAGAGTTTCCCTGCAATAGTCTAAAGGAATATTCAGAATTGTACTTGAAGATGGACGTGCTAATTCTGTCAGACGTCTTTGAAAATTTCAGAAATTGGTGAATTTCTAGATATCGACTGGACTGTGCACATTACGTAAGCGCGCCAGGGTTCGCTTTCGACGCCATGTTGTGAATGACGGGGGTCGAGCTAGAGCTTCTAACCGATTACGGCATGCACACGTTCGTCGAGGAAGGGATCCGTGGTGGCGTGGCCCAGAGCGTGAAGCGTCATGCGGTGGCGAACGACACCTACGTGCCGAAAACATATGATCCCAGCAAGCCTTCCGTCTTCTTACAGTACCTCGACGCCAATAATCTGTACGGCTGGGCCATTTCGCTGCCATCGCCAATACGCAATTTCAGATGGGCCGTCACCAATATCGACGAAATGTCCGTGCCTGAAGACGGGGCGACAGGTTATATCCTAGAGGTGGAAGTCGAGTACCCAGCAATCCTGCACGTCGAACATCGTGATATACCATTTCATCCCATCAACCAGTGCCCGCCCGACTCGAAACAGCCAGATCTCCCAATGGCCCTGTAAGACCAGAAAAATTACATTATCCATTACCGTAACTTAAAAAAACAGGCTCTCGAACATGGATTGAAGCTTACGAAAATTCACCGCATGCTTCAGTTTGACTGGACTGCATGATTGAAACCTTACATAGATTTAAATACTGCAAAACGTCAGACAGCCACCAACGATAACGAGAAAGAATTTTTTTAATTGGCCAACAACGCAACTTTCGTCAAATTAATGGAAAACAAAATGAAACGCTGAAAAATGGAATTGGCATGCAATGAGAAACGACTGAAGAAACTCGTGGCAAAACCGACATTTATTGACCGATCAATTTATGACGAAAATCTATCCTTGGTCCACCTGCAGTACGAATCTATATTGTTCGTCAATCCCATATATGCAGTGTTCACAGTGCTCGACCTGTCAAAAACACTCATGTACAGGTTCCACTATGACGTGGTGTAGGTCCGGTATGGAGAAGACATCAAGCTCCTATATACGGACACCGACTCATTCCTGTTCGAGATCAGAACCCAGGCCTTCTACAACGACATGGTCGTGGACGCGAGGTTCTTCGCAGAATTCGACACGAGTGGCTACCCCACGAACCACAAATGCTTTTCGGCAAAAAATAAATCAAGAAAGTCGTCGGTAAATTCAAAGATGAGTGTGGTGGGGACATTATTACTGAATTCTTAGGTCTCCGAGCAAAAATATTTTTGTACAAGACCGTGAAAGGAGTTACGAAAAGGTCGAAAGGAGTCCAGGAATGCGTATTAAAAAATATAATTACATTTGAAGATATCTTGTCTGTTTTGGAGCAGCACCGTATGATGAGAATAAATGTACACAGTATGCAATCACACAAACATGAATTTTTTTCTGAATGCATACATAAATTGGCTATGACGTGAACAGATGATAAGAGGCAGCTATCGGAAAATGGAATACACACACATTGCCGTATGGGTATAAGGAAACATATATATTTATATAAATTAATAATATCCCAACATTTATATGTGAATGTAGCAATACACAAGGTTCACTGTTTGCTTACATCGCTATGTAGCTGTTGACCGATCAGTCATAAGCTAATAGACAACGTAGTTGGAAAGGGGATCAATATCCTATATAATGCGTGTTGGTTCTTGGGAGAGGGTGAATGAGGACGGCATGCAAGGGGAGTACCTCACCTCGGGGGTGTCAAATCTGAAGCGATTTCACTCCTCCTCCCCAACAAAATAAATATGGTCATCATAAAGGGCTGATGCGATTCACTACAATGAGATTGGCTTGCCATTTTGCATCTGCAATTTAATATTCACAATCACACATACGCATGGGTTCTGCGTCTATGTTGGACCTCCGACCAGAGTTTGAAGTCAGTTCCTGGATGTTCCAATGCATATCCGCCGACGGAATTGCGAGGGGCAAAATTGCAACTGTACCGTACCCTTGAAAAAATCTGGTGGTGACGTTTAATTTAAAAATCTGTTTTGCTCCTGCAGCAGTCGTATAATTTTAAATTTTCCCTTCGTGACTTTTTTTCTGCGATTTTATATCTTTATGCCATATTTTACTACTTATTCGTACCCAGGTCCCAGTACTTGGGTAATTTTTTCTCGGCGGTTCTTCGAACCGTCCGTCTGTAATTTTCTTAGGATGTAAAAAGTTTAGGGGGGGAGGAGGTGTTTTCGCTGCTGGTGTCTGTATGATTATTGATTAATGTGATTACTTTCGTTTCCTGTTATGTGCGGGCATTTATTTCTACATTTATTAATATTTTTCGTCGTGGGTCTTGAAATTTTGTTTGTATTTTTCCTTGTTAGGGGCTTCAGACAACACATTTTTCATTGGCCTCTGTATAGTTCTGTACGTATGTAGGCGTTTTTATCTGTATTTTTAAATATTTTTCAGCATTGGTACTGGCATTTTGTTTGAACTTTTTGTTGGTGGGGTGTATACTTCTGCATCTTTCTGCGAATTATTTTGTATTTATTAATAATTTTCGTTGTTGGTTATACATTTCCATCACTGGTCTTGTCATTTTGTTAATATTTTTCGTCATTTGTTCTACAATTTTTCAGCTTTGGTCCTGAAATTTTGTTTGTATTTTCTGTTGGTGGGGTGTATACTTCTGAATATTTATGCAGAAATTTCTGAATTTGCTAATATTTTTCGTTGTTGGTTTTACAATTTTTCAGCTTTGGTCCCGAAATTTTGTTTGTATTTCTCGTTGATGGGGTTTACCCTTATGCATCTTTCTGCGAATTTTTCCGTATTTTTTAATATTTTTAATCATTGGTACTGACATTTTGTTTGTAATTTTCGTTGGTGAGACGTATATTTCTGCATCTTTCTGCGTTTTTTTCTGTATTTATTAATATTTTTCGTCGTTGGTACTGAAATTTTGTTTGTAATTTTGGTTGGTAGGACGTATACGTCTAAATATTTCTGTGAATTTTTCTGTATTTATCAATATTTTNCTGTATTTATTAATATTTTTCGTCGTTGGTACTGAACTTTTGTTTGTAATTTTGGTTGGTAGGACGTATACGTCTAAATATTTCTGTGAATTTTTCTGTATTTATCAATATTTNTTTTGTTTGTAATTTTGGTTGGTAGGACGTATACGTCTAAATATTTCTGTGAATTTTTCTGTATTTATCAATATTTTTCATCGTTGATCGTGGAAATTTTCATGTATTTTTCTTTGGCTGGCTGTTAACTTCTGCTTCTTCGGTCGACAATTTTTCATAGGTGGAATTATAATTCTGCTTTAAATCGAGATGTGACGAGGCTTCTCAATGTTAAACGGATGTTTCGCTTTTTCTGTCGTTTAGAGTATCTGTAATTATTTTTCACATTTGTTCAGCATTGGGGCTTCTACCTACTTTTATTGGTGGTGTCAAGAAATTTTCGCTGTAGCTTATCTGATTGAGTCAATTTTATGTGTCTTTAGCTCGTTTTGGTACACTGGGGTTTTCAACATTGGAACTTTGCCATCCTCTTAGGCAGCAGCTGCTTACAAATGTTGTGTGCAGAAAAATCATTGTGTTCGGGCGTACGTTGCCGGAACCCACCTACATCCTACGGAGATAATCATTATGGCACAAAAATCTTATAGCATTATTTTTTAAATCTCTGTAATATGTAGTTCTCGGCCTCAACGTCCAAGGAACCGTTCACATGGCCATATGGGTGGTAAGAGGGAGGGAGTCGACGCATGTCCACGGGATATGTAGGTGGAAAGATGGTGGCCTAAGGAAAGGATGAAAACGTACACCTGGNGGGAGTCGACGCATGTCCACGGGATATGTAGGTGGAAAGATGGTGGCCTAAGGAAAGGATGAAAACGTACACCTGAAGGATGGGCAGTAGGTCCTACATCAGGCTGAAGTTGCTAATGTTTACTGGTGAGATGAGTACATGGAGGTATGACCGCATGGTTTTATGAGACACGTGTGTTGCTATATGAGCAGCTATATTCATGACGGAGAGCTCAGTTTGTTGAAGAAGTCATGGAGAGCAGATGGTCTCTATAAGTTAATCTAGTTGGAATACTCCATACTTCCAGCAGCGCCATCGACTTCAACGATGCCTCCGGCTCTTCCAGTAGCTCCTTCACCTGTGACTGGATCTTTCACTGCACCATCTTCAACAGAGCTATCCCCTTCGGCTGAAACCACCTCGCCAGATAAAACTTATCCTTGCCGCTACTGCGACAATATATTTTCGCACCAACACATTGCACGTCGTCATGAAATTGATGGATGTATGAAGAATCCAAACCGGAAAAGGTATCTTTTTTTATAATGTGGGTTGATGTTCTACCGTAATGACATTTTCTGTAAAAATGTAAGGTCATGTAAAGTTTAACTGCAGGGCTCATTGATTCTTCAGTGCCAGTTCTGTAAGAAAGAGATCCTACAAACGTCATTGTTGCCGTGATGAACTGCAATAACCATAGTTTCTTTATTCCTTCCCCGCCTACATCATCTACGTACGAACCGCCAACATCAGTTCCCGTGCCTTTTGAGGAGCCGAAACTTCCTGGGGCCAGCACTGTACTACCAGGTTATCGGTGTCGCTTTTGCTGCAAGGAGTTTGCATTGAAACTCGCCCTGCGCCGCCATGAAGTTCACAAGAGTACGTAAGATTGGTTTCGTTTATAACTGGGCTCAGTTGAATTCGAGGATTATGAATAAAAAACATGCGAATGAAGAACTTGTAGATTTTACCAAATAAAATATGTTATTCAAATAACTGCGAGCCTCATTTAGTCCTTGTATTTCAAATAAAAGTTTGGAATTTTAAATGCATTTAAGTAACAAATAATTGCAAAGTGTGCAATGGTACTCTAATTATCATTAAAATGAAAAAAATACTTTATTTAATAATCGGTCTTAAAAAATTTTAATAAAAAAATTGTAAATTTAAAAAATTACGCATGTAGTTATACTACTGATGGGAATTTTTTTTTTAAATAATGAAAATTACAGATTTTCCTATGTNAAGTTTTCTTTAAAATATGTCTTTAGTAATAAATGTTTTATAAAGTTATAATAATAAATTTTGTAATAATATTTTTATTGATTGTAACTGATAAATTTCTAAAATATTTTTTAACAATTTTAAATATATTTTTTAGGGATTTTTTTAATACATTTTTGGTATTTTTTTGGGTTTTAGAGGTCAAAGGTCACAGAGGTCAATGTCAAGGTCACTGACATCCAATATAGTGGACAATATGGACGCCATGGGACCGAAATGACAGAGCATGTACAGCTCCGGTGCTCCGATGAACCATGCCCTTGTCCACGACTTCCCTATTTCCTTGTACTCACACAAAATTGGGAATTTCTTTCAAAGGAATCACAAATAAGCTGAACTTCAGTAAATGTTTTAGAGCAAACTACATCCATATTATTATTTCACTGAAAGAATAAGTATTTGCATACACAGTCGTTCATGAATGAAGAATGAAACCAATGTATATGTTATCTTAATAACTTAACTTTGTGTCATGGGTGTGACATCTGCATGTCCATTATGCAAATAACACAAAAATAACTTCTTGTAAATCTATAAGTCGTTGAAAAAATATTGAAAACAACTCATAAAGCATTAATATTAAGCCCGCACACACAACTGTGGAATGATTTCAAAGGACTCACAGATAAACTGAACTTCAGTAAAGATTTTACAGCAAAATGAAGCCACATTATTGTTCATTCACGTTCATATACGTCCACTTGATCAATGAATTCATAAAACACACTATTCCTTACACTTTTGATTGTAGGTTGAGGAAGAATGGAAGAAATCTATTCAAACTATACATATGATACATCCGTTTCATATGTTTTAAAGATCTTGCCTGATTCACCGTTTGTTGGCATGCAGATTAATTTCACTATTCCATCATCTATTCCACTCTGTGTTACAGCTGCATATCTGTATTTCGTTCGCATCTTTTTATTGGTAGTAGAGAACTCAGCCAATAAAAATACCTGTTTTTATAGCATCGAATGTATGCTCACACGAAACCATTTTTGCAGACTCACATGGCACCACAAGAGCATCATCACTGCTGCCAGTGTATATCTCTGAATACTGTAATTTAAAATNTCATCACTGCTGCCAGTGTATATCTCTGAATACTGTAATTTAAAATTATTACATTTTAAAGATAAGAGTGAAATGTAAACTCAACAATCAAATGGTGTGTATTTTTTCCCGTGAAAAAAATGCGTAGATTATAAATCTTTAATTGCCTTCACATTTTCCCATAGTTTGTTCGACATGCCTTTGTTCTCTTCTATTCAATTTGGTGATACATATATAACTCTAATTGAAGAAAGTGTAGGTAGATCTTGCATTCAAGCGAAAGTCATTTGCAGAATTAATATTCACTCTTCATTGCTTAACCTGGTTCCAGACTGTACGTTTTGTGAGACCACCGATATCATCAGCTGCTCCCTCGCCNTTATTACATTTTAAAGATAAGAGTGAAATGTAAACTCAACAATCAAATGGTGTGTATTTTTTCCCGTGAAAAAAAATGCGTAGATTGTAAATCTTTAATTGCCTTCACATTTTCCCATAGTTTGTTCGACAGGCCTTTGTTCTCTTCTATTCAATTTGGTGATACATATATAACTCTAATTGAAGAAAGTGTAGGTAGATCTTGCATTCAAGCGAAAGTCATTTGCAGAATTAATAGTNTATAACTCTAATTGAAGAAAGTGTAGGTAGATCTTGCATTCAAGCGAAAGTCATTTGCAGAATTAATAGTCACTCTTCATTGCTTAACCTGGTTCCAGACTGTACGTTTTGTGAGACCACCGATATCATCAGCTGCTCCCTCGCCATGCAAAGTAGCAAAAAAAAAAAAAATTACCATTCCCCATCCAAACAAAAATCGCGAGGCATGAAACGTAAGTTGGACAAGTAAACTTGTTTTTGAACTATGCTGCAAAACCGTCTGAAAAAAAATAGACTTTTCTCAAATTAGGGTACCCATCTTGAAGTGCTTAAATAATATTTTTCAAAAAAAAAAATACACAGAAAGTTTATCATGGTTTAAATCATCTCTTACAATCGTAAATGAATGTGTTGCGTTGTTAAACCACGCACAACTAGTGAAAACGGTTATTTGGTTATGGCCCCAATGCGCACTCTGTATTTCATCCTGTGGTGTTGCCATGTGATTTTCAATTAAATCCACCTGCAAAATGACTTAATTATTTTTTTTTAATTTCCCTTCATCTTTTTGAATGTGTGTGATTGTATTTGTTTGACACAACAATGTTTCTTAAATTATGGCAACTTTGACTGCAGCTCATCTACTGCATCCTTAACCGATCCTTCAATTTCAGAGAGTTTTGACCAGTAGTCGTTTAATTCTTTCCACTGCTTCCACTTCACATTATCGCAGTGAATGTCTTTATCAATTTTTGAGTGCAGATCATACTCGCTCATTAATCACGTACTTCTCAACTGTTGAATTGCAACAAGTCCTTTCTATATGCTAAGAACATGTGCTTTGAAAATTCGGATAAATTTTATTGATCTGCTCCAAAATAAAATTAAAATTTGCATGAAGTTTGCAAATACAAACACTGTGCAGCATTTCTGTTGACAAAAGAAAGTGCTTTGGACGTATATCGTAGAGCTTCGATAGTTTAGTTCTAACAACTGGGTGTTCAGATATGAACAGATTATGTCTCTTTTACAGTCTTGACCATGTGGCGCTTTTAGCATAATATGCGCTGGCCAGTTTGTATATCTTTAACAGATTTAACATCTCTGATAACCGGAGCTTGACGGCTTATATCATCCTCATTGTAAAATTGGTGTACTTTCAAAAATACGTTTTCATCAACAGCTCTGACATACTTTCTGTTTAAAAAAAACTCTTTTTCCGTTTCAGGCACTATTTCACTCACTAGTTTTCTTAGAACGGCTGTTATTTTACTTAGACTGCTACTCATAGCTTTCCCTAACGATCGAGGGCATCTTGTAAGAGCCTAGCTTCGATGGAATCTCGCTCTTTTTCTCAGCTTTTTCCTTCTTCCTTTGTCTANCGAGGGCATCTTGTAAGAGCCTAGCTTCGATGGAATCTCGCTCTTTTTCTCAGCTTTTTCCTTCTTCCTTTGTCTACACTGTTTTTGTCTTAAATAGTCACTTAATCTCTTTTTATGCAATTTTCGTATGATTACCAACGTAACTGCTCTCACTTCCTTCCTTCCTTCTTTACCTGTCTCTCTTTCTTTCTCTAAGTGTGATTTGTGGTTTGTTTCATCAGCTCCCTGAATTTCTTTCAGTTTTCTCATTAGTTCAGCTGAGGTTTTCTTCACCATTTATGGAAACATATTAATTTACATTACCAGTTTTCTCTAGAGAGTAGTTGTATACCAGTAGTCTGTATTGGTTTTAACAGGCAAGATTTGAAAATTTGTATTAAATGGATATACTTAGATCAGTTATAATAATAAAGAACTGTGTATACCTAAACAAACTATATCTGGCAAGACATTCTGGTATANTATACTTAGATCAGTTATAATAATAAAGAACTGTGTATACCTAAACAAACTATATCTGGCAAGACATTCTGGTATACTCAGACATGTCAGTTGAATGATTATCTGAACCTACAAATGATACTTTTAAAAGGTATTGAAATTGTCGCGGTTGTGGTAGATGGAATATATTAAATATCTTAAAATGAGATACTGTTTGGATCTGATCATTTAGGAGTGCATTCATCGTTAGTTAAAGGTTTTTTGGTACAGAAATGAATTAAAGTTTTTATTACTTTTTGCGATATAATGTAGTGTAAATGAATACTTGTGAAATAGAGAAACATTAGACATAAGATACTATTTATTTATCTGTGAAGCAGTCTAACAAACAAGAATTATGTGGAATCAAATTCTCTTACCAATATGTCACGAATAAACAAACAACACATTACACTGTGTGAAATATCATAAATGATCAGAAAACTCAAATCCTCTACAAAAGGTAAGTATAAGATATTTTACCTGTCTTATCAGACTGGAGTAGAGAGGTGCTTTGACAAAACATATAAATATGCCACACCAAGGATACCCTTTTAAATATTAATTTAATCTCAAAACTACTCAAATCAGACAGTCATACACTGATTCTAAGGAGAAATGTATTGCCGTGGTAAGAAATATTAGAAAAATCAATATCAGACACACATGAACAGTAATAATGACCAAAAGTCGTAATTTTCAATTAGATTTCTTACTGCTAAATAATATGAGTCAGTTATTGAAATTCCTCAGAGCATTGAAACTTTAGTGCGTATTTCTTTTTATATAGAGCAATAATTTCCAAAGACAGCNTTATTGAAATTCCTCAGAGCATTGAAACTTTAGTGCGTATTTCTTTTTATATAGAGCAATAATTTCCAAAGACAGCACAATGTGAAAATTTTATTCTTCCAGTAAATAACATTACTTCTTGAGGCAAATGTTCATGAAACATGTTTTTATTAAACAATGTATATTGATTAAGTAAAATTGCACCACGACTAGCTAGATTTAGCACAGACTCCATCTAAGTAACTCTGGGTTATGTCGCTTTTTAAAGAAAATTTTATGTGTGTACATTATTTAGAAGGATTAAATAAAAAGTTTCAATTAACGAGAAACTCAAATGNTTTAAAGAAAATTTTATGTGTGTACATTATTTAGAAGGATTAAATAAAAAGTTTCAATTAACGAGAAACTCAAATAGATTATTTGACCATACAATTTTGTACAGGCTTACTGTTGGAAGTTTCATGTTCATGGAGTCCCAAGAGCCCATACGGTCAATCTTGTCTTGCAGGTTTCACTAAAAAATTTTAATCTAACGCTTTTAGGCCTCTTAAATAGTCTGCGAATATTTACTTAACTTGCAATGGCTCTCCTGCATCGCNTTTAAAGAAAATTTTATGTGTGTACATTATTTAGAAGGATTAAATAAAAAGTTTCAATTAACGAGAAACTCAAATGGATTATTTGACCATACAATTTTGTACAGGCTTACTGTTGGAAGTTTCATGTTCATGGAGTCCCAAGAGTCCATACGGTCAATCTTGTCTTGCAGGTTTCACTAAAAATTTTTAATCTAACGCTTTTAGGCCTCTTAAATAGTCTGCGAATATTTACTTAACTTGCAATGGCTCTCCTGCATCGCCCCTGGCTTACGATAGGCGGTCTTATAAAAGATTTAAAGAAATTTTACAACAGAAAATTTTACGTCACTGACAGAAATCATTTCGAGAAAGAGAGAGAGAGAGATAGAGAGAGAGAGAGAGCTCCTGGGCTTGCCAATGTGCAACCAACCCTCTCCTGCTTAATAAAATCAAGAATCTGTAAATGGCTGTAAGATTTGAGTAATTTTGAAATTTAATAAATATTTGAAAGGTATCTTTGTTATGGCATATATAAATATATATATATATACATATGTTTTGTTACAGCACGGCTCTACTCCAGTCGGATAAGACAGGTAAAATATCTTCTACTTACCTTTTGTAGAGGATTTAAGTTTTCTGATATATAAGGTTTTTTATAATTTCATACTCTATATAAACAGACCGAACTTTAATTTGCAGTCAGTTGAATAATACTATCATANTATACATATGTTTTGTTACAGCACGGCTCTACTCCAGTCGGATAAGACAGGTAAAATATCTTCTACTTACCTTTTGTAGAGGATTTAAGTTTTCTGATATGTAAGGTTTTTTATAATTTCATACTCTATATAAACAGACCCAACTTTAATTTGCAGTCAGTTGAATAATACTATCATACTGCAGTCTACCTTCCTTTTATGGACTACATGATCAGTGGACTACCTTTTAGATTCCGATAATCACAGCTGCAAATAATTGAACAGATCCAGAAGCTACTGTAACCAGAGTTTAGTGATTGTTTCGAAGCTTATGTTCTGCTAGTTGCTGAAATGTACAAAGATTATTGACCGATTTTTCATCTCTGAAAGAAGAGCTACGAATTTGGAAGCAAATGTGGATATCAGAAACATCAAAAATTTTCCTAAGTCTTTTGCAGAAGGCTACAAAACGGCTTCTGCACAACAAAATGTAAGAGTTTTGTTTCAATTTGTATGTACACTACCCCGTCACAACAAGCACAGCAGAACGCTCTTTTTCGACCTTTCATCGCCTGAAAAACTATCTACGCAGCACAATGACAGAAGATTGCCTAAATAGGTTGGCTTTGTTGCATATCCACCTAGATATGACGTCCACAATGAAGCCTGAAGAAGTTCTGGACATTTTCACTAGGAAGCACAAATAAAAATTTTCTTAAAATTTTCTTTGTATTAAAAACCAAAACCAGAAGTATTCATATCATTTTTTTTTTTAAAAGTGTGTTATGTTTGTAGAAATGGTAAGCTGTGAAAAGTATAAACTTAAAAAAAANAATAGGTTGGCTTTGTTGCATATCCACCTAGATATGACGACCACAATGAAGCCTGAAGAAGTTCTGGACATTTTCACTAGGAAGCACAAATAAAAATTTCCTTAAAATTTTCTTTGTATTAAAAACCAAAACCAGAAGTATTCATATCATATTTTTTTTTTAAAGTGTGTTATGTTTGTAGAAATGGTAAGCTGTGAAAAGTATAAACTTAAAAAAAACGTTATTTATTTCATGTATGGGTAGAAATGTACCTAATAAATTTAGTACAAGAAGAAAGTGTAGTATGTACTAGGAAAATATTTACTTTGATTAAAATAATGTTAATTGTNATTTTTTTTTTAAAGTGTGTTATGTTTGTAGAAATGGTAAGCTGTGAAAAGTATAAACTTAAAAAAAAACGTTATTTATTTAATGTATGGGTATAAATGTACCTAATAAATTTAGTACAAGAAGAAAGTGTAGTATGTACTAGGAAAATATTTACTTTGATTAAAATAATGTTAATTGTTCAGTTACATTACAAGTAATAATTTTATAATTATTTGTTTGTTCATATCTGTGTACACAGCATTTTTCACCCACCATTCGTTGGTGGCAATTTTTGTCCATACTATTTATTATTGCAATAAACGTAAGAACGTACTCAACACTCACCATTTCGGTTAAATTGTAAACTTGTGTTTATGTTTTTATTAAAAATCTTATAACATTCATTTTGCAGTTCTGTGCAGTCCCGGATCCGCCACTGGGTAAGCACATCCGACATTCCACACTCTTGCTAGCAGATATCAGTTTCTTAGAGAGCGAAGGCACTCCATAATTGTCTTATGTCTTCTTTAGCAAGGCACTTCGTCTTCGCTCGCAATCGGTTTGTTTCCCTTACAGATCAGCAAATATAACAAGAAGTTTTCCTAATAACTAATGAGTCTTCTTTCCCCATTACTATTTGAGTGTAAATGGTGGTGAAAATCTGTTGATTGTTCCTCAAGATATGGCATAAAAAAACCTATTGTTTCATGTGATGCTATCTTCATAAATGGCGGACAAATAATATCGATGTTTGGCATGGATACTGCTAGCATATGAAGTTTATTAGAAATTATTTAGAATCTATGGCATACTTAAATATTTTTATGACTGTTATATTAATATTTGACTATCCCCTTAAGTCACAGAAAATTAAGTTTGACTACAAAAGTCGCCTGAAGTTGTTTGGGATCGGTTAATTGTTTCCCGAGATATAACACAATTATTTCATTTTTCTCGTGGCACTATTTTACAAAATGGCGGATAAAAGTGTTTGTATAGAGAAATATAAATGCCGTATTATACCAGGATACCAAATTAAATTTAAATTTGTTACATGGTTTCGTAGAAATTACATACTAAGTTAAAAATTTATGCGGCTGCCATTTTGAAAATAAGTGTCTAGCGCACATTCAACCAAATTTTACATAACGTACAGTAGTAGTACTTGGTTTACAAAATGTTTAGGAATCTTTTATTGGTTTTCCATTATGTTACGTCAAAATTGTAGCTATTTTTACATGTGTCACTATTTTACAAAATGACGAACAAAAGAGGCTGAGTGTAGACTAATATTATTGTTGTAATAGGTACCATTAGCATACAAAGTTTAGTTGAAAATGGTTTCATGGTTTCATTGAAATAGCATACTAAGGTAAAATGTTTATGTCCGCCATTTAAAAAAATTAATGTCTGACTTATTTAAATACGCCATTATACATGGCCAACCGTAGATTTAATTGTTTTACAAATTTTCTAGGAATCAGTTCATTTCATCCCAAAATATGACATAAAACTTATTTTAATGTAAGGTTATCTTACAATATGACTGACAAAAGAGATGTTGTGGACACATTTCACGGTTTCAAGAGATACTGTCAGCTTGCAAAGTTAAGATTAAATTGAATATTACATGGTTTCGTCGATATGTCATACTATGCAATCTTGAAAATAAACTATTTGCATGTTTGCTAAATTTAGTAGTAATCGGTAGATTGTTTTCCCAGACGTGACACAAAAACTTTGCTTCTTCATGTGATACTATCTTACGAAATGGTGAACAAAAAGGCTGTTTGTAGACATGTTTAATTGTGTAAACAGATACTGCCATTATAAAAGTTGGGTCGAAATTCCTTCCATGGTTTCGTAGATATAGCATACTAAACTAAAAGGTTAAATGGCCGCCATTTCAAAAATAAGTGTCTGGCCTTCTTTAAACAAATTATATTTCATGCCCTACCGTAATACCACTTGTCAGCCAAATTTGGTAGTAATCGGTTCATATCTTCCCAAGGTATGACATAAAAACTTTTTTTTTCTATGCAGCGCTATCTTACAAAATGACAGATAAAAGTTTGTCGTCATGTTTTGTGCTTGGTAACAGAATCTTACAATATTACAATTTTGGTTTAAATGGCCTAACCGTGTAATAAGTATAGCATATTAGCCTAAAATTATTATGTGGCTGCTAAGTGCCTTATATATTCAAATTGCAAACATTTGCTTATACATGATAAATTTGGTATAAATCTGTTGAGTAGTTTCCGATAAATAATGAATCTAAACGCTTTATTTTTAATGTAGTTGTATTTTACAGTATGGCCTACTAATAAAAATATTCTCTACGAACTGCATTACTCGAATAATGTATTATAATCTTCCCAAATTTGGGTCCAATCGGTTGAATGGTCACAGAGATATGACATACCACAACGTCCGTCATTTTGAAAATGACCAAATAAGCATCCAGCATGGTCTCGAACTATAAAAGTCCAATTTTTTCCTTACGAAATTGTTGAGCTCAGGCTTTAGAACAGTATCCAGAACANGAAAATGACCAAATAAGCATCCAGCATGGTCTCGAACTATAAAAGTCCAATTTTTTCCTTACGAAATTGTTGAGCTCAGGCTTTAGAACAGTATCCAGAACATTAATTTGAGCATTATTACTTACTGCCATATTGGGCGATTGAAAAACGATGGCCACTACTGAACGTAGTTGCTCCATGCCCTGTGATTCTGATAAATCNCTGCCATATTGGGCGATTGAAAAACGATGGCCACTACTGAACGTAGTTGCTCCATGCCCTGTGATTCTGATAAATCACTGTTTGTTATTCGCACACCTGCGCGAGGGTATAAACAAGTAGAAACGACATTGTTGTACAGTGTTTATTTAAAGTAGTTTTTGTGAAAAGCATACATGAACATTACATTAGAAACATTATCTGTAATGATAGCCGTTATTATATACTTCAAATTGCTATGCATATAAAAATTGAACACAATTGTTCTAATTATTGCCGGAAGTAATACATTTATTTATCTCTTTCTTGCATAACAAGTTGAAGATTTAATTAGTGCATGGTGCCGATTNTTGCCGGAAGTAATACATTTATTTATCTCTTTCTTGCATAACAAGTTGAAGATTTAATTAGTGCATGGTGCCGATCACCGACATAATAACATGTTTAAAAAGCATACAGCTACCTGCAGTTTTTTTAATGTGATTTCACACAACTGAGTTGGTAATATTTATGGTCATTTTATGATTGGTATTTATACATCTATTTTTGTAATGAGGAAATTAGCAAGTTTTATTATAAATGGCAAGAACTGAAACTTTATGGATATCAATTTTTGCTGTATATCTTATATATATATTTATAATCTACAGTATTTATCTATTCTGCTAATCTGAGCTACAATGTATTGTTTGAAGCAGAGAAAGCTGTCAATACTAAGGGATAAAATGACATGTCGGTCAAGTTCATAAGCCCAATGGAAAAACAATGAACAAAAATGTGCAGTGTGCACAATGGAACTGAATATATATCGTGATTTGATGACGTGATAAAAAAATGTGTTACCCACCGTTATGTTTAAGAAAAAACTTATTTAGTGATATTTGTGTAGCTGTAAGTATTTCTTAAAAAACACATTTGAACCGATTTGTACTGCGTACATCATTTTTTTAATGGGTTTTGCTGATTTGGCTTCAGCTTTTTGAGCCGTGGAAAGTGTCCAAATCACATATACGCCATGGCAAATGAATTCATTGTGTTTTAAACCAGCAGGTAAACATTACAAAGTTTTGATATATACATACGTGAACTTTAAAATAATTACTATAATCCATTCACGGTATCTTC